>WBNM01044745.1:0-77900 GCA_013399055.1 Ramphastos sulfuratus | reverse complement strand
CTACCGGCCCCGTCCGGCCACCGCCCTCCCCGGGGCGTGGCTCCGCCCTCCCGCCCGGTGCTCCTCCGGGCGCCAGGCGGCGCCGCAGCGCGGGGGCGGCAGGAAGCGCGGGATCGGCGCCATGGTGCTACCCGGCGAGGTGTGGGCAGAGCTGCCGGCCGAGAAGCGCATCTTCGGCTCCGTGCTGCTCTTCTCCTGGGCCGTTTACCTCTGGGAGGCCTTCCTGGCACACCGGCAGGTCGGCAGGGGCGGGCGGGGGCTGCGCTGGGCCCGGTTTCACCTGAGGGCGGCGCGCAGGGCGCGGAGCGGGGACCGGCGACCGGCTCAGACCGGGCCCTGTCTGGGAAGAGCTGAGGCTGAGGGCCGAGGCGCGGTCAGCCCCGCGCCCGCGATCCGGTGTGACCGGTTTGCCGCCGGCAGACTGCGAGAGCCATAGGGGAAAGGACCTCCGAGAAGGGGGAGGGCCTCGCCGTGTCTGTGCTTCTCGTGTCCGGAGCCGAGCGGCGAAGCTTTGGGCAGCTCTGCCGAGCTCTTGCCCCGCTCAGCCTGCTCTGCTGGCACTGGCCCGGCCCCGGGCAGGGCTGCGCTGCGGGCCGGCCACAGCTGCTCCTGGCTTCAGCGGGTGCTGGGGGCGCTTAGCGTCGCCCCCTGGGTTAGGTGAGTGCGTGGAACCGTCTGAAGAATGCGAGCGTGGGGGTAAGCAACCCAGCACCCACCCAACAGCTCAAGCCTCCTGCTCCTGGCCAGGTGAGAGGACAAGAACAAAAACTCGCAGGTCTGAGCAAAACCCGGTTAATGGGTGAAGAAAAGAGGGGAACGAAAGCCCCACAAGGTTTATCAAGCAGTTGCTCACCCTCCCAGAAGCAGGCAGATGCCTTATCTGCCTCCACCTAACAGCCACCTCGGAAGTCAAACTTTCTCTCTCTCCTGCTTTCTTCTTCCTCTGCATCAGCTTCGTCGTCCAGCACATCGTCCAGTGTGGAACACCCTTGTGGTCATCTCAGGTCAGCTGTCCTGGCTGTGTTGCCTTGCAGCCTCTCGCCCACCCTCAGCCTTGCTGTGGAAGGGAGAGAAATAGAAAGCCTTGGCCTTGCATCTGTTTAGCAGTGGCCAGAACAGGGGTGTCAGCAGCACTGCTCTGGCCGCAGATCCAAAGCATGCTTCTGTGCATGCCTCTCTGCAGGCTAGACCCCTTCCCAGCCAGGCTGGCACAGCTGGGAGAGCACTGCAAGGACTCAGTGTGGCACAAAGAGATCAGTTGGGCCCTTTGGGGAGCTGCAGCCTGGTACTCAGAGGAAGAATGTGTTTGGAAATGACACAGGATGGGAGCTTTTATCTTTGAAAAAGGATAACTATTAGTGAAACACGGCAGTGGGTGGAACAAAGACCGTTAGTCTTTAGAATATTTCAAGTGGTGAGTTCTCTGCTGAAAATGAAATTGCATCTCATGCAGCTACAGCACAGGTACCTTTTCTGATGAAGTTATATTTGCATGAGAGGATCTGGTGTTTAGTTTCAGACTCTGCTTAGTCATTATTGTTGTGCAGTAGACAGATCCTGTGGAAAAACAATTTTATGTGATCTTTATGTCGTAACTTAGGAATACATTAAGCAGGCAACTTACTTTCTGGATATAACGCAGTTAAGCCTCAGCTTCATATTTGGGACTTGATAGAAAACAGAAATTTAAGAGTATTTATAATTTTTTAGTTATTTTTGTTGCCTTTTTTTTTTTTATCTTTGAGTGGTGGCCCATGGGATTCTATGTTGCTTTTAAATTGTGTTCTTTAAAACTTTAGGTGTAGACTTTAGGTTTCTTTTTCAATGTTTCAGAGGCGGGTGTACAGGACAACAACATGTGTGCCACAGGAGTTAGGACAGATCATGGATCCAGAAACCTTTGAAAAATCTCGTCTGTACCAGCTGGACAAAAGCACATTCAGCTTTTGGTCAGGCCTGTACTCGGAGGTGGAGGGCACTGTAAGTACCTGAGCTTCCCCAGCATTCATAGGACACTAATATAAACTGCAGCGCTTGGATTCCCAGTGCAGCTGCACTGTTGGCATCCTGATATCTTAGGTCAAACACTGGTATTTGGTGGGTCTTGGGTTCTGCGTTTCTTGTCTGGCCCTGTATTTGCCATGTAAAAAGAGGGAATTCCTCAGCCAGTACATCTTTTCTCCATGTGGTGCTGAGTCACAGTGCACAGCTACAGGCCATAGTGCTTTGCTGGCTTAGTGACACAGCTGGGCTCTTGTGGGTTCCTCTGGCACATAATGAAGCAGCATTAGAATTACTTAAAGTTGTTGCAAACACCTTTGAGGTTGAGGTTGAGGTAATGCAACTAGGGACAAGTTCTTTACCATGAGAGTGGTGGAGCAGTGGAACAGGTTGCCCAGGTTGGTGGTTGAGGCCCCATCCCTGCAGATATTCAGGGTGAGGCTCAAGAAGGCTCTGGGCTGCTCTAGTGGAGGATGCCCCTGCTGAGTGCAGGGGGTTGGTCTGGATGACCTTTGGAGTTCCCTTCCAACCCAAATCATTCAATGTTTTATGATTCTATGAACTGCTTTAATTTTTAGATAAAATTTAAGTAGAAGGTAAAAAGAAAAATCTGTGAGAACAGGAAGAGTATCAGTGGATGCTTCTTAAGTGTAAGAGCAACTACCCAGGGCAAGTGACATTTGCATATGGGAAAAGGTAGAGCCATTGAGAAGAAAGTATTACAGGTGTGGTGCACAGGGTTCAGAGAAACTTCTTTTGTCTTACTGCTGAAGTGCAGCATTGCTCATCAATACCACAACTGGGTTAAAAAGGAATCCTGCAGTACTTGGCATTGCAAAATAGAACAACAGGATGAACTCAAGGAAGGAACCAGGTTAATTCTAAAAGGTAGTGGCAGCAGTACTGTGAAATAGTGCAAGCAATGGAACTGTGGTGGGAAACCAGTCCTGGAGAGTGGTGATTCCTCTTGACTTTAGCATACCTTTATCTGGTACCTGACCTGGATGTTGTTTCATTTTCTGTGAACTTGTGAAAATGTAGTTCCAGACCTGTAGGCACTGCTGGTACATTCCTCTTGTTGGGCTTTTTGGTTCACTGTGGAGAATTTCAGGCAATTTTTGTGTGAAAGTGAAAAGTTTCTGTGGTTCTGACCACCTTAAGAGGCAGCATTTGATTTGAAAATTGCAGTGATCCTCCAGCAGTGGATTAGTGGACACGGTGAGATGGTACCACCTGGCAAGTGCAACAAGTCAAAAGATTCTGAAGCATTATTTTGGTCTAAGAGCTTTAGCCAAAGCAGCTTCCCTTGCTGTTTCTGAGTAAAACACACAACTGGAGTGAGCCTTTCTTGGCACTGGCTGTAGTGCCCTACTAAACAAAGAGCTGCATCAGCAGTCTGTGCTTCACCCAGGACTACCAGTATTACAGTCCACCACAAAATTCTAGCTGCTAAATTGGAGAGGTACAGGTTTGACAGGTGGACTGTCTGGTGGATGAAAAGCTGGATGGGTGGCTGTGTCCAAAGAGTTAGAGCCAATGGCTCTAGAAACCAGTGCTGGCTCTCAAGGGTCCATACTTGGACAATACCATTTCATATCTTCATCAGCAACATCAGCAGCTAGGTATTAGGAAGAAAGTCTTTCCAGAGAAGGTACTGAGATGCTGGAACAGGCTGTCCAGGGAAGTTGTGGATGCCTCCTCTCAGAAGGTGTTCAAGGCCAGATTGAATGAGGCCTCAAGCAACCTGGGCTGATAGGAAGTATCCCTGCCCATGGCATGAGGGTGGAACTGGATGATCTTTAAGGTCCCTTTCAACCCAAAGCATTCTGTGAATCTGTGAACATAGTGAATGGGGCTGGCTGCACCCTTGGCAAGCTGCAGATAACAATGAGCTCAGCAATGCAGTTGGTACAGAGTGGGGTGGGGAGGGGAGGGGATGCTACCCAGGGCAGCCTTGACAGGTTCCAGGAGTGGGCCTGTGCAAACCTTATGAAGTTCAGTAAGGCCAAGTGCAAGATCCTGGACCGGGGCTGTAGCAGTGCCCAGTACTAGTACAGACTGCGGATGAATGGATTGAGAGCACCCTTACAGAGTTGGGGGTCCTGGTGGATGGAAAAACTGGTATGAGCCACCTTGCAGCTTGCATAGCCCAGAAGGCAACCATGTCCTGGGCTGCATCAAAAGCAGCATGCCCAGCAGATGGAGAGAGCTGACTCTGCCCTTCTGCTCTGCTCTAGTGAGATGCCACCTGAGCTCTGCTTTCTCCAGTCCAAAAAAGACATGAGCCTGCCAGAGGAAATCCAGAGAAGGGCCATAAAAATGGTCAGAGGGGTGGAACCCTTCTCCTAGGAAGACAGACTGAGAGAGCTGAGGTTGTTCAGCCTGGAGAAGAAAAGGTGCCAGGGAAATCATGTGGCCCTTCAATAATTAAAGGAGGCTTGTTAAAAAGATGGAGAGAGACTGAAGGCCTCTAGTGACAGGACAGTGTTTGTAAACTGAAAGAGGGCAGATTTAGATTGAATAGGAGGAAGAAATTTGTTGCTGTGAGGATGATGAGACACTAGAACAGGTTGCCCAGAGAAGTTGTGGATGCCCCATCACAGGAAGTGTTCCAAGTCAGGTTGGATGGAGCTTTGAGCAGCCTGGTCTAGTGAAAGATGTCTGCTCATGGAAGGAGGGTTGGGCTAGATGGTCTTTAAGGGTTTCTTCTGATCCAAACCATTCTGTGACTGTGCCTGTTTAGGGAGAGCTCAGCCTTTGCTTTCTCTTCATGGCCTTTCCTTTATGTTCTGCCCCTGTTACTCAAATAACAGATCCACAATGATGTTGGCCACTGATGGGTGTGTTAAAGAAATCTTTGTATCCAGCTGCCTTCACAATTGAGCCACAAACCTCAGACTCTGCTGGTGCTTCCTAAGCATCAGCCAAAACCAGACACTAAGGGCAGCTCTTCGGCTTGTCTTTGTTCCACTGCTTCAGCTGTGATGGTAACAAACAGCTGGGAAACAGCTGTGGCTCAGACTGCTGCTGTTATCAAACTGATTGCAGTGCTCTGCTTTGTTTGTTACAGTGACACTGATGAACAAAAGCCAAGGAAAAAAACATGAAATATATGAATTCATGGTCCCATCTAATTAATTGATCATTGACTTGAAAAAGCAGATCTCAGAGCAGTCACTCAGCTGAGATACTGTATGCCTGTGTTCTCTGAGCACCATCAGCTGTCATCTTGTTCAGAACATCTTCTGAACAAGAAATTACTATTTCTATTAGGCTTAATGGGTTGTGGTCTTGAGATTCTGTATCCAAGAACTCCTTTCATTTGGGTTGTGGAGGAAGCTGTCCCAGGGCAGTTGCTAATAGAAGCTGTCCAAGCTTTGTGTGCGTTGGCAGGTTTGTTCCAGAGAATGCATAGCCTTGCTGAAGATAATGCTTGCAAGTCCAGTGGTTCCCATATCTCATTTCTTCATTATGGCTCTTAATGGAGCTTTGCTTAGCTAGAACTAAGTAATCTACTTCACCAAGTTTACATCTCTCCGTGCTAGGCACTGACTGGGTGCTTTCTTTGTAGCATTGCTGTGGACTTTTGAAGGGCAGAAGTTTGTAGTTTCCTTAATGACTTTTGTGATAAAGCAGAAAAATTTGTGTTTGTGGTTGAACACTCAAGCCTGTTTGAAATGATGTAAGGGAAGTCAGGCATAGCCAGATGTGAGCTTTGAAAGACCTTCACAGCCTGTCCTGTCCTTGTGAGCAAATTTCTTCCTTTATGCTAGGAAGGCACACCTGCAAGTTTCTCTGCTTATTTTGTTTCTGCAAATGGAAAATAACTACACTTGGATGGAAATTCTTAGAATGAGTTGGGTTGGAAGGGATCTCAAAGCTCATCCAGTTCCAACCCCTTGCCATGGGCAGAGACACCTCTCACTAGCCCAGGTTACTCAAGGCCTCATCCTCTCTGGCCTTGAACACCTCCAGGGAGGCAGCATCCACAGCTTCCCTGGGCAACCTGTGTCAGTGTCTCCCCATCCTCACTGTCAAGAATTTCTTTCTAATCTTCAGCCTCAATCTCCCCTCTTTCAGTTCTTCCACTGCCCCTTTTCCTGTCACTGCAAGCCCTTGCAGAACATCCCTCCCCAGCTCTCCTGTATCCCCTTCAGGCACTGGAAGGCTGCTCCGAGGTCTCCCTGAAGCTGTCTCTTCTCCAGGCTGAACAACCCCAGCTCTCTCAGTCTGTCCCCACAGGGGAAGTGCTCCAGCCCTCTGATCATTTTTCTGGTCTCCTCTGGACCCTCTCCATCAGTTCATGTCCTTCTCGTGCTGGGAACACCACCACTGGATGCAGTGCTCCAGATGAGGTCTCATCTTAAAGATTTCTCAAGCATTGGAACAGGCTGTCCAGGGAAGTGATTGTTGCTGGAGGTGCTGAAAAGACGGATAGGCACAAACTTGGGGCCATGGTTTAGTGGTGACTTGCTGTTGTGTTGGGTTGGACTCAATCTTAAGGGTCATATCCAACCTTCATGATCCTGTGATTCCGTTCTACTCTGACATCCCTTGTGTAGGGAGCCTGCAGCATCTTCTCTGCATGTGTGTGATGAGGAGTTACTACTGCTTCCTGTGATGTTGATCTCTGGGTTTGCCACTTCCTTAGAGTGTAAACTGCATCCTTTATTGTCTGTGGGAACTTCCTGAACTTGAAGGAAGTTGTCATGGCCAAAGCTGATGAAATTGGATGACAATTTTGCAACGTTTTGCTTTTAGTAGGCAGAAGGATGATTCACTTAGCTGGCAATTGAATTGCAGGGAGATCATAGAATCATAGAATGGTAAGGTTGGAAGGGACCTCAAGGATCATCCAGTTCCAACCCCCTGCCGTAGGCAGATGCTGTGTTGGGGTTACTAGCACGCTGTGATTTACTTCAGCCATTATGTGGGTTTCTTTTAAACTAATAAATAGTGTCAACATGCTAACTGCTGTCTTAGTTCAGGGATTGGTACTTCTTGGATTTCCATCTGTGAAACCTCCTTTTAGCCTACGAAGGAGAAACAGCTTTGCTTTGGTCACTTGCATCTCCTGCTGACACTCAAAATGCAGCCTGATAGTTAGGTTTTAAGAGTATACTGTTTAAAAATGTGAATAAAATCTGCTTCTTCCCATCCTGGGAGGCTGCCTACTTCAAACCTGAGGTGTATATAGGGAGGGGTCACTTGCTGAGAAAGTAAATGTGGAGCATTTGGAGTCAAGCTGTCGGATCCAGCAGTGCCCCCACGCTCAGGAAGGAGGAGTCAAGGAGGGGAATCGGAAGGAGAACATCACAATACATGAGGCAGTGGTCACTGAGCTGCTGCACCACTTAGACATACACAAGTCTGTTGGGCTAGGTGGGCTGCACCCAAGGGTGCTGAGGGAGTTGGCAGACTGCTCGCCAAGCCACTTGCCATTATTTACTAAAAGTCCTGGCTAACTGGAGAGGTGCCAATGGACTGGAGGGTAGCAAATCTGACACCTGCCTACAAGAAAGGCAGAAAGGAAGATCTGGGAAACTCTGGACCTGTCAGCCTGACCTCGGTGCCAGGGAGGGGCATGGAGCAGGGCATCTCAAATGCCATCATACCTCATATAGACAACAACCAAGGGATCAGGCCAAGTCATGGGTTTATGAGGGGCAGGTCCAAGAGAAGCTGGCTGCTGGATGAGGGGAAGGCTGTGGAAAAGCCTTTGACAGTGTTCCCCACACAATTCTTGTAGACAAATTAGCTGCTTCTGGCTTGGCTGAGCACACTGCTGGATAAAGCACTGCTGGACAGAAGGACCCAGAGAGTGCTGCTCCGTGGAGTTCAATCCAGCTGGCAGCCAGGCACTGGTGGTGTTCCTCAGGGATCTGTGTTGGCACCACTTCTGTTTAACATCTTTATTGATGACCTTGATTCAGGCACAGAGAGTGCCAGCAGTGAGCCTGCAGGTGACACCAAGTGAGGTGGCAGTGTTGATTTGAATGAGGGCAGAGAGGCTCTGCAGAGGGACTTGGATAGGCTGGATCAATGTGCCAGCATTAATGGGATGAGTTTCAACAAGGCCAAGTGCCAGGTCCTGCACTTGGGGCACAGCAACCCCAAGCAACACTACAGGCTTGGGGCAGTGTGGCTAGAGAGCTGCTGGCAGAAAGGGACCTGGGGGCTGTAATAGACAGGAGCTGAGTGTGAGCCAGCAGTGTGCCCAGGCAGCTGAGTGTGAGCCAGCAGTGTTCCCAGGTGGCCAAGAAGGCCAATGCCATCCTGGCTGGGATCAGAAGTGCTGTGGGCAGCAGGAGCAGGGAGGGGATTGTGCCCATGGACTCGGCTCTGGTGAGGCCACAGCTTGAGTGCTGTGCTCAGTGTTGGGCACTGCAATACAGGAGACATGTGGAGGTGCTGGAGTGGGTCCAGAGGAGGGCAAGGAAGCTGGGAAGGGCCTGGAGAATAAATGTGATGAGGAGAGACTGAGGGAGCTGGGGATGGGTAGTGTGAGGAAGACGAGGCTGAGGGCAGAGCTCATTGCTGTCTGCAGCTCCCTGAAGGGACACTGTGGAGAGGCTGCTGCTGGGCTCTGCTCACAGGGAACTGCAGACAGAACAAGGGGGAATGGCCTCAAGCTGAGGCTGAGGAGGTTTAGATTGAACATTAGGAAAAGGTTTTTCATGGAGAGAGTGGTCAGGGACTGGAATGAGCTGCCCAGGGAGGTGGTGGAGTCCCTAACCCATAATATGTTTAAGAGTGGTTTGGATGTGGTGCCTGGGGATATGGTTTAAGGTGAGTCTTGTAGAGTAGGGCTCTAGTTGGACTTGGTGCTCCTGAGGGGCTTTGCCAGCCTGGGTGCTTCTGGGATTCTGTGAAACACTCCTACCCCAGCCTTGAACCACAGGCAGTGCTTGCTGCAGCAGCTCTGGCTCGAGTGTATCTTTGATGATAGTGTGTCCTGAGTAGTCCATTCCCTGTTCCTTGGCAACCTGGGTGCAGGCAGCCAGAAGGAGGAGGGCATGATGATTCCTTGAGATGGTTGAAGCAGCACTGATACTGGAAGTGAAATCACAGCCACCTTCTGAAGACCTTCCTTGGGGCAGGGATGCAGGCAGATCCCAGTGCAACCAAGTTGCTGAGTCTTGCACAGCCCTCCTAGGGAAGGTGTTTCACAGCCATAGACAAGTGAGTTTAAGGTCTTCTGAAAAGTCTACCTCATGTCTGAGCCAGAGCAGCAGAGTGCACAGTAAGCAGGCTTGGAAATGGACCACCAAAAAGACAAACAAAAGCTTGACCTAACCTCTACTTCTCTAAACTACAAATGAACCATTGCCAAATATTCCAGGTTTTCATTATGCACTGCTGAGATCGGGGGGATAAAAGCCTAATTCTAAAGCTTTTCTCCTTCACCTTTGAAAGGTTCTTACCTTGCTGAAATACCAGCAGAAGAAGATGACAGTCTGTCTCTTAGTGCCTCTGCTGTGTGCTTTTATTCTCCAGATGATTCTCCTTGGTGGAGGAATTCCTCTTCTCTGGAATCTGTCTGGTCAGGTCTCTGGCCGTGCTGGGTTTGGACCAGAATATGAGGTAAGTCATTTGAAATTGTGGTGAAGACATTTGAGCCACAAACCATACTGGTACTGCTGCTTGTATTTTTAAGCTTGTGATTACTGAAAGCATGACTCAGGCACAGGCACCATGTACTAAAAACAACAGCTATGTTCTGGTGGGTGCAGGGATGGGCTGAGGCTGGGAGCTGATCACCAGATGGGACTTTCATATTAGCTTACAAATTAAATAGCTTCACATTTTGGAAACGTGCAACTCTTAAAGCTACCTGATTCAAATGGCGGTAATGGGGGGTGGGGGGAGGAGGAGGCTTTTTGTTTGGGTGTTGTCTTTTTACTAATCCTAGAAGTGATCTGGCGCAGGAAAAGGATCAGAAATTTGAGACTGCTGCTGCTGTCTTTGTGCTGTAGATGAGGCAGCCTGCCAAAGTCTTGTCACAAATCCTCAGTTTTCATTTCAGTTTGTTTCATTAGTGCACCACTTCTCCTTCACTGAACAGTGAGGTACCCCAGCGGTCAGGATCTCACCTTCACAAACGTCTTCTTTCTTTGACTTTATCTAGCTCCACCTTCTAACTGGCTACAGTGAACACTGACATGAAATCCATTTTTAACACCTGGAGTAGCAGTGTATGTTCAGCTCAGTCAATACCAGACGTTTTTTTGTTGTTTTGGGTTTTTTTAATGGTGTGTGTTTGGTTGGTTTTAGATTGTTCAGTCTTTGGTTTTTCTGCTGCTTGCAACACTCTTCAGTGCATTGACAGGTCTGCCGTGGAGTCTGTACAACACATTTGTCATAGAGGAGAAACATGGCTTCAATCAGCAGGTACTGACCTGACACCCTGGGTAGGTTGGGGGGGTTAGGAGGACTGGTGTAGCCCTGTCCCTCTGCTACACACCATTCATTTTAGGAACTGTTCTACACACACTGCATAAAAATAAGAGCAGTGACAGTTTGTGACTATTGCAGAGGTACCCACGGCCACAGCAGGCCTCTGAGCACAGAGACATGTGTGTTCTGGCAGTGGAATGAAGAACATTTCATACTTCAGCTGTTCATTTTGGGATGAATTCTTCCTGCCCTTCACGTGCCCTTGCTGAGCAATCTGGGTCACTGCTTGGCAGGGACAGTTCTGAGTCATGTACCCAGAGCAGATGAAACAAAGTCAAGCAATGGTGATGTTCCTGCTCTGTTTACTTATGGAATTCTTGTCATCAGAGAATTCTGCTCTTCATTTGGATTTCTCCTAGGTGCTCAGTGTCAACCCTGGCTTTAATTTCTCTCACCAAGTTAGTTTAACCTGATTCACTGTTCGTTTCTCATGAGATCAGATTTTCCTGTTGAGAGAGGAACCTCAGTCTGACACACACCATTAACCATCCCTTGCCAGAGCACAAGACTTGTTTTCTGCTTTTGGACCGTTAGCATTGCCCACAGTATTTTCTGTTCCAGCTCCACTAGGGAACCTTTCTTTTATAGTAGAGTGAAATTTGAATGGGTAGCAGAAGTGGGATAAAGGTGTTTGGCACATGAGCTTTTCTCTCTGTTTAACCCGCATCTGTAGCTAACATCTAGCAGTTGCTCTATCACCTGATGACCCCTCCCCAGCAGAAAAGAGGAGTTGGGAAAAGGAGATCACAGACTGAAATGGAAGCAGGTTTAATGAAACCGCAAAGCTAATGCCAATATAAAGTATGCAAAGCTATACTCAGCCAAGGCACAGTAGTGCCAGGCAGTCCCTGGGAAGGCAGTGCCAGGCTGTCCTTTAGAGCAGAAGGAGGAGCCTGAGCAAGTACAGAAGCCAGGCAGGAAGCTCTTCTGCCCTCATCAAACTTCTCCCTTTATATGATATTGATGATCTGGGATACTCCTGCAGGGAGCTCTGGGTAGCTGCCCTGGCAGACTCCACCCTGCTTGTGTCCTGCAGCCCATGGGTGCCCTGTGCTTCTGTCCCAGTGAAACCAGGACAGCTTTGTCATGCAACCTTGTTGGGAAGGATTTTACACAACAAGCCCCTCACTGCTGTCCCTTGCAGACGGCTGTAAGCACTGAGTTCCTAGAGCTAGTTAGCAGCCTAATCGTGGTGCAGTCACTAGATCAGATTCATTCCGGTAGATGTCTTTGACATTTCTATTCCTTCTATTACATTTAAGCTAATTTAAAAACCTGGGACAGCTACATGTGTAGAAACTGCATGGCAGTGGACGTTTGGAGTAAAATAGCCACTCTACAGCTAAAGGTCTTTATGTATTTCCAGTTAGGACAATCAGTAGTACTTGAAGGTTAAGATGAGTGGAGGCAATTGTTCAGAGGCCATGTATTTTGCAGCATCTGTGTTATTTAAAGGTTCCTATTCTCTAAAAATCCCATCATGGATAGGATATAGATCGATAAAGGAATTAGGAGAAAGATAAACTGATTTTTTAATTTGCTCCTTTAATGGCATATAGACTAAGATTTTTAGGTCAGGCTTTAGTAAGAGTGAGCTCTCCTCACCAGGAAGGGAGGTGAAAATATTCTTCCATCTTTTCTTTTCCAACTTTGATTTCCTTATCACATAATCACAGAATGGTAGGGGTTGGAAGGGCCCTCCAGAGATCATCCAGTCCAAGCTCCCTGCCAGAGCAGGGTCATACAGGGCAGAGCACACAGGAACACAGCCAGGGGAGTCTGGAAAGGCTCCAGAGAAGGACACTCCACAACCTCTCTGGGCAGCCTGCTCCAGGCTCCAGCACCCTCACACTGACAAAGTTTCCCCTCCTGTTCCCTTGGCACCTCCTCTGTTCCAGCTGGCACCCAGTGCCCCTTGTGCTGCCCTTGGCCACCCCTGGGCAGATCCTGGCTGTGTCCTCCCAACACTGCCCTGCACCTCTTTAGCACAGCACTGAGGGCAATGCTCCAACCCCCAGGCCCCAGCTCCCTCAGCCTGGCCTCACAGGAGATGTTCACTGCCTGCAGCAGCTTGGGGGCTCTGGGCTGGACTCTCTCGAGCTGTTCCTTGAGGTCTTTCTTGAACTGAGGGGCCCAGAACTGGACACAATAATCTGGATTAGGGCACCTTGATGGCTCAGTGGCATTGCTGGTTGATGATTTCCCTGACTGTTTCTTTGCATCCACTGCAGGGGTCAGTTCCCTGAGCACCATGGCACTGACCACATCTCTGGGTCCTTCCTTTGCAGACGCTGGGATTTTTTTTTAAGGATGCCCTCAAGAAATTTGTGGTGACTCAGTGCATCCTGCTGCCAGTGACAGCTCTTCTGCTATACATCATCAAGATAGGGGGAGACTACTTCTTCATCTATGCCTGGCTCTTCACATTGGTTGTTTCCTTGGTGAGTATGTGGCTGGGGTTCTTCCAGATGTTAGCTTCTTCATGTAGCTCAGTGTGCCAAGGTTTAAAAACATAACTGAAAGGAAATGGAGACAAATCCAAGTCTCCTGGGAATTCCAGTGTCTGTGGTTCTGCTTGTCTAGCTACTTTTATGCACTGAATTGGTAACTGACATTTTTAGCTCTTAATTAAGAGGATCTTTAGTATCCATCATAAGGGTTTGATGTTTTCTGTTGTTGCTATAAGCTCTGAAGTGTGTCTTCTATTTCTCAACATGGCTTTGCTGGCTTTTTGCTCAATTTGCTAACACAGCTCCCCCCAAGGAAGGGACGACAAAAGCACTGCTGTGGGTACTAATTTATTTTTAGATGACAAGAGCACCTTAACAAGTAAAAGAATCATTGCATTAGAACCTGCCACATTGCCCTAATAATACATTTAAGCTAATCAGCCCCTTATTCTTGTGTGAAATCCATACTTACTCATTCAACTGGAATGCATCACCAAGAAAGTTTTTAGGAATTGCTCAGCAGGAAATCAGGATCGTTTTCTTTCTTAAACTTCTTTTTCATGACTTAAGTGGTTTCAGGTTTGTTTGTTTTTCTTTTCTTTCTCCCACTGCTCCTAGGCTCAGATTACTTTCACAGCTTTCTTGGAGTTTGAATTTGTCAGCTTCCTGCCTAAAGCACAGGCATTGGCTGGCTGTATTAGTACAAAAAAAGGGATCCTAGTGCTGCATGGGAGGCCACTGCAGTTAATGCAGGAAGATCTGATTTCCCACTCAGGTATCCAATACCTGCATTGACTTTTTCAGGCATGGCAACAGGGAAGGAACTGTGGCTCAGCTGAACCTGTGTCTGCAAAGCCTCTTCATAATCCTGGCTTTATGGGTCACAGATGTCCTTACCTGAGTTGTATTGGCTGTTCTACTGGGATTTTTGCTTCATTGATATCCAGCATGTAACTGAAAGAAAACCTGTGTGCAGTAGTGGATGTCTGCACAGCCACTGATTCTGGCATAGTGTAGTGACCAGTTTCTGACTCACCCAGTGACAGCAGAGTAGCAAAGTGCCCCACTGAGGTGGCAAGTCTGGCTCACAATTACTGTCTTGAGTTCTTCGCAGCTTTTGTTCATTGGTTTCACCATACAGCATTTCCTGACTTTCTGTTGTGCTAGCTCCAGCTGTCCTTATGCTCTGACTTCTTCCCTTTTTTGTCTCTGCATGTGTTCTAGCCCATAGTGTTAGGGCTCAGAAGTGTCAGTTCATGTCTACTGAAATGACTGTTACAGGAGTTCTTGTGCAGACTCCTGGCAGGATTTCTTAGTGAACTGGTCTTTCTCTTTCAGCCTTTTATCAGAGTACACTCTTACATCCTAATTCAGCATTTGAGCTGCTGCTCTGCCCAGCTCAGTGAAGCAGCCCATGCTCACAGGGCATTCCAATGTAGCCTTGCTATGTACAAAACTGGGGAGATAGTAATTCCTCATGGTGACAGGTAGTTCATATTTTAAGTCTTTAGTCTTAAAGGCTTTAATCATTTGCTTTTTCATAGAAAGAGTAAGACAAAATTTTAAAATTTTAAAAGAACAGGTAGCCTTGGGATTGAAGGAAGAGCCAAGATTTCCTGGAGTGGCCTGCCCTTGCCCTCATTTATACACCCAAAGTGAAACTTTTTTTCTCTCAGTTTCCTTTGTGCCAGGCACTGGCTGCTCTATTCTTGCCATATTCTCTTTAAAACATGTATTGTAAAAAATGTTATGTGATCTCCTGCAAGAAGCTTTCTGAGAGTCCATTTAACAGCTTTTATCCAGCAAACTTGGTAGAAAGAAGACAAAGGTGAGTGGTACCTAACACCGAATCTCAAGGCAAGAAGCAGAATGTACTCAGGTGATGGCAATTCTCTTTGTCACTTTCATATCACAAACTATTATTTTAGTTTTGCTTTGCCTATCTCTTCCAGCAGAGCAGTCCAGGCTTCTGCTCTGTGCTGACCGACAGCGTTGCAAGACCCAGTGGCTCACTTTTCTTCTTTTGAAAAAGAAATTATTGTTTTTTTCCTAAGGTTGAAGAGCATGCACAGACAATTGGTACTTTTCAGGTGACTTGCAGTGTCACTGCAGCTCTATAGGGCTTGATCAGGGTATAAGGCTTGTTTGAACAGTCTTTGATATGCAAAATAAGCTTAAGAGGTGTTAGATTTACTATTCACACTTCCAGTTAGGGAAAAATTCCTGGACTCTAATCACAGTTAGGATTGAATCCTACTACCAGTCTGTTATGCCTCCTGATGTCGAGGTTTTACACAAAGATCAGAGACAAAAGCTGAAGTTGCTCCATGGGCTCAGACACTGGTCTGGACTGAGAACCACAGCTGGTTTCTGATGTAAAACACCCTATTATAGTTGCTGCAAAATATCTGCAGAGGTTTGAAGTCTTGTTTATTTTCCTGCTCCATACTGCTCTGCAAGTGCCCTCCCTTGCTCTGACTGTGGGAAGGTCACTTTCCCTAGCTTTAGATTTCATTGGACTTTTTCAACAGGGCAGATACTTTGGAAGGTCAAGAGACTTGTTTCAGTGGATAAAAACCTGTCAAAACAATTTTGAAGCTTATGCTGCTGACCATTTGTCTCTCTTGCCCTATTCCTTTTTCACTAACCAGAATTTAAAGTTTTCTCCAGTCCATTTTTTTTTGTTTAATAAATAACTTTGTGAAGATTCAGAATGTAAAGGAAGGGAGTTCAGCTTTTCTTTCTATCACAGTGTTGTTCCAGTCTTGTCTTTCTCATCTGGGCTGCATCTACTGTCAGTTTCAAGAGATGCAGGTACAACGCAGTGGGTTTTGGTTTGTGAATCACTGTGGACCAGAGGCATCAAGCAGCTCTGTAGCCCTGCACACAACTAGAAGAAGGGCAAGAACATAGGGGACCGATGTAGTTGTTATTAATTACAATAAGGCAAATATTAATGTTATTATTAATATTGCTTATTAATGTCACACATTTCCTCCAAATTTCCTTACAGTCACTACATGCACAGTTTGGGTTATTCAGTTGGAATGTTCTGCAGAATATCTGCACAGTAATTGGAACAGTTTAAACAAATGAGAAAATGCAGAAGCAGGATCAGTTTGGAAGGGGATCGCGGTGCAGTGTGCCGCCTGCCCTTGAAGGGTGGCTTTAGAGTAACTTCAGCCACTTGAACCGAAGCAGCAGGCACAGAACTCTTAAGAACTTTATGGGAAAGAGTCAGTTCAGTGACACAGTCAGTGTCTCGGCATTGCGGTATTTATAATCCCCAGAACGGCGCGCGGCTGCACAAAGCAAACGAAGATCGTTCCAGCCGCCTGGAGGATGCTCCCCGTGGAGGGGCTGCGGAGGAAAGCTGCTCGGCAGTGCCTGCAGCTGTCAGCTGGGCCCTTGTGTCCCGCGGCCGCGGGGGGACTCTTTCCGGGGCTTGCTGGGCGCGCAGGGCTGGGCTTCGTTTGCCTTCAGCGGCCCCGGCCCAGGCCGCAACCCACTGTGGGCAGGCTGTGGCTGGGCTCCACTGCAGGTTCGCTTGTGCCCAGGCAGCGGTTACTGACTGCACAGCACTTGGGCGGGCAGCTGCTTCCTGGAGCAGGGCAGGCAGTCCCCAACCCTGGCTCAGTTCTTGAGGTGGGCAGTGTCTGATCCATGGGCAAAATCAGGCTTTCCAGCTCCCTGGAGCACGCAGGTAAACAAGGCAGGAGCAGCAGCTGGTTTGCAAAAAATCGGAATCTAAACATTTGCCAAAAGAGTGTTGGTCCCACAGTAATAGAGGAAACCACAACAGTCATCCAAGAGTAGCTTATTTGTACCAGCAGTGGGAGATGCATGCGCTCGGCATCAGCGTGCTCCTGGGTGAGTGCTGTGAGTCTGTATTTTGGACCTTCTACCACAGAGACACAAAGTTTCTTGCCTGCTTTAAACTGTGGCTGTGCAAGCTAATAGGAATTTGAAGACCAGGACTATCTCCTGGCCCAGTCAGCTCAGTCTGAGGCACCTCAGAGCTTTCCAGTGTTGGTGAAGTGGGTGAGAATGTCAGCTTGTGACTCATCAGACCCCTGGCCCCTGGTCATAGTGGCTTTGCAGTTTGATGCGTCCTCAGTGCAGTGCTCTGCTGAGGACTGCAGACTGTAGCTGAACGTGCCCCCAGCCCATCTTGCCTTGTTAGCAGGCTAAGGAGCTGTGCCTGCAGATGGGATGAGCCACAGGAGCTTTGCTGTGGCTCACCTTCATGCAGGATTGTGCTGTTTTCTGACATTGTGCCTTCTCCCTGTACTTCTGCTCTGTCTTTAGTACTGACCACACATTTATGTGCCTTGGTTTTAATTTCTGTCTGTGTTTGCAGGTGCTTGTCACAATCTATGCAGACTACATTGCACCTTTGTTTGACAAATTCATTCCACTGCCCGAGGGGGAGCTCAAGCAACAAATTGAAACGATGGCAAAGGGCATCGACTTCCCCTTGACTAAGGTCTACGTTGTTGAAGGTGAGATTCTTCTGCTAGAAAACTTTCGTCGTTTTGAACTTGTGGATTTTGGATTCAGTTGTGGGTGCTGTAGTAGGACGCTTGCTTATGTTCCTCAGCTGTTGGAATGCTGCCCAGTGTCTGTGCCATTTTCCTTTGCCTTGCCTTCAGGTCAAAAAAGTGAAGGCAAATGTACAGCCTGAACTCAGCATCTCCTTGGGATCATTGTCCTGTCTCTGTGGAATGGAAATGCACAGCACAGTCAGAAATCAAATCAGCAATCAAAAGTCCAATTCTAGAACTTGAAACCAGAGGGGAAAGGCATTTTGATGTTCTCTCGTCTCAGTTCAGTATTAACTGCCTGAGTCCTTAGTGAAACAGTTCAAAAAGTTATAGAAGTTAAACCCACCTGTTCCTTCTTAGGGCGTTCACATGAGTGGTTTCTCAGAGGGATAGGATGTCCTCCAGAGGCACCTAGACAAGCTGGAGATGTGGGCCCAGGTAAACTTCATGAAGTTCAACAAGGCCAAGTGCAAGGTCCTGCACCTGGATCAGGACAGTCACCAATAATATCACCTCGCCCTGGGGGATGATGAGATTGAGAGCAGCCCTGTGGAATAGGCCTNAATAGACACTTGCAGCCCAGAAGGCCAGTGGCAGCCTGGGCTGCATCCAAAGAACTGAGGTGATTCTGCCCTGTGCTCTGCTCTGGTAAATCACAGGATGGCTTAGTTGGAAAGGACCTCAGAGATCATCTACTTCAACCCCCCTGGCCATGGGCTGGATCTCAACCAGACTTGATTGCCTAAGGCCTCATCCAACCTGGTCTCGAACACCTCCAGGAAGGGAACATCCACAGCCACTCTGGGCAACCTATTCCAGAATATCACCACTCTCATACTGAAGAACTTTTTCTCAAATGAGACCTCACTGCAGAGCTGTGACCAGCTATGGGGCCCTCAGCACAAGAACAACATGAACTTGGTGGAGAGGGTCCAGAAGAGGCTGAAGCACCTTCCCTATGGGGACAGGCTGAGAGAGTTGGGGCTGTTCAGCCTGGAGAAGAGAAGGCTGCTCCAAGAGAGACCTTGAAGCAGCCTTCCAGTACCCAAAGGGGACCCACAGAAAAGCTGGGAAGAGACTGAGAGGCTTACAGCAGTAGATGGATGGGTAATGGTTTGAGACTGGAGCAGGACAGGTTTAAACCAGACATTAGGAAGATTCTTTACTATGAGTGTGGTGAAACACTGGAGACATTGAAGGTTGTTTGGGGCTCTGAGTAACCTGATCTAGTTGGGATGTCCTTGCTGACTGCAGGGCAGTTGGACTAGAATGATAGGTCCCTTCCATACCAAGTGCATTCTGTGATTCTGTTCTATGATGTAGACTGTTTTTTTAACGCAGTGAAACAGTCCCTGTGCTATGGAGAGAGGAGTTTGTGACCCCAAGTACATTGATTGCAGAAACAGTCTGACTCGGTTGTGGGGATTCACGAGGCAGGAATTATAAAATCTGCAGTTATTTTATTTCCAGAAAGCCCCGCCCACAACTGCATATAAAATATTAGTTAGGGTTCAGAAATTCGTTCGGGAAAATCTTTCACAAGGATGCTTACAGGGAATTTCGTAATTCAGGAAAATCAGGAAGCTTGGAAAGGTTGCTGTAAGAAATAGCTTAGCCGCACTTACAGACAAAGGCAGCCTGGAGCCCTAGGGAACGTCTGTGGTACTCACGGCGGTGGAGTAGGAATTTGGCGATAGTCCCTTGGCTCCTTGTCGGCAGTGTTTGCGGCAGTGCCTTGAAGTGCAGGCCGTGAGGGCAGCACAGGGTGAAGCTCAGGCTGCTCAGCTTACCCACGATTACGGCAGAGGCAGGTCCCTTCAACGGGCAGGCAAGGTCTGACGGTCGAGAGCGGGGACTGTGCTTTCTCGTCACTGTTCTTGCAGATGCCCCTCAAGGACCGACTCCAGGTATAAGTCAAGGTCCGAGTCCAACTCCGTGGCTGGCAGTCCGTCTTAAAGCCCTCTCAGAGTCCACTGTAGCAGTCTCCAGCAGTGCTCCAAGTCTCCCTCCAAGTCTCCCTCCAAGTCTCCCTCCAAGTCTCCCTCCAAGTCTCCCTCCAAGTCTCCCTCCAAGTCTCCCTCCAAGTCTCCCTCCAAGTCTCCCTCCAAGTCTCCCTCCAAGTCTCCCTCCAAGTCTCCCTCCAAGTCTCCCTCCAAGTCTCCCTCCAAGTCTCCCTCCAAGTCTCCCTCCAAGTCTCCCTCCAAGTCTCCCTCCAAGTCTCCCTCCAAGTCTCCCTCCAAGTCTCCCTCCAAGTCTCCCTCCAAGTCTCCCTCCAAGTCTCCCTCCAAGTCTCCCTCCAAGTCTCCCTCCAAGTCTCCCTCCAAGTCTCCCTCCAAGTCTCCCTCCAAGTCTCCCTCCAAGTCTCCCTCCAAGTCTCCCTCCAAGTCTCCCTCCAAGTCTCCCTCCAAGTCTCCCTCCAAGTCTCCCTCCAAGTCTCCCTCCAAGTCTCCCTCCAAGTCTCCCTCCAAGTCTCCCTCCAAGTCTCCCTCCAAGTCTCCCTCCAAGTCTCCCTCCAAGTCTCCCTCCAAGTCTCCCTCCAAGTCTCCCTCCAAGTCTCCCTCCAAGTCTCCCTCCAAGTCTCCTAGATAATGTGTCCCATTGCCATATATATATGCTGGGGCGATTTGCTCTCCCCTGCTCAAGCCTGCGGGGGTGGGGTAAGGTACTTGACGCCTACTCCTTTCACATTCCACACCCCCGGAACCAGAGGTGGTGGGGAGCAGAACAGTTTCACACCCCATTCAAACCTTCGGTGGGGCAGGGACTTGGGTGTGCCCCGCCACACAGTCCATGAGTTACCTGGTCTAGATAAAAGCAGTTGTGAAAGATTGCTTCTTTCAAACCAAAATAACTTAGAGGGGCTGCCTGGTACCTGTAGTTCATCTCTTCACCTTCTCCTGTCTGTCTCTAACACCTCTAACACCTTCATCCTCATCTGGTTTGAATCTTCTTTGCTGGCATGTTGGAAAGATTCAAAGAATGCTGGAACCTGTTGCAGTTCCTTGGCTAGGAGGGCAGCTCATGCTCTGTGCAGAGTGCTCCTTCTGCTCTCACCTTGAGACTGCAATTAGAAATCACTTTTTCTCTGGCTCTTGGATCTTCCTATGGCTGCTGTCACATTTGTAGCAATTTTAGTGATCAGATCTTATAGGTAGACAAAAATGCTTCCTTCCCTGCTGTCAGTGAATGCAGTCAGCATTACTTAGGTCATTTTAAAATATGCTTCAACCTGGAATCTCAGTTGCTTCAGTTTGTCCACTGTTCATTTGGAGACTTGTGGAATTCCTTTGGAAGAGCCTGGTTAACAGAACACCTGGCATTGTGCAGCCTTTACCGTGTGTTTTCCCTCTCAGGTTCCAAGCGTTCTTCTCACAGCAATGCCTATTTCTATGGATTCTTCAAGAACAAGCGGATTGTGCTCTTTGACACCCTCCTGGAGGACTATTCCGCACTGAACAAAGAGCCAGCAGAAGGAGAAGATGGTGAGAATGAAGACACAAAGTCTAAAACCAAAGTGAGTTCATCTTTGCATTTCATCTTGTTACTTACATTAACTTCTTGTCGAGATATTCCCATGTGTTTTCTGAGTGTATTTTAACTCTAAGTGAGATGCTAAAACCCAAGCCCTCCTGAGTTCAACATCAAAGTATCCCTGTGCTGCCATCAGCCTCAGTTTCTGGGGCTGTGTGTGAGTGATGCTGGTAGTATCAGACACCACAGAAATCCACAGAGGCCTTAGGAAAATGTTGGTTCCCTGCCTGTGAAAAACAGGACTTCTTGTGATTGTTTGAACCAGGGCCCTGTTCAGCATTTCAGCTGATGTTCCTTCTTGTGGGGCTGCCTGTCCGTCTGCCATTTGTCTGCCTTTCACTATAGGCAAGAATTTGGTGCCAGAGGCACGCACACGTGCACACAGAGGCTCCACCTGCATCCTCCCCTGCCCTGCTCAAGAACAGGATGATGGCTTTTCATTGTCCTTTGCATTGCAGCTGCCATCAGGAGTCTGCTGGAACAGCATTTCTGGTTTCAGGAGAGTGTAGGGAAGGTTAAAAATGATGGAATCCTTCCTAAAGAGCTTGAAGGAGTAACTGAGAAGAAAGAATTGTCTCCTGCAGCCTAGCATTAGGCCAATGTATGGGTTGTTGTTCAGGCTAGCTTCTGTTTCTTGTAACTATGTTAGTGGTGACATTCTCTTTGCCCATGATGTGGGATGGCTTACTGCAGATGGAGTGATGACAGGAGGGGATGTTGAGCTCACCTGCTCTGATCATAATGGGAATCATTTATTCTATCTCAACAGATTCTTCAGCTCTGTTCTCAGTACACAAGCCCACCTGCTTCCTTTTGGTTTGCTGGTGCACCTCTGAAATCACAGATGTCCCTCTGACCTAATGTTTTTTTCGCAGAGGGCAAGGATGTTGTCATTAACTTCTAAGGGGACCACAGTGCCTTCGGAGGGAAACTAGGGGTCGAGGGCTTTGCTCTCAATTCTCTGTTGAAAATCTGAGGCTCTTCCATTGTAATGAATTTTCTTGAGTGACAGACAAAACAGGATGAGATAAAGAGATGGTAGGAGAGAGTATGGAAAGCAAATCTTCTGGCATTCTTCCAGGTTTGCATGGGCACATCTGCATACATGGGAATAAGAGAATGCCACCTCAGCAGAGAAATCCTGGGAACTTAAAAATCGGGGCAGGGGGACTCTAAGTATCTTCTTGAAAAAGGCTCCAAAAATAGTGAGTCTGTCTGATGGTAAATTGGAACAGCCTGATCTAGGGGCACTTAAGTGACCTTGGGAAAGAAGAGACTAGCATGTAAGAAATGTATTCAGTTGTGTTCAGTCACATCTGATTTACTTTTGCTTCGTACTCCCTCAGAATAAGAAACAAGGATGTAAAAATGAAGAAGTTCTGGCTGTACTTGGTCATGAATTAGGTCACTGGAAACTAGGCCACACCATCAAAAATATTATCATCAGCCAGGTGAGTGCTACCAGAGTGGTGATTTGGTGGTTTTCCTGCAGCAATCTGTAATTAGTGCTGTTTCCAAACACTTGTTCCTAGATTTGCAAGTGCACATTCCCACAATATCCTTACACCCTGCCCCAGCAAGCTGCTTTGTGTTTTTCCTGTGTTCTATCTACAATGAACATGCACTAACTAGGCTTTCTGTCCCCTCCTTTGTCCATCTGGTTAGTAAAAAGCATGTAAGAAGTGTGCCTGCTGACATTTTAGTTCATCCTAGGAGGCTTCTGAAGTGTGGATACATTTTTCTTGCTCCGCAGCAGTTCTTCAATGTCTGTTTGAACTGAGGGCTTTCTCTGAAGGTCTGTTTCTGTCCCTGTGCTGGGGACAGGACTGGATGTATCCTGCCTCCCAGCCTGCATTGTTTCAGGTGTTTGTCATTATCTTTGAGAGAGCCACGTGTCAGTTTCTGTCAGTCTTGTTCCTTGCAGAGCTGAGAAGGAATAGGATTGAGGATTCTGAAGTGTGACTCTGGAGGGCATTCTGATTCCTGTTGTATCCTCATGCCTTGTGCATTGATTAGTGCTTTCTTGTGCCCTTCCTGGTGGTACCCAAATGGGGTGAACATTGAAGTGATCTCTAGAGACTGCCCAACTTCGGCTTTGTAGAAAAGGAGCCTAATGGTCTGTTGAGTCAGCACACAGCTCTGAGCAGTGGACAATATAGGAGGCTCCTGCCCCAAACCTCTTCACATTCTTTTATTTGCAAGGCACAGGTATGTGCCTGCGGTTCAGTTCCTGGCAGCAGTCTGTGCTGTGGTGTCCATCTGGCCTGTTCCTGCTCTTAGAGTTCCCAGACTTTTCTCTCCGTTTTTTTTAGCTGCCCTCCTATGCACCTTCTGTAACCCCATCCTGTCCTTCTTGAGATATCAGCACCATCCCACCATTTCAGGCTGTAAACGTAACTTTCAAGCTCCTGCTTAAGGCAATCTGTCTTTCCATTTCCATGCTGGATTATTTTGTATCCATGCAGGTGAATGCTCTGGTGAGGTCCTTCTTGCTTTCTGCTTTAAAGGAATTAACTTTCAACTTCTGACATCAGTGTCCTACCAACAATTATTATGATATTTTTGCCACTCACCTAACTTCTGTAACTTGGGTCTTTTGGATCCATTTTCTAGATACTATTGTTTTGCTGTATTTTTTTTCTTTATGTTTTTCAATATCCTCTGTAGTTTACTGTCACAGACAAAGAAAAGGGATGGCTGTCCTGTGTGTTTCAACAATATTCTGGCACCTTCCTCATTACAAAGACTGTTTGGTCTTGAATGGATGCTAATGGCTTGAAAAGGTGCTAATCACCTCTAGCAAATGTGGTAGGGCATGGCCCTGCCTCTTGGCTCTGCAAAGCCAGGCAAGTAGTGTGGCACAGCTTAGAGAGAGGCCTGGGTTGTTCCCAGGAACAGAAGTAACAGAAGCGTCACCTGGCACAGGCAGATTTGGTTTGCTATTAAGCTTTCCTTGGAACCTGTGCTTCATTCTAAGGAGATGGATTCTGCTCTGTGCTTCCTCCTCACTTACCTTCTCTTGCCTTTTCATCTTCCTTCACTGTGGACATTTTTAGGTCACTGATAGCAAGCAGCGCTTCCGTACCGCATGCTGCCAGAGCAAGCCAGCTGCTGAGCCTCTGTGCGTCGCTTCTGAACTCATCTGTCTGGGGTTTTTCAGTAGTGTTTCTGTGCCAGTCTGTAATATGAATAAGCCACGTTTTAGACATGGATGAAAACCCTTCCTAATCAAGAATGTTGTGTCCTTTCTGCAGATGAATTCCTTCCTCTGCTTCTTCCTGTTTGCTGTGTTAATTGGTAGAAAAGAGCTCTTTGCTGCCTTTGGTTTCTATGACACCCAGCCTACCTTGATAGGCTTGATGATTATTTTCCAGTTCATCTTTTCACCTTACAACGAGGTAAATTGTTTTCAAGTAATGGCTGCTGAAGTATTGTCCTCTTTAAATAATGATTTTTATTTTGACTAAAGGGGAAAGCTTGGAGTTTTTAGAGGCTTCATGTGGTATCTTGCTTTAATCAGGAGCTTAGTGGCCCATGTGGTGTAAGGCTCCCAGTTCCAGGTGTGGCCTGGATTAAAATCTTAGAGAGCTCCTTCTGCAGCCACAGTGAGGTGTGGGCTGTGGGCTGTGGGCGGGCAGATGCAGCAGTGGTTACTGACACTCTCAGGAGCTTGCAGGTAGCTAAATGTTAAAACTTGATCTCTTTCTCTCCACAGGTTCTCTCGTTTTGTTTGACTGTATTAAGCCGGCGATTTGAGTTTCAAGCAGATGCATTTGCCAAGGAACTTGGGAAGGCTCAAGACCTATATTCTGCTTTGATCAAGTTAAACAAAGATAATTTAGGATTCCCTGTTTCTGACTGGATCTTTTCAATGTGGCATTACTCCCATCCGCCGCTTTTAGAAAGACTGCAGGCCTTGAAAGATGCAAAGCAAGAGTGACAGGAGCTGGGTCAGACACCTTGCTCCCATCTCAGAAGCAAAGTTCAGAGCTGCTTTTTAATTTCTTTTTAAAAATAATGCTAATGAAGTACAGTGTTAACAGCACCACACCCTGAGTCGGGTATTAAATTATAAATCAATTTTTTTAAAACAAAGAAATCCTGTGGACCTGAATTTAGAAGTACTGGGTGAAGTCCTGCCCCCAAATACCCAGGCTTTCATCTCCATACCATAGCATAAACTTGGAAAGGGAGGAAAACAAATGTATACACTTCAGAGCACCTATTTCTTCAGTTTGTGTATGCCTTGAACATTGCTTTAGATCCTTTTCCCATTCTCAGCACTCTGAACCTTCCCAGTCTCAAGTCTCTACATGGTGAAAAGTGACTTGATTTCTAGTATATGATCCTTGTTCTTACCAGGCACTGTCTGTGAGTTTGAAATCTGACTGCAGGGGCTGGCCTTTCTCCTGGATTCATGTATGTCACCACTGAAAATGCTACTTAATAAAACCTCCTTTCTCTGAAGGAGGAAGGATGAATTCCAGCTGAGGCAGTGAACCACACCTTCCTTGAAAATGAGCACCAGTTGGTATTTGGTAGCATTGCAGTGGGATTGGGCTCCTCCCTTTCTCTGCTGTGCTGCTGGGGACATAGGAGGCTGTACTGAAAGCCAGAACAGGAGCCAGATGTTAGAGAAAGTTGCTAATTCTCCGTTCTCCCTTTTGCTTGTGAGCAGAATGGTTAACAGCTTCTCCACACCTCAGTTCCTCCCTTGCTGCTGTACTTTGTCCATACACATGGTTTGTGTGTGGAGCTCTCCAGTTGCTCAGATGGTGCAGTAGAGTTGAACTTCCAAGGGGGTTTGTCCTCCATGCCATAGAGAGTTCTCCATTAGTACAAACTGAGCTGAAATACAAGTGCTGGAATACTTAGGAAACACTCCTTGACATTGTTCTAGCCCAAGACACAGCTTGTTCATATAAGTTAGTGAAGGACAAAGAAGAACTGCTGACCTGGCTTCTGCATTGATCAGTTGCCTTGGATTTTTCTGATGAAAGGTGGAATTAAATGTACTTCTGTTGAAACAAAGCTAAAGATTAATATAAGGAAGTTTGTCTGTGCCATAAAAATGTTTTGGAGCCATCTGAATGCACACACTTAGTGTAAAACTCCAGTTTTTGGTCTGTGGTAGATGAAAAGGGTCTGCTCAGCTCTGTACAAAGAGAAGAAGCTGAAGCAAATTCTCATTTTTTTTTTTCGACTTCAAAGAATTTTCAAGAGCCTTTACTGTTAGCTTCAATTTGTTCTCTTGAGCATAGGGGGAAATGCCTTGTAAGATGATGGGCACGATGGTGTCTCAGGTGCAACAAGATAAAAGATGTTTCTGGAAGCCCTTTGTATGCCTTACGCCAATTTTGTTTATACCCTAGTGACTATGAAGCTAAACTATAAATAGGGCCTTAATAGACAGTTTTACAGATATGGGGAGCCTCTGTCCTGTCATCTGCATTTAATAACCAGCCCTTCAAAATAAAAGGATTAACTTAATTCTCTCCATTCAGAAGGGTAAATAAAGGTGTCAGGTTTTCAGATGTTGGTTGGTGTACACCTGTGGAAAGCACATTAAATGTGCTCTGACAAAACCATTTGTCTCACCCAGAAGGGAGAACTTGCACTGAGAAATGAATCGTGTGGCTCAGAAATGTGGATAAACCCAAACAGGAGGAGTGAAATGGGATAATGAAGGAAATGCCACCTCCTGTGGAGGCTTCAAATACTCAACATACGTAGGTGTGCAGGTAGTAATAGTGCTGTTATGGTAGTGATGCCTGTGCCTTCTTCCCTATCACTGTTTGGGGTTCTCTCTGCAGTTCTCCCAGCTGCGCTTTGTCATCTTGACCCCTCTGACTGGGAGTTCAGAGTTCATTCCAGTTGCTCCAGTTGCTTCTCAGCCTTGGCATTGTTGGTCATTGTGTACTCTTGTCCTGTCTCTCCACATGCTGCTGTGCAGACACCTGGAGTGCATCAGCTACACATTGCAGACCTTCTGTGGTCTTTAGTTGCTTCCTCCACTTCTGAGAATGGTCAAAGTCACACCTAAATCTTTCTGTGCAGATGCTGCCTTCCCAGGTATCTAAATGCTACAGTGTCTGCACAGCCATGTGGCCAGCTAGTACAGAGCAGACAGGACAAGATGCACCTCCTGCACTCAGCCACACATCCCGCCAGAGGAAGTGCCAGTTTGGAGGAGAGGGGCAAGAAATTAGCAAGAATGGGGTTTTGTTTTCCATTACCCTCAGCTAATAACATTGAAATACTCAGGAAAACCCAGAGCAGAACATCTCTGGCTGTGCGTTCCATGAAGGCATCTGTAGGGCTGGTGGGCACTGATCAGCAGTGTCCTGCCTACAAGCTGCTAGCTCCCAGCTTTCCCTCACCATATTTTTTTTTCTGGTGGCTTGTGCCAAAGCTTGGGAGGACATGCACTGAGGAAAAGTTCAGCCTAGACCTAGGAAAGAGATGTGAGGAGGACTAAAACTGGAATGCTTTATGGAAATAAGCACAAATGTTTTCCTTTCTGCATGTCAAGGGACTCCATGAAGCATGCTCTGGACATCCTTGTGTCCACAAAGGACTGCAGTGATCAGAGGGCTTCTCACTGCTCTTGCTTGCCGGCAGGTCCCAGTGCTTCCTATGTGGATTAGATGTGCAGGCAGGGAAACTGGAACAGAATATGTAGGTTAATTTGTCTGATGGCATGAAAGTGAACTGAGGTGTGTTGATTCAATTTGATGCTTTGGAGGCTTGCAGGACAGACTTGGTAAGGAACACTGTGAGGCCAGGTGAGTAACTGAGATAAAAGTCTAAAAATTAATTCTGTACTCAAGGCACCAATTCTGTATAGAAACAGCAAAGGCTACAGCATGTGGCACTGCCAGCAATGAGACTGAGACTTCATTCTGGCCTCCATCTTTGAACCTCATGAGGTCCAACAAGGTGAAGTGAAAAGTCCTGGAGCTGAGTGGGAGCAATCTTCCAGTATCGCTCCAGGCTGGGAGATGATGATATCCAGAGTAGCCCTGCAGAAAAGAACTTGGGGGTGCAGATGAGTGAGAAGCTGGACAGGAGCCAGCAATGGGCACTTCCAGCCCAGAACGCCAAGGGCAGCCTGGGCTGCATCCAAAGCAGTGTGGCCAGAGATGGAGAGAGGAGATCCTGCCCCTCTGCTCTCGGGAGACCTCACCTGCAGGGCTGTGTGCAGATATGGGGGCCCCCAACACAAGAGAGATCTCGACCTGATGGAAAAGGTCCAAAGGAGGGTCACAAAAGTCAGAGGGCTGGAGAACCTCTGCTATGTGGACAGGCTGGGAGAGTTGGGGCTGTGCAGCCTGGAGAAGGCTCCAGTGTGACTTGTGGAAAGAACCCCACAACACACAAAGTGTCTTTATTTTACAGTACCGGGTGAGAGGATCACCCCACCGAACCCTGCACACCTGCACCTTTTCTAGGTAAGGTACTTCTGCTACACAGTCACACATGTTCATACATGGGTAGAGTTAGTACCATTAGTTCCTTCCTAGAATTATTACAGTCTGTTCCTGGCAGGTCCTGCCTCTTCACACGTGCTCGTTGCCACCTGGTGGTCATCTGCTGGGGCCTTTCTGATGAAGGCTCAACGTCTTCCTTGGTTTGACCGTTTGTCCATCTGGCACCAGTTATGGGTCACATTCTTGGCCAAAGTTTCTGATGTACTCTTCTCCATGGGGGTGTTTCTGGGCCTTCTTATGCTTAAACCACTCTGCTTTGTGTGCACCTGCTCAGTGATGCTTTGCACAGTTCGTGGGTACCAAGGCTGCTACAGCCTGTTTTTTTCTATCCCACTTTTCCCCTTAGAGCTGCATTTCAGTGTCTGAAGGGGATGTGTGGGGCTGGCTGGTGAGGGACTGTAGGGAAATATTCAGTGTGAGCAACCTGGGCTGTGCTGGCTGCTAAATTGTGGGCTGAGATTTCTCAGCCTGCTTGGAAGGCTTATCTGAATGGCCAAGGACACCACCTGCAAGCAGCCCTCAGAGGAATGAGAAACAACGACCAAGGACACAGGCCACAGCAGCCTGCAGAAGAACTACACTAACAACCTGGATTAAAGCAAAACAAGGGGCATTCTGAACAGATAGCGATGCACTAACATCTGGTTCCCTCACAGCTCACGCCTTGACTTACACCAATTAGAGAATTCCACGAGAGTTCATCTCGTGCATCTGGGTGATTTGGGCCAGCTGTTTGGGGCAACAGCTCATCCCTTAATGATTTGGCCCAATTGCTTTGTAATGGGCTAGCCTGAACACTCTGTTAGAAGGGTATATAAATGCATGTTCATATTCAATAAATGGGCATGGGCATTGCTTGGATCATATTGATCTGTGTGTGGCTCTGTCGAGGATCTCCTGCTGAAGAAGTCCTGAGGGAAAAAAGACTGCTATGAGGGACTGTTCAGAAGGGCCTGTGGGCATAGCACAAAGGGCAACAGTTTGGAAGTTGAGCAGAGCAGATTTCGGTTGGACGTTAGGAACAGTTCTGCAGAGTAAGAGGGGCGAGACACTGGCACAGGCTGCGCAGGGCTGCCATGGAGGCCTCATCCCTGAGGACGTTCAACGCCAGACCTAGTGGGTCCCTGAGCAACTCGATGCAGCTGAAGCTCCACCGTGTCCTGCAAGAGGACCGCGCACGCTCCCAGCATTTCAGTGTCTGAAGGGGATGTGTGGGGCTGGCTGGTGAGGGACTGTAGGGAAATATTCAGTGTGAGCAACCTGGGCTGTGCTGGCTGCTAAATTGTGGGCTGAGATTTCTCAGCCTGCTTGGAAGGCTTATCTGAATGGCCAAGGCCACCACCTGCAAGCAGCCCTCAGAGGAATGAGAAACAACGACCAAGGACACAGGCCACAGCAGCCTGCAGAAGAACTACACTAACAACCTGGATTAAAGCAAAACAAGGGGCATTCTGAACAGATAGCGATGCACTAACATCTGGTTCCCTCACAGCTCACGCCTTGACTTACACCAATTAGAGAATTCCACGAGAGTTCATCTCGTGCATCTGGGTGATTTGGGCCAGCTGTTTGGGGCAACAGCTCATCCCTTAATGATTTGGCCCAATTGCTTTGTAATGGGCTAGCCTGAACACTCTGTTAGAAGGGTATATAAATGCATGTTCATATTCAATAAATGGGCATGGGCATTGCTTGGATCATATTGATCTGTGTGTGGCTCTGTCGAGGATCTCCTGCTGAAGAAGTCCTGAGGGAAAAAAGACTGCTATGAGGGACTGTTCAGAAGGGCCTGTGGGCATAGCACAAAGGGCAACAGTTTGGAAGTTGAGCAGAGCAGATTTCGGTTGGACGTTAGGAACAGTTCTGCAGAGTAAGAGGGGCGAGACACTGGCACAGGCTGCGCAGGGCTGCCATGGAGGCCTCATCCCTGAGGACGTTCAACGCCAGACCTAGTGGGTCCCTGAGCAACTCGATGCAGCTGAAGCTCCACCGTGTCCTGCAAGAGGACCGCGCACGCTCCCAGAGCTCTCCCAAGCCGCTCCCAGAGCTCTCCCAAGCCCCTCCCTGAGCTCCAGGAGTCCTGCCCCGCCCCCTGTGACGCGAGGCGGAGGCGCTCCCGTCGCCCGCGCGCCGCCTTAGCCTCCTCAGCGGCCGAGCCTCCGAGCGCCCCCTACTGCAGCGGAGGGTCGCAGGGAGGTGCCGGCTCTCCTACGCACGCGCGGCTGAGGACGGCACGAGAGGTCTAGTGCGCGCGCGCCGTGAGGCGGCGGTGACGTCATAGGCGCCGCCGGTAGCGTGGTCCGGGATCCTTTGTGCCGCGTGGCCGGGGCGATGCTGGCGGGGGGTTACACCACGGCAGAGGCGGCGGCGGCGGCGGGCGGCGAGGGCGGGCCTGAGGTGCCGCCACCTCCGCCCGCCGCCGCGGGGGCGCTGGGGTCCTCTGCCGAGAGCGGAGGGGTCGCGGAACGCACTCCCCGCAAGAAGGAGCCGCCGCGGGCCTCGCCCCCGGGCGGTCTGTCTGAGCCGCCGGCAGCCGGCGCGGCCTCTGCGCCCGGCGCCGAAACCACTGGCATCGCCGAGACCCCTGAAGGCCGCAGGACCAGCCGCCGCAAGCGGGCCAAAGTAGGTGTGGGCAGGCTGGGGCTGCGGACCGGGGCTGCGGGCCGGGGCGGGGATCTGGCGGGCGCCGCGGTCTCGGGCGAGACCTGCTGCGGCCGCTGTGCTTCGAGCCCCGCCCCTGCTCGGAGCGGCGTCCGAGCCCCGCCCTTGAGCGGAGGGAGCAGACTTAACCCGGTCCGGTCGGGGTCTGTCGGGCGACGTTAGCGTGTGGGCTAGGGGCACTGCCCGCGGGAAGAAGCCTTCGGCAGGAGGGCGCAGGCGTGCGGGCAGCAGATGCAGAGTAAGGTCTCCCAGAGCAGCTAGGCAGGACTCGGCGCTGTCACAAAGGGCAGCGTCTGCAGCAGTTCTCGGAACCTTGCAGGGCTTCCTGGTCAGATACTCAGCCGTAAAAAGTAGAACCCCAGGCCGAAACGATCCCGGCACTGTATCCAAATACCTCTCGGTTTATGTTCTCGTGAGCACATTTGTCTCGTTGCTGGGGGTGTATGGATGCAGCTTCTGCTGATGCTCATGCGCCCGAAGTGGGTCTGATTTCACAGTTCAGTCGGTGCTGGAGAGTTGAGCCAATGCTGTGTTACAGGTGTTACTATTGCCCATTTAACAATGCTGTGTTAAAGCTAAATGCCATAATAAACTTTCGATAATTTTGCCCTGTGATAAGTGGTTCTGAGCACCTGTTTGGTGTGGAAAGTTTTGGTGTAAACATTGTTGCAGAAGACTTTGGAGATCGTGGCTGTCAGGAGAGCTGGGTGCGTTTGGTGTGGAGGCTGAAACCGCTCCTGTGAACTCTGCTGTACTGCAGCTGCAGCGCGGAACGTCTGATAGCTGGAATGGTCCTTTGCTGTTGGAGAAGCCAGGCTGCTGCCAGTCTGAGAGAGGAGAGATGTCAGTTTGACATAAGGTAGAAATTTTTTTTGCAATGAAAGTAGTAAGAGACTGGAACAAGTTGTTCAGGGCAGTTGTGGCTGTCCTGTCGTTGGAAGTGTTAAAGGTCAGGCTGAGTGGGGCTCTGAGCAGCCTGGTCCAGTGAAAGATGTCCCTGCCCAGGGAAGGGGGGCAGTTGGACCAGATGATCATGAAGGTGACATCTGACCCAAACCATTCTGTGATCTTCGGAAGGGTTTTGCTTGGGTTTCATACGTGGTGCAGTGGTGTGTAACAATCAGCAGTTAGTGGTATGGGTTTGTCTGCACTGACCGTGCCTATCTGTGTTCGTCTCTAATGTATCATATCCCCACGACCACTTCAGGCCAGCCTTACTGCAGAGTTTGTGGTGTGAACTCATTTGGGGAGGGTATCCAGGTTAAAAATAAACCTAGGGAAAAGCTTAGGTTTTTATTGGAATTGATTATTCTCTGACAGTAGTGTGTGCTGGAGGAGGATGGATGGCAGAGTCCAGTGGGCCCTAGGGCAGAACCGGTTTGTGTTGCTTTCAAATGCCTTCACAGTGGGAGTTGGCAGAACGTCCTGGTAGTGCAGCCTTTGCTCAACCATGTGAACAGCTGGGCAGGGTGGAATGCAAACGTTTGAAAGATGGCAGATCATGGAGTGAAGATTTGCCATTCCTTTGGTGACAACTGTGCATTTGTAGAAGCTGATCTGTAGGATATTGGAACTCCTTTCTTTGTAATGTGCCAACAGCTGCACATCGTGAGGAGTATTTTTTTTCCCTTTCCTTTAGCTGGGAGAATTCAATAGCAGCTTGCAGAGCTTTCTAACTTTAGACAAAATACTGGTTTATTAAACAATGTGAGACACCCCCCTTCTGGGTTTTCTCTTAGGGTTTCTGTGTTTCTTTCAGGAGGAGCAAGTCTTTTTAGCCTATAGTATTACTTTTTTTCCTGGAGAACAAAACACAATATATATGGCAGTAAAGAATTTTATATTACTTTTTGGTCTTGTGTCAAATACAACCATCTTGGAGGGGAGACAGATGTGATCTGTAGCAGGGCAAGAATTTCCAGTGAACAGGATACTGTGCAAGCTATGGCTCTATATAGGACATGGGTGGAATTTTCTCAGCAAATCTTGTGTACAGTTCTGGACAGTGTAGTCTGAGAGAGAAATTTAAGTTGGAACACATGGGTTGGACACAGGCAATTTGTCATCCCTGAGATAGGCAGGTAAGAAAAGTAGAGAGTGATGAAATAACAAATACACATAGGCAAAGCTCAGCATGAGCAGAAAGTTCCTGCTATTCAAGCTGGTTACTCGAGACACATTAGTAGTGGAGGTAACAAAAAGTAGTAAGCTGCTGAAGATTTGGTAGTGTGGCACCTGTGTTAAGGCTCTGCACAAGGTAACTCAGGGCTCTGCTTTCAGCCACAAGCAATACTGCTGCTTGTGATGTTCATTTAAATGGCAAGACTTAAAGATGTCTTCTGTGAGTTTATCCTCTGTTGTGCCTTTTGCAGGTGGAGTATAGAGAGATGGATGAGAGTCTTGCAAACCTGTCAGAAGATGAGTATTACTCTGAAGAAGAGAGAAATGCTAAAGCTGAGAAAGAGAAAAAGCTACCACCACCACCTCCACCAGCTCCTGCAGAAGAAGAAAATGAAAGTGAGCCAGAGGAGCCATCTGGTAAGTAGAGACCTTCTCATCAGCTGACAATACTTACCTAGTTTATTGCTAGAAATTAATTGGGGTCAGGTGCAGCATCTTGAATCCTGTGCCTGGTTTTGATCTGGTTTATCCACAGTATTTTCTTTTCTGGCCCTGTATATGGAAGGAGGGGAAACACAGAGAAGCAGCCTGATAAAGATGGGAATATGCATGATCTAATTCCAGACCAAGCCAAACCTCTTGCACTGGATTCTCATGATCCTTACTGACTTGTCTTTGGAAGCTCATTGGACAGAATAACCTCTTTGGCACTTCACTGCCACACCTGCTCATGCACCAACATTCGCTTCCTCCTCTGAGAGACCAGAGGTTAGCTTTACTGGGAGGATTGCTGTGCAGGAGAAGAGTCAATCTACAGTAATTCTTGTGGCTTTGAAGTACAACTCTAAGTTCTGCTTGGGTACTGTTTGCTTGAAGATTAATGCTTTCCTTGTTGCCTTTGACAAAGTTGTAAAGATTCACTTTACCTTGGAAAGCTTTTTTCAGTCTATCTTGTTAAGGAAGCAGCTTTTGAAATCCATGATATCCATTCTTTGTCTGTGCTGTGTTTACAGCCCCCACCATTAGTTAGGTCTCTGCTGCTGTGTCCCTTTACTGTTTACAAAATCCTGTTACTGCAAAGTTTAGCTATTGGAGAAATTCCCTGAGATGTTTGCTAGTTGGTTTTAGACAGTAACTGAATCCTAGAAGCTGAACTTTTTGTGCTTCGTGACCGATGTGAATAACTGTTAGTCTTCATTTCTACTGCTCTTAACTGGCTTCTTTAAGGCTGGCAGGTTTGAGAATGTGGACTGGTGTCAGCTTGGGGACACTGACAGTTTCAGAAAATACACGAAAAGCCACAGTTGTGGTTTATGTCTTAGGATTTGCCACTGCAATCTCTCAGTTGCAGCTGTTGGGTGCATATCCTAACTCAGTATGGGAGTAGCTCATATGCTTGGCTGATTATTTGCAGTGACAGAAGCCCTCCCTGCTCTTAGTTGTAGCTGATCTACTAAAAATGGAATTTTAATATGTGTAATCGAGCAAGTATCTTAAATTTACTATTTAACTTAGCTTAAACTTCGAGTTTAATCCTTGAGACCTCGTATTAATATACATCAGAACACTGGAACAGGCTGCCCAGGGGAGTTGTGGCATCTCCCTCTCTGGAGGTATTCGGAACCCACCTGGATGTGTTCCTGTGTGGTCTGGTATAGGAGATCCTGCTCTGGCAGAAGGGATTGGACTGAATGAGCTTTGGAGGTCCCTTCAAGCCCCTAACATTCTGTGATCTGGTGTTTCTCACATGTCCTTTTGTGCCTCTAAGAGTAATTCTGGAAATCAGGTTGAGGCAGAAGCAGTTTGTACAGTGTTCTCTCCCAGAAGGCAAGAGGTGTGGCAGATGGGCAGTGGTAGACTCTGTCACATGCACACAAGAGTCTGTTAGCAGCCACTCTGCGAGTGCTGTATTTAGTTGCCTGCGGACAGTAACTTTTAGAACAGGCTATATCTAACTCCTTAGAAAGAAGCAGATTTCAGGTCATTGTCTCTGTTCTCTTCTCCTAGAAATCCTGTGATGTGCATGAAACGGAGATGTAGGGAGGGGACACATTTTCAGTTGTCATTTCACAGCTAGCGGCTTCTGAAACTGTCTCTGTACATTGGTGTATCTCTTTATTAATGCAGATATCAAGAGCATCAGATCATTGTATGCTGACAAGTGCATTGAAACCTCTAATTTGAACAGCTGTTAGCAGAAAGAGGCTTGGAGACTGCTGTATGTAAGGAGCAATGTTTATAGCTGAGGGTTTCTCTCTGTCATTTCCTGGAAGCATCAATAAGAGTTTTCAGTAAGAAATACTAACTAGAGCAGGACTGCATATTGAAAATCTAACAAAATACCAGAAGTTAGCTTAAGCATTACTGATATTTTACTGCCTTTGCATGTTTACAGTCATGCAGTGGAGGTGTAAAGCTGTCCTGTTAGAGGTTGTGACCTTCCCTGTGGAAAGGTAACCATTGCATAGTGACAGTAGCTGGTGTTTTGTTAGTGGTCCTCATAGACAGTCTGCAGTAGAAGGAGGTTATTGATAGTATGCTCAGGTAACAGGGACATGCTGGTGTTATGTGGGGTGGGTTCCACTGATGTGTTCAGCTGTGGAGGAGCCCCAATGTTCTGGCTATGCAGACTGTTAGGGTCTGGATTTTCAGGATTTACTGCACCTTACTGGAGAGCAGCTTTAAAAGGTGTGACACTATTTGGTGATTAAGGTATTAATTTCCCCAATCTACCTCTCCTCTTTTTCACTTGATAAATACTCTGATAGCATAAAGGTTTCAGTGCTCAATGACATTGGTGTTCTTTTTTTGTCAGTATCCTTTTTGAAATGAAGAAGCCTGCTGCTTTTTTCTCTTCAGGACCTTTTTTGTTTGCCTTCACCAAAATGTTTGGGTTTCTGTTTTTGTTTTTTTTTTTTAGCTTCCGGAAGGTTTTCTTTAAACTCCCTGCCACGGGCTCCTCTCTATTTAGTTCCTTTGTGGTACCACAATCTCAATATTCTAGTTGTGATTTTCCAAGGAAGTGTGAGACACAGCATGACCCAGATCAGCATCAAGTGTGGAGTCAGACTTAGTGGTGTTTCTTCTCTGTCTTCCATCTGACTTACCTGTTTTCTTAATTCAGTTCAGTACTCAGTGGTTGTTTGCTGAGACAGTGGATAATTGTATGCAGTGGACTTCTTTGTAGACCATCTTTCTGATTGCTGTTAAGCCTCTCATCCTGTTGCCTTGAGACTTCCAGTAGATTCTGCTCTGCACGTGCTGTGTCCATCTGCAGTCACTGGATGTTAGCACAGGTCTGCAGCTGGCTCTGCAGGTTGGACCTGACTTTCTTAGGGGGAGAAACATCTTGCACTGGCAGGCCATGAGTCCACACTCCTGTCCTTGGGCTGGGTGGTGTTTACAGTTGTGTCTGAGCAAGCAATAACCTGACTGACAATTTTTTAGTTGTTATTAATGGAAAAGGAAAATAATTGATTTCTTTGCTTTCATTTTACTTAAGGAAAAAAAAAAAATTTGTCCCCTTTCCTCAGTGCTAATTTGGGGATAACAAATGTCCCAGGCTGATGCCAGCACCTTTACACCTCCACCTTATGTATCTTAAATTGAAACTTCCTGCAAACAAATGACCTGTGCTGTAGTGGAGACAACGTTTGAGTTATGTTAGTCTTTCCCAGGATGGAAATGGTCCCAGCAAATCCTTAGAGTGTAGGTGAATGGAGAGATTTTCTCCTGCTATTNTTTCATTTTACTTAAGGAAAAAAAAAAAATTTGTCCCCTTTCCTCAGTGCTAATTTGGGGATAACAAATGTCCCAGGCTGATGCCAGCACCTTTACACCTCCACCTTATGTATCTTAAATTGAAACTTCCTGCAAACAAATGACCTGTGCTGTAGTGGAGACAACGTTTGAGTTATGTTAGTCTTTCCCAGGATGGAAATGGTCCCAGCAAATCCTTAGAGTGTAGGTGAATGGAGAGATTTTCTCCTGCTATTGCAGATATGTTTACTTCATTGAATCCTGACTTTGGAACTACCGAGGCCTGCCAAAACACAGCTATTTGTCATGGCCTCTCTTGTAAGTTTCTGAACTTCCCTGCTGGTTACCTAACCTGATTATAGAAGGTACTGACTGTTGTTTCTCTACTGTAGCTGAGTGAAAATGGCTTTATTGTTTCATTTCCTGTTTATTTTGTCTGTAGATGTGGAATGTTGCAACATTCCAGATGTCAATCTAGATTATCAAAATTTCCTTTGCTTTCTGTCTCTTGCTTTAGGGATTAAATTTATAGTTCAGATGAAATTCTTTAAAGTTAGAACATCCCCTAAGAGCCTCAAGTTACACTCTGGCAAAACCATGGACTCAGTCCCAAACTCGACAGAGTAATCTTAACATTTGTGTGTTCAGCCTAAGGTTAAACCTTGCTCTTACTTGTTTGGAGAAGACACCATGAACAGTTGTGCTCTAGACAGTGACTGTTCCACCTGCTACCTTGACCACAGCAGTTTGTTTCAGAGAGGGGTTCTTTGAACTTTAGAAAGCACCCAATGTGCTGTTAAAGCATTTGATTTGAAAGAGCCTGGGGACAGGAGCAGCTGGTTGAACAGCACTTGACCACATCTGTAGTGTTCCACAGCTTCCTGCTCTCTGGAGGTGACAAGACCAGGCAAACTTCTGACTGTGGAAGAATATTGCTTACAAGCTAAACTTGGAGCTGGTGCGAAGATGAGGAGTGTGAAGGATGACTTATGTTAGCTTTGTTCCTGCAAACATCACAGCTGTATCCATCTCTGTTCTAGACATGCTCTGTTCCTGGTTGTGTCAGGGCTGCTATGTAGGACTTACATGCAGGCTAAGGTGTTTTTGAGGCTTCCTCAGATCTTTTAGATGAATGCTTTGCCTTTCCTCATGTTTCCAGTCCTGACCACATGGAAAGACTGCTGTCTTTCAGTGCTGGGTAGTGATCGGCCATGTGGCTGATAAAATTTAGATATACTTGGATTCAAAGGTGGTAGTGTGCTAGAACATTGTTGCTGTATCAAGGGTGCTGAAGCCTACCTGAGTGCTCTGAGCCTTTCAAGGCCAATTTCTGTCATGAAGATTCCATGAAGGATTTATGGCAAAAAATCCCCACCAGGCTGTCTTGAATGTAAGAGGCTTTTCAGGATGGTTCCTACTGTCCCTTGCAGATGGGGAGACTTGGAAGTACAGAAGACAAGATTATCAAATTCTCACGGTTTGAGATGATCCATAGAGGCTGCTGGTATCCATCTACCAGATCTTGGCAGTAAGGAAAGTAATCTTACTGTCACCTCCTAGCCGTGCATGAGGTTGGTCAGGTTTGGCCAGCAGGAATGCTGCATGTTGTGTGCTTCTTTATTTCCCTTAAAGTCTGATGTGAAGTGTTCCAGTAACATGGATAAACTTTAGAAGACCACAGAATTTGGTGCCCTGAACCTAGGTTCCAGAAGATGGGATTCTCAGAAAATGGGTTTAGTTAGTTGGTGGAATTTAATACCTGAAACACCAGCTGCCAGCCTCTTGTCCAGTGTGGTTTCATTTGTGGAGTAAGGTCCCTGAGTTCTCCTCTTTCCTTCCACAGGGCAAGCAGGAGGACTTCAAGACGACAGTTCTGGAGGGTATGGAGACGGCCAAGCATCAGGTGAGGGTGGCGTTTGATGCTTGCCACTTAGTAGCAGAGCTGCCAGGTTAGGGATCGATGCTTGCGAGTGCGCATGGGTGTGGCTGTCCAGGCCGTAGCAAGAGATGCAGATGCAGGAGTTGGTTACCCACCTGTTAAAAAAACAAGGGATGTTCTCCTGTTTCAGTTGGGGTCTGTACCCACTGCAGAGAAGGATGCTAACGTGTGTGGAAATGCCTCAGGCCGATCTCTCATCCCTCCACTCTTCTCCATGTTCAGAGGAGTCCAAATGTGCAAGCAGAGATTTCTTACCTAGCCAGTTTTTACCAGCTAGAGTGACACAGAAGGGCCTGGACTGCAGCATCCTAGACCTTTTGTCAGACTTGCTGAAGAAACAGTCTGGGATACCTTCTTGCTCCTTTGTTGTTTTTTCCCTTTTGAAAGGGCTTGTGTTTGAGCTGTGTGCAGGGCTCAGCCCTAGATCTGTCTGCTGGGACGTTCAGAGTCTGCTTCTCCATGGGCTGGATGGGGACCTGCATTCGCATTGGGTCAAAATGCCAACAACTAGCAGTGTGTACATATTGCTTAACTGACAGCAGTGGTGTCTATGAGCTGCCAAAGATCTTTTTCCAACTCTGCCACTTTCACTCTCGCTTTAAAGTTGAGGATTAGGATTTTAAGCAAAGGAGTTGAAGGCTACAGAACCTATTCTGTGCCTCCAAGGTGCTCTTTTTGAAGCATATATAACTTGATGGCTTCTGCCAGTCCATCCTTGCTGTTCCAGGTAAAGAAGCATAGTTATGTTTTGGATCTTGCCACTTGCACAGAATTTCTAACTGTTCTGGATTGTGGCCCTAAGGATGCTTTGCCTATTTCATTTGTAGGCCAGCATTGTCTTTTTGGAGTTTCTGCATCTTTTGCCTTTTGTGTCTCTGTGTAGTGTGTGCTTTAGCCAGTGTCTGATCCAACAGCCAGGTAACTTTCCTTCAGAGCCTTTTTCATCTTTAGGAGTTTCAGTAAGTCTTTATATGAGCAGCATACCTTCACATTTCTTCTGTCGGGAAGGAAATTATCAGACATTTTTAGCACATTAGTTGATGATTCTGAATGCCAGAAGTGACAAATGGGTGCATGAATGTGTGTGAAGAGGAGATGAGAGTCCAGACCAGGCAGAGCCATTCCTTCAGTCACTGAAGAGTTCCCTGCCCCAAGCGGAGTGTGCATAGCTCCGAACTGGTACTGCCTTTAACGTGTGGCTTTCATGAAACACAAGCAGTAAAGGTGTGGGATGGGGGAGGATTTAAGCAACCTAAAATGGATTTTAACTTTGAGCTGTGTAGTTGTAGAAGTAAATTCAAGGACATTTAGTTCTTATAAAATCTTCTGGTGGTTGGGCCAAGCAAAACAATGCTTTTGCTAATAAAAGCTGGGCTTTTTCTAAAGTCTGCTGTCAATCCCTGTTGTCTTGGTTGCTGTTTTCTGAACACCAGCTGCTTCATCCAGAGCTGCTCTCATATTTTGAAGTTTGAATACAGCCATAAGAGATAGTGGCCTTGAAAAACCAACAGCAGCAATAGTCCCCTTTGGAGTTCTTTCCAAGGCCCCTAGGAGCACCAGTTTCTCTGGGTTCTCGATTTGAAGAAATAAATCACAGTTTTCCAAGAAACTGGCAAGTTGCCTTAAACCCACCTGTCTGAGAGCTTCCTTGTAGTTGGTCTGCTGCATGAGAGTCAACCCTTTTTAGCCAGTATCTGGAGGAACACACTCAGTTCAGCATAAGCCTACAGATGAAGTCAGGTTCAGCACTTCAGACCTTTGTTTAGCTGGCTGTGCTCTGAAAGTTCTGCTGCTGAGCTTTTGCCAACTCTTGATGATCTAGAACCTGAATTAAGATCTGTTAGCAAAGAATTGGTGCCTTGGGTTTGGTTTATGTGCACACTTGTACTGAATTCCTCATTTAGCCTCTGCATTCATACAGAAATGTTTGCACAGTTGGGCCAGTGATAGAGTGAAGGACAACGAAGGGGCTGAGGTTCCAGCAGAGCTAGGGTTTCTATTCAATAATAATATTCCTGTCAAGAAGTGGTGTGGGTGTGTCAACTTTTCTTATTGTTAATTTAATTTACTTTCTTGCAGTGGTCTGTTACTAATTTCCTCTTGTAAAATCGCTGTACATGTTTTCTTTACCTTGAGTCATCACACAGGTCTCCTAGTCTTTGCTTGTGAATGATTTTTTTCCTTAGCTTTACAATCATTTCCTTGAATTTTTTTTTTTTTTTGGTTCACATTTGGGATGTAAAAATGCTTGGAAGTGAAAGGTGTGTGTGGCTGCACCGGAAGTGAAAGAACAGAATTCCTCTCCCCAGTGCAGTGACACAAGCACCTCTGCACTCGAGCTTCAGACTTTCAAACAGCTGTCTTGGGTATTGTAACACTCCAGGGTTCTGTTTTCTTTGATGCTGATTTAGAATCTTTCAAACAATTCCAGTTTCAGCAGATGATCTTACTAGGTTACTTCTGGGTTCTTCTCTACCTCAGGATGAACTGGCTTCTATCTTTCCAGACCAAATATCCTCTTCTCTGTCCTGGTCACTTCCTAGGACATACAAGACTCTTACTGTTCTTGCTGGGTCTCACCTCTCAGCGCTTCACTCTGCTTGCTTGGCCTGCAAGATTCACTTTTTACCTTTTCTTTGTGCTGTAGGACTTTATGCAGCTATGTCTTTGTTTGTTCCTTGATCTTCTATAGTGTGCAGTTTAGATGAGATTGAAGAGTGTAAGACACATGACTGCATTGGCAGCATTTGAATTGATATAAGTGCCTTTATGAATGAAGGAAGTGTCTCCTGTATGTGTTCAACATTAGTCTTTTCCATGTGGAGCATTTAGAAGGATAAGTCAGAAATCTGTGGTGGTTCATTGTGGGCAGCACACAGGAAAAGCATAAAGAAGGTTGTGTTTCATTGCCCTGCCAGATGTCAATATACAAAATACGCCAGAGGAGAGCTTAAGGGAGGTTCCTGTAGCTTGCCGAGCTGGGTGCCAATGAAAGCTTGAAAAATAGGTGAGAGGTCTCTGTAGGCATTGTGTTTAGATCTTGCAGACTTCTTGGCTTCAACAGATTCCAAAATGTTTTTCATAGTCTGGTAGAAACAGGAAGCCACACAGTGAAGGAGAGCATCTAAAGCTGATGTGTTTGAAGGCTGATGTGTTCTGCAGATGTTCTGCTGACTCTTCTCACTCTACTGATACTTGCCCCTGCTCCACTGATTTTTCAGGTTGGGTATGTGAGTCCCTGCTCCACAGTATCTCTTTCAATGACCCTAGATGACACTTGTAATTCAAAGAACTGCTGCCTTGGGGACCTACATGTCTTGCAGAAGCAAAACTAAGGACTAGATAAAAGCATGACATGAAGTTGGCCACCATATCACCTTCTGACTAGATACAGTAGCTAGGAAGGGTAGTGTGAAGATGCTTCTTCAGCAGTTCCCTTTGCCTGCCTGCAGACAAGTTGTCTTTTTATTGTAGGTGTGGAGGGTGCAGCCTTCCAGAGTAGACTTCCACATGACCGTATGACATCTCAAGAAGCTGCCTGCTTCCCTGATATAATCAGTGGGCCCCAGCAGACTCAGAAGGTGTTTTTGTACATCAGGAACCGCACTGTAAGTTTATTGCTAAAGTATTGATGAACCAAGGGTAGGATGCTCATGTGCCCTGCAGTTACCATATCTAACAGTGGGTAGATTTTTTGGGATTGAGGTGGTGGGGTTTTGTTCCTGACATCCTGTCATGAGCTAAGTTGCTGTGGAAGGTGTTCACAGTCCTTGCTTGAGACAGTGCTGTGAGGCAGCATAAAGAATCTGTAGGATATTTACAGTGTTATGGCAACCATCAAGCCTACAGGCTTCAGCTCATACAGCTTCTGAAAAACAGAGAAGCTGCTGGTGCAAATATTGTGTTACTTGATCTCAGCTTGGAGGAGTCTCTGTAGAACACTTAAAAGTAATATTCAGTCAAAGACACTGTTGCTTAGAATAAGGCAAACCTCTCAGCTTTAATTCTTTTTACTTTGCTTAGCATTCAGTTGCTGTAATGCTGAGACATCCAGCCAGCCACATGGCTTATTCTCAGAACAGGATAGCTACTTTGCCAGCTCATAAAAGAAACTGACATTGAACAAAACTAAACTGCTCCTGAGTGTCTGTAGCATTTCTGCCCAATTCAACACTTCCATGCAACTTAAAATACAGAAAGAAGGGTCAACATAATAACTCATTGGGGAGTTCCTTCAGCTGAGTCCAGGCAAGCTTGCCTGAAGTTTAAACCCCAGGATTTTCTCCTGTCCTTTAGGCAACTCAAATCATGTTAGAAAAGTTCGTGGTAGGAAAGCAAGAAATATTTTTTTAAATGGCTTTGTTACCATGGTGAAGAGAGAAAACACCTTAGCTACCATTCAGGTGTTTTCAGAGACTTGAGGGCATCACTGTGTCAGCCTTGGAAGCACCCAGTGCTTAATAACTTCAGCTAGTTGAAATTTATATATGGGGACATCTTTGTGCTAAGTGCCTGGCTTTGGCCCTTGAGAAACCTCCCTCTGGTTAACCTAAGTTGTAACTTTTGGGGATTCAGGAGATGTGTAAAACCAGAGCACAGCAAGCACAGAAACTGGAAAAACAGTTTGCTCAAAATGTGCAGTGAGTGATCCTTCTCCAGATGCACTGAGCAGAAAAGCCTTCCACTGAAACTCAGCCATGATGGTTTTCAAAGGAATGCTTGCAAGGGGGATTTGCAGGGCTGTGCTGGGAGGGCTGCTGGGCTTGTGTCTGGTCTGTATTTGCTGTGGAGGATCTTAAGAAGTTCCTAAGCAGGAATCCCTCTCTAAGGAAGCACTGTGAGAGGATCTCCTCCAGTCAGGATAACAGAGGTTGTAGAACAGCAGGTGAAGTGCATGCACAGCAGAGCTCTGAAAGAGCTGCAAACTGCAGCCTGCATCTTCTTTATTATAATTGGCACAGTCCCAAGAGGTTTGGCTTGGGCACAGACACCCAAAGCTCCCCAAAGGAGTAAAACTAGTAAGCTTGATATTTCCAATTTGCCTGGTGATAACTGGAATCAAGAACTGAATGAATGGCCTCGTAGGTAAAAAGTCAGATGCTAGCTGGTGTTGCATGCCTGGTTAAAACAGCAGCCATCGTCCTTGGCACGCAGCTGGAAGGGAGGCTGTACAGACAGGGCTTCTGGTGGCTTTTGTTGCTTCAGTGTATGTTTCCTCATACATATGATTAGGAGATTTGCTAATTGGATGCATTTAAACTTGCTCAGAATGGTGTAGACTGGACCTTAATGTAGTATTGCACCTTAAAGACACTGGAGTGCCAGGTTCAGCATGGCTTGGGTAGCACCACCAAAGTTTGGTTTGTTGGGAAGTTTCATCTCGTTATGTTTGCTAACAAACAGGCACATGGGAAACACTTCTGTATTGCTTAATAAAATCTGGCATTTATTTAAATACAGCTGCAGCTCTGGTTGGATAACCCAAAGATTCAGCTGACATTTGAGGCAACTATCCAGCAACTAGAAGCACCTTATAACAGTAAGTCAATTCTTTTACTTGTTAGTGGAGCTCCATGAGCATTTTTGTGTGAATGGGATGTTGGAGTGTGTCGATTCAGGTCTGTTAGACTTTGGTACAAAAGATGCTCCTAGTGGTATTCCAAACAGCTGGGAAAAAAATGTGTTCTTACAGAAGTTTCCCAGGAGTGGATTCCCAGACAGCTTTAAAGGTTTGCTACAGCATCATGGTGGTTTGCAGCTGTGAGATTTTCTAGACCATAAAGTTTTTCAGAGGCATTAAAAAGTTGTGTAAGACTTGAGCACACTGGCAATGATGAGAGAACGCAGTAAAGAGCCAGGAGTAACTGCTCGCAGAAGTAAACCAGCCAAACTTCATCAAAAAAGATCCCAATAAACTGAGAAATGGTGGAGGGAAGCCATAAAGAAGCAATTGAGAAGATAACTCTGAAAGGTGCACAGAACCAGAGTCAGGTATTGCAGAATCATGGATTCAGTGCTCCAGTAGTGGCTTGGCTTGCAACTGGTAAATCCTCTTACAGTTTTGTGTGAAGACTTCTGGATTTCTGTAGTCAGTTTCAGAAAACATTATTTTGTGCTAGAGAAATGGAAGCATTAATGGCCTGGAGAGCTTTCCAGGCAGTGCTCACAGCTGCAGGAAAGCAGCTTGTGGTTTCCAGGAAATTAACCCCAGGTCTCCTCAAGAAGATGTACTCTGCGGTAGGGCAGTTGGGGGTGCAGATAAGGACATGTTTGGTGTGACCTTACTGGATTGATGCTGGTTTACATTTGCTTGTGAGTAGAGAAGGTGCAGAATAACTGTAAAGCATTTCCATTTTGTAGGTGACACTGTGCTGGTGCACAGAGTGCACAGCTATCTGGAGCGGCATGGGCTCATCAACTTCGGCATCTACAAAAGAGTGAAGCCCCTCCCGAGTAAGAACTGTTTCTAATTAGAATTGTTTTGTTGTTCTGTGATTTCTTAAGACAAATTTTTGAGTGCATTTTGTAGGATTGCAGTAGTGAGAAACTAAGAAAAGGCTGGGAAGCCATCTGGTAGATGTCCAGGCTTTCCATTTGGAGAGGGGAAATGTTTGCAGATCATCTGTAGATCATAGAGTCATGAGTTTGGTTGGAAAAGACCTTGGAGATCATCAAGTCTAACCATTATGCTGACCATGTCCCTTAGCACCACATCTCTGCCTCTTTGAAACACCTCTAGGGGTGGGGGTTCAGCCACCTCCCTGGGCAACCTGTTCCAGCTGACAACCCTTTAAATCAAGAAATGTCTGTAATCCTAAACTTCCCCTGCACAACTTCAGGCCTATCATATATTTCTCATCGGTTGAAAGAGTCCTGGTCAGGGGTTTTCGTTTCTAGTCAGTTTATATTTCCAACTCCTTATCAAATTTTCAACCTAATTNCCAGGACTCGGTTGGCTGTCTGGGCTGCGTGCGCGCACTGCAGGCTCATGTTGAACTTTTCATCAACCCAGAGATGTCCCTACTCACTGCTAGGGGGTTGGACCAAATGACCCCCGGAGGTGGCCTCCAACCTAAACCATTCCAGTAACTGTCACAGTTTAATTAGTTCTCTTTGTTCCTCGTTTGAATACCAAAAGACAAGCACAGCACCATGCTTACCTTTGTTGGGTGATTTATCCTGCTCCAATTTTACAGGTGTCGAATTTGTCCTTTCTAGGTTTTATTCTGGGGCAGAAAGAAATAAAGCTATGATACTGTGTCCCACAGTAGTTAGTAAGAATCAGTTTCTTCCAAGAGTTCTCTTTCAGAAGTATTTTTCTGCATGTTTTCTTTCCTAGCACAGAAGCACTGCTGCTGTGGTTTTCCTTGTAAGTAGCGATCACCTTCTGCACAGCATTTCATTTCTGTGGCTGTTTTGCTAAAGAGTTTGTTGTCTCAGTTATCAAGGAGAAGGAATCAGCTTTCTGCTCTTCATAGCTGTTACCTGCAGCTTTAATGTGAGCACTTAGAATGCAGCAATGCATGGACAGAGCAGGCAGCTTCTTTTCCCCTTTCTTTAGCCAAGAAGACTGGGAAGGTGATCATCATCGGTTCTGGAGTCTCTGGGTTGGCAGCAGCTCGCCAGTTGCAGAGTTTTGGAATGGATGTCACAGTTCTGGAAGCCAGGGTATGAATTTCTGTGCTATGTCACCTCTGTATGGAAACTTAACCACATTCAGTCCTGGCATAAGGCTTGGGTATTCCAGCAGCATGCCCACAGGTTGTGTGTCGCTGGAGGCAGTCAGGGTGTGCTGAGCCTGCCTGACATGGAACAGAGTCTGTCTGTTCTTTTAGGACGGGGCTGGTGTTTTCTCAGGGGTGGATTGGGAGTGTGGCAGGTGCTAGCACCAGTAACAGGATGGAATCTTCTTGCTTTCATGAGTGGAAAAATGTTTTTCACTGGAAGGCAGTGTCCAAGCCTTGTCTGTCAAAAGCTTGCCCATTGGATAGACTCATCTGGAGCTGTCATGCAGTGTCAGCCAGGATATTCTGCTTGCAATTTTTAAGTCTGCGTTAATGATTTCCATGTTTGTTACTGTCTGCTTAACAGAGACTTTAGTTCTTTAGAGCTGAGTTTTGTGATGCCTGAACTAGTGATTGTTCTTACAGTGCCTCAGCTATTTTAGCCAGCCCTGAGTAGAATCTCCTTTGATTCTCCAGACTGCTGCACTCCTCCTTGAGCACTCTGTAGTGTTTTATTTTTCATTTCTAAAGCTGTGTGGTGTGTTTCTGCAGTATGATTTCAGTGATTCAAGTGATAGTTTGTGTCCCTACTTATTTTCTGTAACTTGCTGCTTTTTTTTTGCTGATTTAATAGTTAAAACAAAAACTTGTACATCTTTATATGTATTGATAGCTGGTTGGGATCTTTGTCCAATTGTAATTGATATTTCTCTCTGATACCATCCTGCTAGCTGAACTGACACTAGGGGAGGGCAGCCAGTTATTTCCACAGGAGGTGGAAAGTGGGAGGAAAATAAAGGTTGTCCTTTTTGGCAGTCCTATGTGTCACCCAGCAAAAGCAGGTTTTCTTGCTTCTGAAATGGGCTGCTGGCTCATGGTTAGCTTCTATGGAGAACAGATAGGATTAATTGTCTGATGGCTTTTTCTTTAACCCTAAAATAGAGGTTTCTCAAACACACAGCTGAATCATTTTCTACCACAAAATCCAACAGATACAGGAAGTGAGAGGAGGAGATGAAGTACATGACTATCCATGATCAGTGAAGTACTGTGTTAAGGATAACAGTAGAGGCTGCTGTAGATTTAACTTAAACCTGTCCAGATCAGTTTAGACTTTTCCTTCCTTCCTTTCAATGCTTCAAATTCAGCTTAAAAGATTTTATTCCTTAGCTTCAGCAGCTCGAGACCAAGTGTTTCTTCACAGGAAAGTGTACGTGCTGCTGACTGAAGCTTTGGCTGAGGCAGCACTTGGAGCAGGTGGTGTTTCAGTGGTTATATTTCCCTGAGAAGTGTTGCTGAATGTTACCAGAGGTTTCCTGTGTTCTGCTTTTAAAGGACCGTGTTGGAGGAAGAGTTGCAACCTTCCGCAAAGGGAACTACGTTGCTGACCTAGGAGCAATGGTGGTGACAGGACTGGGTGAGTTTGCAAAGGGAAAAGGGGTGGGCAGGAAAAATTGGGACAAGATGTTACAGATCTGAAACCTTCTGCTGTTACCCAATGATTTTGGTCACGATAGCAATTTTTAATTACTAAAAAGTAGGTGCTCTAGATCAGCCTCATCAGCAGTAGATCTTCAGAACAGGTGGTAGCCTGCACTGGGCCTGCTCCAGCCCCTAAATGTCCTTCTTAGAGTGAGGGGCTCAAAACTGAACCCATTATTCAAGTGTGGCCCTGTCAGTGCCCAGTACAGGGGCATGATCGCTGCCCTACTCCTGCTGGCCACACAATTGCTGACCCAGGCCAGGCTGCTGGTGGCCTTCTTGGCTGCCTGGGCACACTGCAGGCTCATCTTCAGCTGATGTCACCCAGCATCCCAGGTCCTTTTCTGCCAGCACATTTCTAACCACTCTGCCCCAATCCTGCAGCCTTCATGGGGCTGTTATGACCCAAGTGCAGGACCCAGCACTTGGCCTTGGTGAACCTCATACAACTGATCTTGACCCATGAATCCAGCCTGGCCAGGTTGCTCTCCAGGGTCTTCGTACCTTCAGCAGACCCATGCTCCATTTTCCATCACACTTTGGGCCCATCCAGCCAGTTCTTAACTCAGCAAAGTGTACACCCATCCAAGCCATGAGCAACCAGTTTCTCCAGGAGGATGCTGTGTTGAAGGCTTTACTAAAGTCCAAGTAAACAACTCTCACAGTCTGTCCCTCACCCACTCAGCAATCACCTTGTCGTGGAAGGGGATCAGGGTGGTCAGGCAGGACTTGTCCCTCGTGAGCCCAGTGCTGACTGGGCCTGATCACCACACACTGCCTTTCAAGTGCTGCGTAGTGGCACTCAAGATGACCTGTTCTGTGACCTTCTCTGGCACCAAGGCTGACAAGTCTGTAGTTCCCTGGGTCCTCCTCCTGGCCCTTCCTGTCAATGTTTGCCAGTCTTGTCAGCTGGGAAATGATGGGAAGTGGCTTGGTGAACCCTTCCACCAGCTCCTTCAGCAGCCCTGGGTGGCCCCATAGACTTGTGTGTGTCCAAGTGGTGCAGCAGGTCACCGACCCTCTCCTCTTGGACTGTGGAGGCTTCACTCTGCTCCCCAGCCCTATCTTCCAACTCAGGGGCTGGGTATCCAGTGAACAACTGGTGTGACTGCTAGAGACTGAGGCAAAGGTGTTGAGCCTCTCAGCCTTTTCCTCACCACTCTGTTCCCCCTGCATCCAACAGAGGACAGATTCTCCTCAGTCCTCCCTTTTGTTGCTCATTTCTTTGTAGAAGCTTTTCCCTTTCTCTGCAACAGCTGAAGCCAGATTAATTTCTGCTTGGGCTTTGGCCCTTCTCATTTTCTGCCTGCACAGCCCATGACAGAGCTTTGCAGTCCTGAGTATTCCTGCCCCTTCTTCCAAGACCCCCAGACTCCCTTTCTCCCCAGGCAGCAGCAAACCTCTCTGCTCAGCCAGGCCTCTCCTTCCCCGACCATTCAGCTCTGGGCACGCGGAGCCAGCCTGTTGCTGTGCCTTTCAGACTGCCTTCTTCAGCAGTGAATCTGCACTTTGCAGACTGAGGCAGCACAGGCTGAGAATGATCTTTGGAGTTAGGAGACAAAGCACATCCTTCATGTGTCAGAATCTAGAATAGATGTAAGGAGGGAGGAGAACTGAAGGAGCTTGTCTGGAGGTTTTGGGAAGGTCAAAGACTGAAGTTAATGTGACCAACTCTGGAGCTGTCAGTAAATTCTGGAAGAACTAACACTTCTAGTAGGTTGAACTTGGAACATGAACTTACTTAGATCTCTTTCAGAACTGTTATGACTGTTCAGTCACCTCCCTAAAGACAGGAGGGTCATGGTGTGGCTGAACTTCCTCCTCTGCTTTGAGCTAGAGCTCTGAGTTTGAGAGAGAAAACTGCTCAGAGGGGCTTCCATCCTTGGTGCTTCAGATCAATGCTTTCTGCCTTCCTCATGTTTCTACATGAAGTCTCCCAGATGGTTTTCTAACCTGTTCACACATTTCCAGGCACAGCTGGTGTGCATGGCTCACCTTCAGACAGTGCATTCACTGATGTTGCTTGTTGGGGCTGCACTCAGTTTTTAGGGACTGAATTCTTCAGGTTCCTTCTCCATGACACAACACTTTCAACAGTCCCTGAAGTCGTGGTGCAGCTGCAGGAATTCTCCTTGACTCTTTGAGCATAAGATGCACATAAGCATAAGCATTTTGAAGATGTTTACAGCTGTGAAGTCTCAACTCTGTAAGGTTGCTGCCACCCTTGAACTGCCCTTTTTATGTACTGTCCTTCCAGTGTTGGTGGGTAGGGGCTTCTTCATGACTTCATTGCAATAATTGTTGGGAAGATCTTTGACAACATTCTGCTACTTCTCTGGAATGCATTTTGCACTGGAGTTGCTGTATTTAGTCTAACTGTGGAAGTTTTATTTATTTGCAGACAAACTTGGTGGGTGCTCTGTTAGCTATGTACAATGTTTTCCAGGAGGAAATCCCATGGCTGTGGTCAGCAAACAAGTGAACATGGAACTGGCCAAGATCAAACAAAAATGCCCACTCTATGAAGCAAATGGACAAGCTGTAAGTCTGATACTATTTTCATGAACCTTTTACAAAGGAGGAGTATCTGAAGTGCATTTTTTTCCCAGGCTACTGCTCTAGCAGGAGAGAACCTTCAGGAAGAGAGAGCACTGACAAAAGCGTGTCCATTTGTAAGCAGTGAGTAATCAATACAACCACAGACTGCTCAGGGTTGGAAGGGACGTTTTAAAGGTCATCTACTTCAACTCCCTGCAGTTAGCAGCCAGAACAGATTGCTCAGAGCCCCCAGCAACCTGACCTGGAATATTCCCTGGGGATGTGGCATCTCTCTAGGCAACCGCGTCAGTTTCTCACCACCCTCATAGCAAAAGATTTCTTCCTAATATCTAGTCTATGTCTGCTCTTTTAGTTTCAAACTGTCACCGTTTGTCCTGTCCCAACAAGCCCTGCAAAAAAGACTGTTCCCATTTGTCTTTTAGGCCCTCTTCATGCACTGCAAGGCTGCAATCAGGTCTCTCCAGAGCCTTTTCTTCTCCAGGCTGAACAACCCCTGTCTTTCATCTTTGTGGAGGTGGTGATGACACAGGGAGCAGGCCTTGCTGCCCTTGGCGACCCCTCTGGTGTGGATGGATGATCATCCACATCCTGCAGGCCTTCCACATCCAGAGCCTCCACCCAGAGGAGCCTGAGAGGGTGAGGTGGGCAGGGGAGGGGGTTTGCCTGCCCACCCAAGCAGGACCTTGACTCCGTTCACTTCTTTAGTTTAGGCTGCCACCTCAAGCCTGGCAGGGGGGAGAATGTAGAGCTCCCTTGATCCTGGGTGTTTCCTAATGGGTGTTGCTGTTTCTGCTTTGGGCAGGGCAGAGCTTGGCTCCACCAGCCTCTCTTGTTCAGCCTCTCTGATGTTCCTTAACCTTTCTACTTCCTCTCAGGGGCTCTGTCGGCAGACTGAGGAGGTATCTGATTGTCCGTCTAGTCGCAGTGCACGTGGCTGTCCTGACTGCTGCCAGCCCTTGCCATTGAAAGGCTCTGGCACTCCTGCAGCCTGTGACTGCCCTTCTTCGTGAGAGTTTTCTGGGTTGCCACGTCCATTCTGACAGGCACAGAGGACAAAGTTTTCTGCTTGGATACGATAGCTAAACTTATTCAGGGGGAGTGATGACCACTGATTGAATTCATCTCTTGAGCTGGCAGAGCTGCATTGCCCTTCCATGCAAACCACTGTGCCAAGCTCTAGCTGATGTGCCACAGTGTTTGCCAGCTCTGTTTAGTCTCTTCTAGCTTATCTGCAGCAATTCTACTAAAACTCATCTTTTTTCCAGATGAGTTTTTAACTTTGAATTTCAGAGGGTTTTGTGGAAGCTAAGTTTCTATTTGTTCTTCCCAAGTCAATTACTGTTTTCCCTTAGTGGCTGCCTCACTGCTCTTTGAAACAACTGCCTGCTGTGCTGGCACTCCAGCTATTGTGGTGGTTGCTGCTACTCCTTTTCCCTGAGACGAGTTCATCCTGGCTGTTGTACTTACCTGTTACTTTTAAAAGAATTAGCTGTCCAGTGCCAGCTGTGCCCATGCATGCAGCAGTTTATCAATAACATTCTGCAGCTGAGATTTGCAAACTCAGTTGGCTTTATTTCCTTCTGCTCCAGCGTCAGCACCTGCTGTTAGAGACAGAGTTTATAGATGCTAGGTTAGTCCAGGCCTGGCCATGCAGTGACTGGCACTCAGTCTGCTCTCATGAAGCCAGTCCTGCATGCTTGCCTCTGCTGCTCTTACCCACTCTCCAGCATCTTGCAAAATGGGACAGATGCATCCCTGTGCAATTTAAAGACTCCCTCTGTTAACACCACCCAATAAGACACAATCCAGCTGCTTTGAGCTTTAGCCTCTGCCTTTGTTGTCTCAGTAAGCACTGTGATAGCTCTACCACAGTTCTCCTTTCTGCAGCCCTGCCCTCTCCATTCAGTGTGTGCCAACTAGACCATCTACCTGCAGTTGAGCCCCTCAGGCACATGCAGCTCCTGTGGTCAGATAAGGGTCTGAGAGAAGCAGCAGTGAGAGTGGAGTGCCTGTCTGAAAAGGAATATTGCTTCTGATTCCTCTCTAGTGTTGCCTGTACCACAGTCAAATGCTGTTTATTCTGGGAGACTCTCATGGAGACAGGGAATTAACGTGGCTGAGTCAGGAATTATAGAAATAGAATTGTTTTACTTTCCTGAAAGCCCTGCCCCAAACTATGTACAAAACTAATTCAGGTTTATGTACATGTTCTAATTTGATCAGGAATTCTTCAACAGGATGTTATGGACAAATGTTGAGATTTAGGGATTCAGGCAATGGAAGAGGCTGAGCTACAAGCACAGCTTCACCCCACTACCGATCAGGCTGAGCAGAGAATGAAGGGAGCAGCAGCAGGCTTTGCTCACAGAGGTGAGATAGGCATTGGGTGATGATCCCTTGCTGGGTTTCTCTGCAGCTCTGCTGCCTTCTGACTCTGTGAGCAATATCCACTAGCTCACGGGATCCAGGTGGCAGCAGCCCAAGGCAGGTGGAAAAGCTGCCAGAGTCAGGAGTGTCTCCAAACACAACTGCCACAGACAGGGATCTGTGGGAGTGACACTGCCTCGGGAGCAGCAGGGGAGAGACGAACTGCTCAGGTCTGCCCAGTGTGAAATAGCAGCCAGGAAATCAGCTGCAGTATGGTCTGAGAGCAGCTGGGTCTGGGTGCTGCTGGCAGCTCTCTCAAAAGGACCCCAGGACTTGCCAAGCCTGCAAATTTGCACAGAGTGGTGCACAAGTGGGGAGGGGCATCCAAAGGCAGGGATGGTGCAAAACCCAGAGCTGTGTGGAAAGGTGGGAGCCATCCAAAAGTGAGGATGGTCCCAAACTGGAGCTCTGTCAAGGCGGGCACCTGGCGCCTTCTGCCTTGCTCTATGTATGCTTTTCTAGACAAAGTTTCTGTTTTCACTGGGTGCACAGACCCAGCCAACTACCATCCTGATTCCCAGTGCGAGCTTCCACATGAGTCCATACAGTGTGGGGAAAGGCCTTTTGCTGTTCCCCCTTCAAGCCTGCAGTGCAGAGGGGCAAAAGCAGTTTTTGCGCTGCCTTCTCCTCCCCATTCAAACCCACAGCTGGGGGAGAAGGAAGGAATTTGGAGTGCTCCAGAACAGAGACCCAGTCAGGATGGAAACTGGCAAGCCCTGGAGTAGGGAGAAATCTCACAGCACAGGAAAGATTCTTTCTGGTGGGCCAGGTATCACCATGTCCTTATGCACTAAGGTGGTTGCTGCAGCGAGGAGTTGCTGCAGTTCAGAAGTGTGCATGGAATGTTTTACCAAGACATGTCAGATTTACCTGCTTACCTGTTAACAAAGCTTGAGATTTGTCAGGGTATTTTCCAGACTGAATTTTATCTCTTCCTTGGGTTAAGCATTGTCTTGGTGACCACATAATGAACCTGAGTGCCCTTCCTTGATTCAAAACTAAACAAGATTGCCTCTGTGTGCTACTTGTTTCCAAGTGTGGCTGTCCTGTATAGCTTCTGGAACGTTTGACCAAAGTATCTAATTTAAAGCCATTTTAAGAGTGATAATTAGCAAGCCAGGTTGCGCGTTGTGGTCATCATTAGATGGTCACTGTTTCAATCTTCTGCCACCCAGACAGTGCACACACCAGTACAATCTTGGTTATGTGACATGCAACCTTTGGGATCCTGTTTCTGTATTGCCTGGAGCTCATGGCATCTAAGCTGTTAAATGCTGTTTCTTCATATGATAAAGAGCAAGTGAAGAGAAGTGGAAGCTGGGGAAAGAAAATTTGATTTAGCTTGCTGAGATGTGGTGCAGTTGTACCTCAGAGCTGTGTTTGACATGTGCTTCTTGTTTTGTCTTTCACTTCTTTTTCCTGACTCCACTCCTTGAAGCTGAGGCAGTTCTTTTACTAGTCCTTCCTTTTCCATGCCACATTTTTTCCTTTGTTAATTAGCACTGTTAAAAAGTTAAATGCTGATTATCTATTTCTGCAGCGTTTTTGCATCCTGGCTCTTTGATTTTCACCCGACTGTGTAAAACTTATTCTGATACAGCTGCCAGGCTACTTAAGCTTTATTTCTTTCTGCTGCAGTTGTTGAAAACCCACTTGTCCAAGTAGTGCTTTATAAACAGTGAGCACTAAGTGTAGTTTAAACTGCAATCCCTTTCTGCAGATGTGCTCCTTCCAAAGGTGCATTCATGTTGGGTTACCAATGAGTATTGGGCAAGTAACTTCTAAGTGCATTTTTTGGGAGCAAAAGTTTTTCTCCCCGTGCTCCTGGTCTGCTGACCTGATAGTCAGGTCACCTTTACATTTGCTTTAAGCTTATCCCATTAGTCCATTCGTTGGCCCTGCTTTTCCTCAAAACCACCTCAATTTGTGTCCACCAGTAATAGCCAAGAGCACAGCCTTTCTTGACCCAAATAACAGCACCGATGTCCTTCCTTTGGCATTTTGGCAGGCTTCATGGTGCTTGACAGGAGGCAGTTGTGCCTTTAAAATCAGCTAATTCTCCAGCCTTCCTAGGAAGTGTCATAGATGTCCTTGGAAAACAATGTGCATCAGAGAGTGATGATTCAGAGTAAAGCAGGATTCGAATCTAGAAGTCTAGGGACCTGGGTGTCCTTCATACCTTGGCTACTGTCTTGACAGCTTTCTACATCTACATAGGTATTTTTGTGACAGTTAACCCTTCCTGCCAGTCTGCCTCTGCTGCCTGCATTTGCACTGAGTGTGCATCCTCATCATTAAGCAGACGCCTTCAGGCTGGCAACAGCACAGGCTGTGTAAATGAGGATCTTCGGTGCAATCAGGTACCACTGGAAGAGTCCTGCAGTGCTTCCTCTATCGTCTAATAAAGGCTGGACTGGTAGTTCTTGGTCATGCTGACCACTCCAAAAGATAAGTTGCTGTCTGTCCAATGAGCTGTGTCAGGACTAAAGCCTTGAGATTATGTAGAGCCATCTTACCAGCAGAGTGGTCTCTTGTCCCTTTGGCAAGCCTCTGGAGCATCAAGTAAGGAAGTGTTGGTGTTCCTGTAAATTGCTTTTCAAGAGGAGTTGTGTGTCACAGAGATTTGCCAGCACTTCTTGGCTGGAGAAGCTCTTTGGCCACACTTCCCTGGCAGAGTGACCTTTGTCAGACCTTTGTCTGATCTCGGGCCGCATGAGAGCTCAGGACATCAAACTGATGAGACCTGTTCTTCCTTACTGTCATATCAGTTGAAAACCTGACTGTGTGAGCACTGCTCTAAGAATTCCTCTGCAACTGCCTTATTCCTGATTTGAGGAATGGCAGCATTTTGAGTTTGCTGCAAGATGTTGTGAACTTAGAGACTGCACCAGAGAAATCCCTGTTATTACTGTGGTTCCTTTTCAGGTTTTCTCTGTACTGCTCCAGAGGCTTTGAGCTCTAGTGCCCTTTGTTTTCTTTATGAGCAGGGTTTTAAGAAGCCAGTTTGTTCTTTTGACTCCTAGGTTCCAAAAGAGAAAGATGAAATGGTGGAGCAAGAATTTAATCGTCTTCTGGAAGCCACATCCTATCTCAGTCATCAGCTGGATTTTAATGTTCTCAATAACAAACCTGTGTCCCTGGGTCAGGCTCTGGAGGTTGTCATACAGTAAGTGACCTCTCTTCCTGCTAAGCTTTCCTGATTTGTGGAGGACTTGCCCCAAATACCTGAAACAATTGTTCTTGCCCACTTAACACAACTGATTGGTCTCTGCTGAATCCTTTTTGTGGATTTCTTGTGCATTAAAGCAAAATATGCCCAGGATGGTTAAAGGAGCAAACCTCTCTTCTTGAGAGATTCCTGAAACATCACTGCAGTGGCTGATGGTAGGTAGCTGATTCTGTGTGAGCTGGTGTACCTAGAGCCCACTTCTCCTGCTTGAAAGGCAGTGGCATTTGTTAAATATCTTTTTAATAACAGTAGGTAACTATAGACTCATTTTGGCTGGTCAAGTGTCCCCTGTTTACTGAAACTCCAGTTAACTTTGTTTGCCATGCAAGGATTTACCAGGACACCCCAGGCTGTGCACTGTTGCACTGCAGTGGCTACATGGTGCTAAGGAGCTTCCTCTATGCTAACTCCAACTTCTGTCTTTCCAAGGTTGCAGGAGAAGCATGTGAAAGATGAGCAGATTGAACATTGGAAAAAAATTGTGAAAACGCAGGAGGAGTTGAAAGATCTTCTTAACAAGGTCAGGTGGTGGCATTTAGCACGAGAGGTTACACTGTGTGCCCGAGGGCAGCAAAGGTACAAAACCTGCTGCGGGAGAACCATCAGACAGCTGCTGTTGGTGGTGGTTTTTTAATGTATCTGTTAGCCTGCCTAGAGGCTCTGTCATGACAAAGGAGTCTCCATTTTGGAGGAGGAGCACATAAGTGGTTGGATATCAGACTGTAAAACCTAAATATAGGAAAAGGGAGGGAGGGGAATGTTGTCATTTAGGCTCCATCAGCAACTAAGCACCATGCAGCTGCTCGCTCACAGTCACAGAATGGTGAGGGACCTCCAGGGATCATCCAGCCCAGCTCCCCTGCTGCAGCTGGGGCACTGACTTGGTTGTGGGGATTCACGAGGCAGGAATTATAAAATCTGCAGTTATTTTATTTCTGGAAAGCCCCGCCCACAACTGCATATAAAATATTAGTTAGGGTTCAGAAATTCGTTCAGGAAAGTCTTTCACAAGGATGCTTACAGGGAATTTTGTAATTCAGGAAAATCAGGAAGCTTGGAAAGGTTTGCTGTAAGAAATAGCTTTGCTGGACTTAGAAATAAAGGCAGCCTGGAGCCCTAGGGAACGTCTGCGGTACTCACGGCGGTGGAGTAGGAATTCGGAGATAGTCCCTTGGCTCCTTGTCGGCAGTGCGGCACTGCCTTAAAGTGCAGATCGTGGGGGCAGCACAGGGTGAAGCTCAGGCTGCTCGGCAGCATGCCCACAATTACGGCAGAGGCAGGTCCCTTCAACAGGCAGGCAGGCAAGGTCTGACGGTCAAGAGCGGGGACTGTGCCTTCTCGTCACTGTTCTTGCAGATGCCCCTCAAGGTCCAACTCAAGGACCGACTCCAGGTATAAGTCAAGGTCCGAGTCCCACTCCGTGGCTGGCAGTCCGTCTTAAAGCCCTCTCAAAGTCCCCCATAGCAGTCTCCAGCAGTCTGCTCCAAGTGCCCTAGATAATGTGTCCCATTGTCATATATATATGCTGGGGCGATTTGCTCTCCCCGGTTCAAGCCTGTGGGGGTGGGGTAAGGTACTTGACACCTACTCCTTTCACATTCCACACCCCAGAACCAGAGGTGGGGGGAAGCAGAACAGTTTCACACCCCATTCAAACCTTCGGTGGGGCAGGGACTTGGGTGTGCCCGCCACAGGCACCCGCAGCAGCTTGCCCAGATCACAACATCCAGGTGGGTTTGGAATCTCCAGAGAAGGAGACTCCACAGACCCTGGGCAGCTTGCTCCAGGGTGCCAGCATCCTCACAGTAAAGAAGTTTCTCCTGATATTTAGGTGGAACTTCCTTGTGCCTCTTGCCCTTTGTCTTCTCTCTGGCAGCCTCCTTTGGGAGGAGTCACCCCAACTTCTTGCTCCCTACCCTTTATCTGTTGATCAGGATTAAGGAGATCTCCCCTCAGGCTTCTCCAGGCTAAACAGCCTCGGGTATCTCAGCCTTTCCTCCTCAGAGAGACGTTCCAGTGCCCTCCTCATCCTCATGGCCCTCATTGGACTCTCTCCAGTAGTTCCTTGTCTCTTGAACTGAGGAACTTAGAACTGGAGGTGGTACTCCAGAGGTGGCCTAAGGCAGTGAGGCAATCCTTTGTTTGAATATGCAGAAGTCTGTGTCTCTGGGATGGGAAGGAGGAAACTTAAGAAGCACAAGAGTCAAGACAGGAGAGGGAGGGGTCATTCAGTGGTGGGTAAACCAAACTTAGGAATAAAATCAGTTCAGTGTCACGCCTCATCCCCCATTCTCCTACCCTGGTACCTACATGGGTGTTGTTCTCTCATCCCACTTCCCTCTCAGCTTCAGGCTCCCCAGTACGTTGTGGGTTGGTTTTTTTTTTTTGTTTTTTTTTTTTCTTTCTTCGGTAAGTAATCACAGAGGCTCTGGCACTGCTGCTAATTGACTTGGTCTTTGTTAGAGGGAAGTCCAGCTTGCTGGGGAAATTTCTAGCAGCTTCTCACAGGAGGCTTCCCTGTGACTCCTCCACCACCAGGAGCATCCTGCGCAAGGGTTCACACACACCCCAATCAAGGAAGACATATGTCGTGGGTTGAAAGAACCAACAGAAGCTCTCAAATGAATTAGAGAAAAAACAGAATTCTATTTGGAGAGAGAGTTACAGGTAGAAATTACAAGACAAATTCAGAATTGTCCCAGGTTGGGAACTATAGGGTTAAAAAAGTCCTCTAGGAACTTGAAGATTGTTATTCAATCCCACAATTCTGCTATCTCTTCATAAGCTCACGGCAAGGCCAGCTTGTTCTCCTTTCCTCCCCCTCCAGCCTTGTGTCAGGCAGGAGCTGCGTTATCGGAACAGACATGTAAGGATAGGCCTGGTTGGGGCCTCCAGAGGCTGTGCTTAGGCCTCTTGGATGGCAGAGGCATGGGTAGGGGGAGGATTGGAGCACTGGGGATGATAGATTTAGTTTTGGGTTGGGGGAAAATTCAGGGGGTTTGCTTATGGATTCTGTATCTGCTTTGTAACTTCTATCTGTAACTCTCTCTCCAAATATAATTCTGGTTTTTCTCCAATTTGTTTGAGAGCTTCACTCTCTCTGCTCTTTAAACCAAGTCGCTGCCCGCCAGTTGCTTCTACCGCCTCTGGTACCCGAGAGGGGCACGGCTCACTTCTGCAAGCCTCCCAACTCTCCATTACAGCTTCAGTAAGAGGCACCATTTTTTTTAAGCTTCACTTCTGTGTTTTTTCCAATTCAAACTATGCAAACCAGCAACCATCTTGTTCCCAGTATGGGCACCAATGGCTCTGTCATGGGTTTAAAGAGCAGAGAGAGTGAAGCTCTCAAATGAATTTTCCCCCAACCCAAAACTAAATCTATCATCCCCAGTGCTCCAATCCTCTCCCCTCCATGCCTCTGCCATCCAAGAGGCCTAAGCACAGCCTCCGGAGGCCCCAAACCAGGCCTGCTCCTTACATGTTTGTCCCGATAACACAGCTCCTGCCAAACACAAGGATGGAGGGGGAGGAAAGGAGAATGAGCTGCCTTGTGGGTTTATGAAGAGATAGCAGAATTGTGGGATTGAATAACAATCTTCTAGTCCCTAGAGGATTTTTTTTAACCTTACAGTTCCCAACCTGGGACAACATAATAAACATTGTGATATCACAACTTCCTTTAGAGATGGAGGAGGGTGTCGTACAGTGTTGGCTTTCTTGACCACAGATCTCATCTGTGGTGTAGAAACAATGCTTTAGGCCTTTGGAAGAAGGGGCAGGTCTCTCATGAGGACTATAAAGATGTAGTGAAGCTATGCAGGGAGAAAACTAGGAGAGCCAAAGCACAGCCAGACCTCAACCTAGCTACAGCTAGAATAATACAAAGTATTTCTATAAATTCATTAACAACAAAAGGAGGACTTGGGAAATCTCCATCCTTTATTGGATGCAGAGGGAAACAGTGACTAAGGATGAGGGAAAGGCTGAGCTGCTCAGTGCCTACTGTTCCTTAGTCTTTAGCACTGCATCCAGCAGTTCCCTGGACACCAGCCTCAGGAACGAGGAGTCAGGGAGAAGGACCAGGATGATGTCACCACCATAAATGAGGCTGTAGTCAGGGATCTGTGAAGCAAATTAGACCTACACAAGTCTATGGGGCCAGATGAGCTGCACCCAAGCGTGCTGAAGGAGCTGGCAGATGTTCTTGTCAGGCTGCTCTCTATGATTTACCTCAAGTCCTGGCTAATGGGGAGATGCCAGTAGCAAATGTGACACCTGCCTACAAGAAAGGAGGGTCCGGGAAACTACAGACCTGTCAGTGTGCCCTTGGTGCCAGGGAAGGGCATGGAGCAGAGCATCTCGAGGGCTATTACATGCCATATGGAGAACAACCAGGGGAGCAGGCCCAGTCAGGAGGGGTTTATGAAGGGCAGGTCCTGCCTGATGAACCTGATCTCCTTCTGTGGCAAGATGACCTGACTGTTGGATGAGGGAAAGGCTGTGGGTATTGTCTACCTAGACTGTGGAAAAGCCTTTGGCACTGCTCCCCACAGAATTCTTGTGAGCCAAACTGGCTCCTGATGGCTTGGACAGGCACAGCTCTGCTGGACAAAGCACTGCTGGATGAACAGGCCCAGAAANAGGCTGAGCTGCTCAGTGCCTACTGTTCCTTAGTCTTTAGCACTGCATCCAGCAGTTCCCTGGACACCAGCCTCAGGAACGAGGAGTCAGGGAGAAGGACCAGGATGATGTCACCACCATAAATGAGGCTGTAGTCAGGGATCTGTGAAGCAAATTAGACCTACACAAGTCTATGGGGCCAGATGAGCTGCACCCAAGCGTGCTGAAGGAGCTGGCAGATGTTCTTGTCAGGCTGCTCTCTATGATTTACCTCAAGTCCTGGCTAATGGGGAGATGCCAGTAGCAAATGTGACACCTGCCTACAAGAAAGGAGGGTCCGGGAAACTACAGACCTGTCAGTGTGCCCTTGGTGCCAGGGAAGGGCATGGAGCAGAGCATCTCGAGGGCTATTACATGCCATATGGAGAACAACCAGGGGAGCAGGCCCAGTCAGGAGGGGTTTATGAAGGGCAGGTCCTGCCTGATGAACCTGATCTCCTTCTGTGGCAAGATGACCTGACTGTTGGATGAGGGAAAGGCTGTGGGTATTGTCTACCTAGACTGTGGAAAAGCCTTTGGCACTGCTCCCCACAGAATTCTTGTGAGCCAAACTGGCTCCTGATGGCTTGGACAGGCACAGCTCTGCTGGACAAAGCACTGCTGGATGAACAGGCCCAGAAAGTGGTGATCAGTGGAGCTAAATCCAGCTGGTGGCTGGTCACAAGTGGTGTCCCCCCAGGGCTCAGTGTTGGGACCACTTCTGTTTAACATCTTTATTGATGATCTTGATGAAGACACACAGATAATATCAAGTTGGGTGGCAGTGTTGATCTTCAAGTGGGTAGGGAAGCTCTACAGAGGGACTTGGATAGATTGGATCCAAGGTCAATGTTAACAGGTTGAGCTTCAGCAAGGCTAAGTTCCAGGTCCTGAACTTGGGTCACAACAACCCCAAGCAAAGGCTTGGGGCAGTGTGGCTGGAGAGCTGCTGGCAGAAAGGGACCTGGGACCTGGCTTGTTCTAATGGACAAGCAGCTGAATGTGAGCCAGCAGTGCCCAGGTGGCCAAGAAAGCCAATAGCATCCTGGCTGGGATTAGCAATGCTGTGTCCAGCAGGAGCGGGGAGGGGATTGTCCTCTTGTAGTCAGCTGTGATGAGGCCACACCTTGAGTATAGTGTTCAGTTTTGAGTAGCTCAGTACAAGAAGGATGTGGAGATGCTGGAACCAGTGCAGAGGAGGCCAAAGAAGCTGGAGAATAAATTTCACAAAGAGCAACTGCGGGAGCTGGGGCTGTTGGTTTGAAACAGGAGGCTGAGGGGAGACCTCCTCACTGTCTACATCTACCTGGAAGGAGGTTGTGGGGAGTTTGGTGCTTGCCTCCTCTTGCAGGTCATGACAGAACAAGAGAGAACAGTCTCAAACTGTGACTGGGTAGGTTTAGACTGGACATTCGGATGTGGTACTTTGCAAGGTTCAGCCCTAAATCACATTCCAGAGTTGAGTTGTGGGTTGGACTTGGTGATCCTGAGGGGCTTTGCCAGCCAAAACGTTTGTGGTTCTGTTGTGGTTGTGGGAGCAGACATCTTCATGGAAGTTTATCCAAAATGTTCCAAGTTATTTGCCACACATTTTTCTCAGAAGTCAATGATGTAGGTTTAGATCAGGTTGTTTTGGGGCTGGGGTTTAGTCTGGTTTCTTGGAAGCAAAATTACCTACAGAATTCGTAGAATACCATGTTGGAAGGGACCTCAAGGATCATCCAGTCCAACCTTTCAGGCAAAGAACATAGTTTAAATGAGATGACCCAGTACCCTGTCAAGCTGGGCCTTGAAACTGTCGAGTGTAACACCTAAAGTAACATTTGCCAGAGCCAGGAGATCTCTTTGGTGTAATAACATAGTCTGAGGTGAATATCCATGTTACACAATAACCTGCCTGAGATCTACCTTCCCTCATTTATTTTTTTCCCTTTCTCTTTCCTTCTCCACCTAAAAAGATGGTGAATTTGAAAGAGAAAATTAAAGAACTCCATCAGCAGTATAAGGAAGCGTCAGAAGTGAAGCCACCTCGTGATATTACAGCAGAGTTCCTTGTGAAAAGCAAACACAGAGATCTGACTGCTCTCTGCAAGGTAAAAGTTGGCACACAGGCATGGCCTCAGTCAGTGGTTTGTGAGGACTTCATCAGCCAGACCAAAGCAGGCAGCATAAAAGCTGCCACATCTCTCACTCTGATCCAGCACTCCTGATGTGACTGGTGGTAACTGGGTTGCAGTGGTGATGACAAGGCTGTGTTGTCTTCAGGTCACCTGTCTTTCATGCCTTGTGGTGGACGTTCACAGGCTGAAAGTTCCATTTTAGGTAGCACACTCTGCTGGCTCATGTCAGACCCTCTGTGGTGTTCTGTTCTGTTGGGTCTCACAAGAGTCTGGAAAGTTTGCATTTGCATTAATGCAGAAATACCCCTGCAAAAGGAAGCCATAAAAGCTGTTCTTCCTGTGACAAGTGTGGGACACTTGCTAACCCAGGGCACACAGAACCAAGGGGCATTGGCCAGCTCCTTGTTCAACAGACATGGACCTTTATTTGGAAGCTTGATGTGTCTGGATATGCATTGGCAGATTTTCTGTACTGTCACCAGTGGACAGCTTTGTGCTCTGGTTGCTGTTATTACACTTCCAATAGGACACCACTTTGTGAAGGGAAGTGGTTGTTGCCTTTGTTCCTGGCTGTACTAATGGTTTTTAAACTAAGATAAAAACAAACTCCCAAGCTCTGAAAGAAGTTTGAGGCAGATCATGGTTTTGCCTTTTGAATGACTGCCTCTGCTTTGGAAATCTCTCTGATCAACATTAATTACCATCTCTGAAGAGAGAAAGAACATAAAGAACATGTTGTGCAGTACTCCATAGCATAGGGGCCCATGGTGTCATGGACCTTGGTGTCCTGGAGATACAGGAGTTCAACTCCTGAAATGCCAGCAAACTAACCTGTCCTGTTGGTGGCACAGACTTCTGTATTGACTTTGGTTCCATTAAAAGTGACTCTTGCACTGATTTCTCTTGTGATTGGGTCTAGTCTGATGCTGCATGATATCTTTAAGTTCTTTCACATGTAAACTGATTTTAATATTAGCTTTTAATCCTATCAGGAGTATGACGAATTGGCAGAAACGCAAGGAAAGCTGGAAGAGAAGTTACAAGAACTTGAAGCCAATCCACCCAGGTAAAGATACAAACTAGAAAAAGAAGCATGTTTTGTGCTGCTTTTCACTGAGTGTCAGAAATGCTGTGCTGTGCTTTCTGTGAATGTTTTGAACTCAAGGCGTTAGGAAGGCACAAACATGGAGTTCCCTTCTGTGTTTTTAGACTTGTGTTTTAGTGACTTGCATACAACAGGTGGTTGTTAGCGAGGCTGCATTTCAGTAGAAATTTACTGTCAGCAGTACCTGATCCCAGGAAGCTCTTGAGGTCTGAAACCTCTATCAGCAGTGACAGCACACACACACACTCTGCTGCTCTTGGCATGGCAGGACTGGTTTGTGCTCTGTAGGAGGTTTTGCATCATCTGCTTTCCACATACTACTTAAGCCATGATTTATCTAATATGGGGGTTTTTATTTCTAAAGTGAAGTTTCTGGCATCCCTTAAAATATTTTCCATTAACTCTGCTTTGAAAATGTAAACTTGCTGGGTTTTGCTGCTCAGCTTTCATGCAGGAGGGCTCCACGTTTGAAGCAGACTCTGCTTACTCTTTGAATTTTTTTTTTTCCACTGAGGTGGGATTCAAACAAAAAACTTCTGAATACATTGTCAAAAACAGTGCATTGCTACCTTCCTGCTCTAGCAAAGTAAACACCTTTAGTTTCTGTTTGTTTTTCCCTAGTGATGTTTACCTGTCATCAAGAGACAGGCAAATACTCGACTGGCATTTTGCAAACCTGGAATTTGCCAACGCTACGCCGCTGTCCACACTCTCCCTGAAGCACTGGGACCAGGTAGCTCCTTCCTGCCTTCATTCAGCAGGGCACTAAAAGCTGAAGCTCTGTTTAGTTCCTTCTCATAGCAGCTTCTCTGTTGACAGTTTCTAAACACTTACAGAATCATAGAATGGTTTGGGAGGGACCTTAAAGATCATCTAGTTCCAACCACAGGCAGGGACATCTACTAGACCATATTGCTCAGGACCTCATCCTACCTGGCCTGGCTGAACACTTTCAGGAAAGGGGTATCTACAGCTGTTCCAGTCTCTCACCACCCTCATGGGGAAGAATTTCTTCCTCATGTCTCATGTAAATCAAGCTTCTTCCAGTTTGAAGCCATCACTGCTAACTCTGTCACTACACGCTTTCATAAAAATCCCCTTCCCTGTTCTCTTAGAGACTCCTTTCAAATACTTGAAGGCTACTCTAGGGTCTTCTTGGACTCTATTCTCTTCTCCAGGCTGAACAGCCCCTGCTCTCACAGCTTGTCTTCATAAGAGAAGTGCTCCAGCCCTCTGATCATCTTTGTGGCCTCCTCTGGAGCTGCCCTATCAGGTCTTTGTCTTTCCTGTGTTGATGGCTCCAGAGCTGGGCACAGCACTGCAGGCGAGATATTCCCAGAGCAGAGGGGCAGGATCCCCTCTCTCCATCTCTGGCCACACTGCTTTGGATGCGGCCCAGGCTGCCCTTGCCCTTCTGGGCTGCCAGTGCCCATTACTGGCTCCTGCCCAGCTTCTCACCCACTTGCATCCCCAAGTTCTTCTCTGCAGGGCTGCTCTCAAATCTCGTCACTCCCCAGCCTGGCCTGATACTGAGGACTGCCCTGACCCAGGTGGAGGACTTTGCATTTGTCCTTATTGAATCTCATGAGATTCTCTTCAGCCACCTCTGCAGCCTGTATGGCACCCATCCCATCCTTCAGTCTTACCAACCACACCACTCACCTTGGTGTCACCTGCTGAGGGTGCCTCAGTCTCGCTGTCTATATTGTTGATGAAGATATTGAACAGCATCACTATAGATCCTTGAGGAACACCACTTGTCACCTGCCATTGACCACTACCCTTTGGGTGCAGTGATCCAACCAATTCCTTATCCACTGGACAGTCCACCCATCCATTCCACATCTCACCAGCTTAGAGAGAAGGATGTTGTAGGGGACTGTGTCAAAGGCCTTAAAAAAGTCCAGATGGATGATACCTGTTGGAATTCCTTTCTCTACTGATGTAATGTAGCTACACCATTGTAGAAAGCCATGAGGTTGGTCAGGCAGGACTTGGTGGCTGTCTCAGATCACCTCCCTGTCCTCCACATGTTCCAGTGTAGTTTCCAGGAGGATCTGTTCCATGATCTTCCCAGGCACAGAGGTGAGGCTGCTGGGTCAGTAGTTTCCAGGGTGCTGTTTTTCACCTCTTTTAGGCATGGGTGCAATGTTTCCCTTCTCCCAGTCTCCAGGGACTTCACTTGACTCCAGGACTTTTGAAATATCTTGGAGTGGCCTTGCAACTACATCAGGCAATTCCTTCAGAACTCTGGCATGTATCTCATTAAGGTCCCATAGATTTATGGGTGTTGAGGTTCCTCAAGTAGTCCTGAACTCGATCTTCCTTTACAGTGGGAGGGACACAGTCCCCACAGTCCTCACCTAGTGGTCCATTGACTCAAGTGACAGACATAGCAAGACTGCCAGTGAGGGCTGAGGCAAAACAGTTGCTTTCTGGTACTGCCACCAGCTCTCCGCCCTTGCTCCTCGGGTAAGGAAAGTGCACCCTCTCCATCCTTCACCAGGTGCTGGATCTGTAGAAGCCTTTTTTGTTGTTCTTTACATCCCCTGCCAGGCTCAGCCCCAGTCGTGCCTTGGCCTTCCTGACCTCATCGTTACATAAGCCAGCAGTGTTCCTGTGCTCTTCCCAGTATCCCTGTCCCAGCTTCCACTGCTCCTGCAGTTCTCTTGTGCTCTGTTTTCACCAGCATGTCCCAACTCAGCCATGCTGGGCTCCTTCCTTCCCTGCCTGATGTCTTATGACAGGATCAAGAGTTCCTGCGCTCTAAGGAGAATGTCCTTAAAGATCTGCTGGCTCTACTCTGCTGCCCTGTCCCTGAGGATCCTTTCTCTGTCCTACTAACTCCCTGAGGAGCTGGAAGTTTGCCTTCCTAAAATTTAGTGTCCTGACTCTGCTCCTTGTCTGTCCCACGTCCTGTGGATTGCAAACTCCACTGGTGCATGATCACTCAGCCCAGGCTGTCCCCAGTCTTGACATCAGTGACGAGTTTGCATTTGTGACCATCAGGTCCAGTATTCTTTGTGTGGTTGGCTTGGCCCCACCTCTCCAGCCTGTCCAGGTCCCTCCAGGTGTCACCCTTTCCCTCCAGCGTGTTAACAGCACCACACAGCTTGATGAAGACTTGCTGAAGGTGCCTGGATCCCGCTGCTCATGCCACCAACAGAGATGTTAAACAGCACTAATCCCAGTATCAACCCCTGAGGAACATCCTCATCACTCGTCTGCACTTAGACATCGCTTTTTTATGCAGATATCACTGTTTCTATGCAGGTACTGAGCCCTTGCATTATTATTTGCTGATACAATTCCAGACAGCATTTTGCCAGTGCCAAATGAATCTCTAATGCCTGCAGAAAGTTCTTATCCTTCTTACCTGACTGATAAAGGATCTGAGATTTGGCTCTCAATTTGCTGTTGTGTCAATTTGCTGGTTATTTTCTACTACATTGTTTGCTTTCTTTACAAATGCTTGTTATGCATCTTCCTTTCAGGATGATGACTTTGAATTCACAGGCAGCCACCTGACTGTGAGGAATGGCTATTCCTGTGTGCCTGTGGCTCTGGCAGAGGGGTTGGATATCAAACTGAACACAGCAGTTCGACAGGTTCGCTACACAGCATCAGGTGAGTGCCTCCCCCTCTGGAGAACTGCTCTGAGCATGGGTGGCCATGGAAATTAGACTTCAGTGCTTCTGCAAACAGCTCTAAAGATCTTGTGAAAGGTCCCCCCTCATAGGTTTGGGGTTAGATAATCAGCCACATCTCTTATTGGGATTAATTGTGTAGGAGGATTTTGGAAATTTTCTAATCCTCAATGTCTGTTACTTATTTTCATGGCTGGTTTGAGGCCATCCTTTCATGCTGTGTTTACTGGTTGACAAGTTTCCCATTCATTCTTCCATTTCTTTACTTCATTGGCAAGCATTTGGAGTAAGAGGTGTTGGGACTGCCTAAGGCTTGGAGCCACGGGTACTGAAAGTGTTACTGAGTGTGATACAGGCTCTTCACAAATGAAGGAACAGATCTCCTTGTTGTTCTTCAAAAAGTTGGGCTTTGGAAACTTTCAGCTGGGAGAGCAACTCAATGAGAGGCTTCCTGTCTAGTTGCCATTTACTTCTGCATATATTTAAATATCATTGACTGGCCTAGATGAACCTTTAGGCTTATCCCACTCTGGCCATTTCAGGGTGCTATGTGAATTGAACATTCTGGAGTTGAGCTGTGTGCCCAGTAACACTCACTTGCCTACAAGTTAAGTAATTGTTAATGTAAAGCTGTCTCCATAAACAAAACATTTGCCTCTGTGGACATCTGTTTATGGTAGTTTTGTTGAAGTTTGATCCAGTGCTTTTGCCTCTGGGCCTGTTAAGTGACTGAGGTTTTTCTCCTCTTCCCAGGCTGTGAGGTGATAGCTGTGAACACCCGATCTACCAGCCAGACTTTCATCTACAAGTGTGATGCTGTGCTGTGTACCCTTCCCTTGGGAGTGCTGAAGCAGCAGCCTCCAGCAGTACAGTTTGTGCCACCTCTTCCTGAGTGGAAGACTTCTGCAGTGCAGCGTATGGGATTTGGCAACCTCAACAAGGTGACTTGGTCAGGCAGGGGGTTGCAGTAGGCAAGGGGCTGCAGCAGACATAATCCGAGATGTGTAAAGAGTACATGTGGTGGGTGAGAGGAAGAACACGTTCCACTGCCATTTTGCTAGGCTTTGATCCAGAAAATTCTGTGGAGGACTGTAAGGACCTCTTCTCTCTCTCCTGCCTAAGTTTAAACTGGTTCCATTTCAGAAGTAGGCTGAGCCACTGTAGTTCAAGCAGCAAATCTGTGGTCTCTGAGAGCATGCTAACATTGGAGGACAGCGCAGATACACTGCGTGTGCACAAGGTTGTGTACCTTCACCAGGTTTTCCTTTCTTCACCCTTCCAGTGATGAACATCAGTGAAGGTAATTGATGTTTTTCCCATGTGGGCTCCTCCTGACTCTTGATTCTGTTCCCAGGTTGTGCTGTGTTTTGATCGTGTCTTCTGGGATCCAAGCGTCAATTTGTTTGGTCATGTTGGCAGCACTACTGCCAGCAGAGGAGAACTCTTCCTGTTTTGGAACCTGTACAAAGGTAGCTGTGGTGGATGTCTACTTCTGCAAGTGTTTTGTGTGGCTCTGATCTAGAAAAGTGCCGATGTAAGAAGGATGCTGTTAGTATTCATGTGTAGGTATGATTGGAATGCAGTGTTTGTAGGAAGATAAATGGAAGCAGAGAGCACCACTGACTGGCAAACAGCTCTGTACTGAACTGGGGCAGACAGTTTCCTGATGCTGAGTTCCAGGCTATGTCTGCTGCATGCCATCACTGCCTGTCTGCTGGAAGCTCTGCATTTCTGTAGCCTGCTTTATTGCCTTGCATACTGGTGAAGCTGTCCTGTGACTCAGTGCTATGTTGGTTGCTCCGATTAAGCATCTGTTTAGCTGGCACTGGTATTCTGAAAAACTTCCATTTCTGATTTTTATTGTGCTGTATTTAAAAAACCCCAAACCCCTGTCCAACATGGTTTTATACTATTTCAGAAACAGAGCAAATGCAGTGCTTTCTTAATTACCTGCTCTGGCAGGAGGATGTGTTGAGTTCTCCAGGAAAAGGGTGATTTGTCTCTGTGGCATTTCTAGATGAAAAGTTGTTTCTTAGTTCCCAAGGCTCCTTGAAATTCAGATTTTTTTATGGCTACCTGAAACATCCTCCAGGCTCTTCCCTCTTTTACTAAGCTGACTGGCATGTAGTTCAGCCTTAGTTCTGAAAGCCTTGGGTTGCTGGATGTTTTTCAAGATGAACTGACAGTTCGAAGGCAGACCTCTTTCATGTGACTCCACCTGATCTGGGATGACTTGGTAGCTGCCTCTGCCACAAGAGGTTGCAGAGGATGATTTCAGGAAGTGCAGTTTTTGTCATTGCCACGTATGGTGCTGAAAGCCAAAGTGTGCATGCAGGGAGCAAAAAGCCAGAGATGTGCTGTGTCAGTTCTGTCCAGATGCTTTGAAGGTCTTGTGCTGGCAGAGACCAGCTTGTCTCTGAGAAGTGGGTGAATGGAGTGAAACTCATTAAAAGACTCCTTGTGTCTTCAGTGCTGTTGGGTGACCTGTTGTAGCTCAGACAGGAATCCTCCCAGTGGTTTAAGCCTAGTTCAGGTAATAGCTGCTGAGGAATCACAGAATGGTCTGGGTTGGAAGGGCCCTCCAATGGTCATCTAGTCCAACCTCAAACCTGTCTCAGGAACCCTGTGCATGTGCCAGAGCAACTGGTCTCTGCTGTTGATGCCTCTTGCTCTGCCATGCTGTTGGATTGTTGTAGCTGCAGACATGCTTTAAGATGGAGAGGCTCCATCAGCATAGCGCAGAGGATATCCTGGCAGAAGCTTTCAGTGTCTCCTGGAAGTCCAATGGCACTTTGGGCTCTGTTTTCTCTCTTAGTTGTTCACTGACCACATTCTCTGCTTGCTGTTTGGTATCAAGATTTGGTAAATATCCCTGCCTCAAGAATAGAACTTTTCGTGGAGCAGTGACACTTTCTTGGCATAGAAGAAGCTTTTCTGGGGAGCTGGAAGCTCCATTTTCAATATGCTGCTTTTCTATCAAAAGGCAATGCATGGCCTGGATAATTGCTTGGAAGTTCAGGGAATCTCATTGTGTCAAGTATGGCAAACCAGGAAGAACTTTGCTGAAATAACAAGGAAACCCTCCCCATGCCTGTGGATTATAGAAATTAGGGTTTTGTTCTTCCCTTCTTCAACTGTTTGAGAGGCTCTCAGAAAACTGAGCTCAGCTGGAGAAGCAATTATGTATCTGTTTTTTCCCTGATCAATTACTTTCAGTCACAGAGGTCCTGCATATTCAAGTGTCTTGATTGTACCTTGGGTAGTGTAATTATCCTTGTAGTAGTAACAATCTTGGGTAATGTAATTACGCTTGTAGTAGTAACAGTCTTACTAGTCTGACTTCTTCAGAATTTCAGAGTTTTGTTTTATGAAGAAGATAGTCTTGGGGCTTCCAGCCACTAGATTTCAACCTAACTGCTGCCAGTTTTCTTTGTAGGCAGTAATTTGTTGGGAATTTCTGCCAGGAGATGTCCATTTACACTGGAACGTTAGGAATTCACTAAGAATTTTGGACACTTGTACAAAAGTTGAAGCCAAACACTTAGCAGGGACATTATTTCCCATTTCAAATGCTTGACATTTGTTTCTAGCTGTAGCTTCAGTAATTCTTTTTTTTTTTTTTTTTTTTTTTTTTCCCTCTCTCCTTCCCCATCCCCAGCACCCATATTGTTGGCCTTGGTGGCAGGAGAAGCAGCAGGGATCATGGAGAACATCAGTGACGATGTCATCGTTGGGCGCTGCCTTGCCATCCTCAAAGGCATCTTTGGCAGCAGCGCTGTGCCGCAGGTTGGTACAGCAGCACCTCTGGGCAACCTGGCTGCATCGCAGAGCAGGCTGCAGTTCTCAGCAGCATGGCTGCAGCATGCAGCTGTCTGGAATGTGGACCACCTCCTGGTTGGTCAGGGGGCTCAAGGTGTTTAGAATCACAGAATCGTTTAGGCTGGAAAAGACCTTTAAGGTCATTGCATCTAACAGTTAACCTGGCACTTCCGAGTCTGCTGCTAAATCAGGTCACTCAGCACCATGTCTCTGTGTCTTTTAAATACCTCCAGGGATTCCCTGGGCAGCCTTTTCCAAGCCTCAAGAACCCTTTTGGGGAACAAGTCATTCCTAAGGTCCAACCTAAACCTGCCCCGGGGCAACTTGAAGCACTTTCCTCTTCTCCTGTCAGTTGCAACTTGGGAGAAGAGAACAATCCCCACCTGGCTTCAGCCTCCTTTCAGGGAGTTGTAGAGGTCTCCCCTCAGCCTCTTTTGCTCCAGGCTGAACTGCAGGTCTCTCAGCTGCTCCTCATAAGACTTCTGCCCTTGACAGTTCCCCAGCTTTGTTGCTCTTCTCTGGACACCCTCCAGCCTCAAAGTCATTGTAGAGCAGGGCCCAAAACTGAACCCATTACCCAAGCTGTGGCCTCACCAGTGTCCAGTACAGGGGCACAATCACTGTCCTGCTCCTGCTGGCTACACCATTACTGATCCATTGCCTTAATAATAGAAAAAGAAATGGAGCAAACGATGCCCTGTGTGCATGTGCAGCTGACTGCAGTCTGAGTGCCAGAGCAGGAGCTGTGTGCAGGGTGCTCTGGTGACATCTTGTAAAGAAACAAAGTATTGCCACCCAGACAAATCCTTTACTTTAGAGTGCATTAGCAAAGAACATGCACCTGCAGTTCCACCATGAACCCTGGCCTAAGGACTTTTTTATTCTTGCAATGTGGATCTGTTTTATTTTGCACTAACTGTAGAGCTTGCCCTGTCCCAGCCACTAAAGTGTCTGTCTTGTCTCAGCCTAAGGAGACTGTAGTGTCCCGCTGGCGTGCTGACCCATGGGCCCGAGGGTCCTACTCCTATGTAGCAGCTGGATCTTCTGGGAATGACTATGATTTGATGGCCCAGCCAATTACTCCAGGGCCAGCCATTCCAGGTGCTCCTCAGGTGAGAGATGTTCCTATTCTTTTTTAGAAAAACCTCAAAGCAGGATGTTCTTGCAGAGTGATTTACCTATTTGTGTGCACACGAGTACCGACAACTTGCAGTGAATGGAACCTGTATAATAACTTGGTTCTCCATCCATGCCTTCCCACGTTTGGTGTCATTTGTTTACTAGAAAAAGAGCTTATTTACTCAGAAAGTCAATTTGGTGATGTTTAAACACTATAATACTATACATTTATTGTGTTTCATGCTCCATATTTACACTGTACATCATCATACTTTAGTGAGTGGTAGTGAATTGAAAGAGTGAAGGTGGGAGTGGAAGGAACAGGAATCTAAAGGTCTCCCTCAAATTGGTTGTGAACATGATGAAGGCCTAAGTTCACTTTGAGAGGATGAAGTTTTGAAATCCATAGCCCTTCTGAAAGAATCAGCAGAGAACAATGTATTTAGGTCCTTCATTTAGGTCCTTTTTCTAGTGATGCAGGACGTTAATAAACACAGCTATGGATAGAGTGGTTCTCTGCAGAGCAGAATGTATGGAAGTTTGGGGTTTCCTACTTTTATGACACTATCAATAGTGGTTTAGGTCTCAGCTTTAAGAAACTGGTAATTTGAGTGAATTGCTGAAGGTTTTATATGCTTGCTGTGCTAGAGGCCATGTCTGACCATCCTTGTTCCTTAGCACGTGTGGTGGCTTGGCTGCAGGGCAGACACAGCTCGATGCCACGTTCAGCCAGCACTTACAGCTGGGGATGCTTATTGTGCTTGTCTGTCTGGTTCTGGAAGGATTGGTTTTCAAGTAGAGCTTTATCTTTGTACCCAAGCAAGAACTGACAAGTGTTTGCTGGTACTGCAGTCCTTATCAGACATATGGAGCCACCCTGTGACGTGAGCAGTGTAGGTGCAGATTTGCTGGGTAATTTGTAGGACAGGGAAGAAGAGACTTTTGTGTTCATGGAGTCTGGGCTGTGATTTGGAGGGCTCTGAGACATTCTGCTTAGAAATATTTGTTTGCTGCAGCACAAACCCTAACAGTGTCCCTGTCCCCCAGCCCATCCCTCGGCTGTTCTTCGCGGGAGAGCACACAATCCGCAACTACCCCGCGACGGTGCACGGCGCACTGCTGAGCGGCCTGCGGGAGGCAGGGCGCATCGCCGACCAGTTCCTTGGGGCCATGTACACTTTGCCTCGCCAGCCTACGCAGGGGGTCCCCCCACAACAAGCTGCCAGCATGTGAGAAGAGTGAAAGGTACCAGAAGAGAAATGAGAAGACTACAGTGCTGGTGTTGCGGACTCTTTGGAGTGAAGATACCCACCCAGTATCTGCTGAAGGGACCCAGCCATTAGTTGCTGTCTAACACTCACATTAGAATGACTCTACACAAACCTCCCTCACCTTTTGGCTTTGGCATCCTTCTACAAAATACCTCCTAGCTCTCTGGAGTGTCAGTGTACACAATCCTTCACTGACAAGCTGGTCAGGGGCTTTTGTGACTCTGCAGACACTGTTTGAAAGTCAAGCTTGTAGGTGGAGGTGTTTTAGGTTGGGTTTTATTTTTTCCTACCTGTGTGTATATTTACAATTTGGTAAGTGCACAGAGCCTTCTAGAAGCTTGCTCCTGCAAATAGTAGCTTAGTGTAGAATTTATGTGAACCTCTTTGTTGGGTCTTTTTGGTTTTGTTTTGAAGAATGTTATTTTGGGACCAACTCTGTTCTTATCTGGCATTTGAAATTTGGTGTGACTGTTTCCCTGCCAGTACCAGCAAATCACTCCAGCACAGCCATTGTCTGCTGCACCACGTGCACCCAGGCCTAGAAAGAAAGCCAAAGGTGTGCTGAGCATACTGGTTCATTAAATACTTCTGAAAAAAGGAATTGTTGGAATTGGGTATTTGTAGGTTAAAAACTAGGAAATATGTTTGCATTTGTTTCTATAGAAACAGAGTTGCCAAGCCAAGACCTTAGCAGAAGGCTCTGATCTCTGCATGCTGCAGCTAGACACTCTGCTGTGCCTTTGAGCTGATGATGCAGCTGCTGTTGTTATGCTTCCAAAGACACTCTGGGCTGGCTGCTTTTCCAGGTATTTTCCTCCTTGTTAACTCTGCACATGGAGCCCTCTTTTCATGCACAGAGCAGGCCTGTTTAAACATTTAGGTCCTTTTCCTCTCCTTCCCCCATTTAGCATTAGATTTTTCCTTTTTCTTCCAACTTTTCTCATCCCTTTCTTACAGTTGATTTCTCTCTCTCACATCTAACCATGGTCTCTCCACACTTTTTTCTGCTTTTCATGTTTTCTGTCCTTGCACCTCCTGCTCTGCTAGAGGACCAACACCTCTTCTTGTTTCATACTCATGTCTCTGCCCTTCTTCCTGAAGAAAATGGACACAGAAATACAATTGCAGCCCTGCTTGTTTGTAGCTGCGTTGTCCTTAGTCACAGACTCTCCATCTTCCTGCATCGTTACCTCTACTGTTTTCTTATGTCTCTTCCTTAGTAGCTGAAAATGATTCATCTTCCTGACTTTGTCTATTGCCTGCTGGTTCTTTTCTCATTAGATGCTGAAGTCTGTGAGGGGATCTCTCCATAGGCAGCCCTTCTGACAAGCTGTCAGGGGAGTACTGTGATGTGTAGGGGTCACAGTCTGTGAGAGGGCACAGACTTGCAGTGGGCTAAGCCCATTGGAAGTGGCTGTATGGAGTGCCATGGGGGACCTTCCATCCCAAATCTCTGTCTAAATCCATATAAACTTCTTCATAACCTTGCAAACATTATTGCTACTTGAGCCCTTTGTTGGAGCAGGTGCTGCTCAGCCTTGCCTCCCTTCCCAGAGAATGAGAGTGGTTGAGCAGGAAACTGCCACTGAAGTGGGGCAGGAGTTGGAACTGCAGGTGGGCATGGAGGAGGGTGTGCTGGGCTTGACTGCTGGCCACACAATTCCTCATCCAGGCCAGGATGCTGGTGCCCTTCCTGACCACCTGAGCACACTTTTGGCTCATCTTCAGCTGCTGTCACCCAGCACCCCCAGGTCCTTTCCTGACTGCAGCTTTCCAGCCACTCTGTCCTAAGCCTGGAGCGTTCATGGGGTGGTTGTGACCCAAGTGCAGGACTCAGCACTTGGCCTGGTTGAACCTCATACAGCTGACCTTGGCCCATGGATTCGTATCCCTCTGCAGAGCCTTCTTACCTTCAGCAGATCAACACTGCCATCCACCTTAGTGTCATCTGCAAACCAAAACAAGACTGGCCTGAAACAGCCTTGGGGAGCACCGCTTGTGACTGGTTTGTTCTAACTGAGACTTAGCAGAGTATTCAGCAGACTGAGTCTACCTTGACCTTAGCAAGGCTTTTGACACTGTCTCCCATAACATCCTTGTGAGCAAGCTCTGGAGGTGTGGGACAGAGGAGCAGGCAGTGAGATGGTTAGGAACTGACTTCACAGTAGGGTGCAAAGAGTGGTGGTCAGTGGTGCCAGGGCCAGCTGCAGAGTGTGACCAGTGCAGTCCCCCAGGGAGCAGTGCTGGGTCCAGTCCCATTCAACATCTTTATAAGTGACAGTGATGAGGGCACAGACAGACAGAGGCTGCTCAGCNAGAGAAGGTTTGTGTGGTCACTTACACCGCTTGCAGTTAGTTATCCTGCTTAGCCACTGGATGGGCGCAGGAAGCTCCTTTCTGCTTATGGCAGAAGGCAATCAATGATTACAAGAGGCTGGAAGTATTTACTCACAAAAATATCATGGGACAATACCCAAAGCACGTGGCGGGGTTGCTGCCAGGCTGAAAGCCATTAGAGGCTTTGGAGTTTCCCCAGGCTCCTGGGTGCTGGAGAAAGAAGGCAGACATCTCTGAGCTGGTGCTGGCTCTCTTGGCAGCAGGCTCTCATGTGCAGGCAGGATGCAATGCCAGGTGCAGTCTGGGCACGGTGTCACACTGGCTGTGCCGGCCGAACGCGTGGAGGCATCAGAGCCTCAGCTCAGGATCCATGAGGCAGTAAGCAGGCAGGATACAATGGCAGAGAGCACAATTGCAGAGAGCACCTCTGTGCTCCCTGCTCATCCCTTTATACCCATTCAGCCCGAGACTGATGGGCCTTTGGACATAGATTAGCCAATCAGGATGGCAGTTTGCCAACCTTGCCCATACTAGGTGCAGCTCGGGCTTTTGTCCCCTTTCCTCTGGCCACCACCCTCAGCACAGAAGAAGGGGGAGCAGGGGAGCATGCCTGGGCAAGCCAGGACATGTACAAGCCCACTTGGCCTGTTTAGGCCTACCACAATAGGACAAGGGCAATGGATGGAAACTACAGCAAGTCCCACCTCAACATGAAGAATTTCTTTACTGTAAGGGTCATGGAGCACTGACTCAGGCTGCCCAGAGAGGTTGTGGAGTCTCCTCTGGAGAATTTGAAGCCCTCTCTGGATGTGTTCCTGCATGACTTGCACTGGATTATGGTCCTGCTTTGGTAGGGGGGTTGGACTCAAAGATCTTTGGAGGTCCCTTCCAACCTCTAACATGCTGTGATCACTGTAACTGGTCAAAGTTATTCAAACTTCCTTTGGCACATTCCCTGTGATTCAGTGGAGTGGGGCTGATGTTTCATCTGACGACCAGGCTGTCCTGTTTTCCCTTTCAAAAAGACATCTGAAAACCATGGTGACCACTGAAATAAGGTGGGGGGTTCATGTCTCTTGAAGGTGTTGTGCAGAGGGGTTGTTGGGTGTTAGCTGATGGTGGTGATGGGAGTGAGCAAAGGAATGGGAATGCCAGGAGGATAGGCCGGGGTCCTGTGACTTGATGTAGTCTGTTCATCACTTTCAAAGTCTTCACTGGAAGATGAAGACCATGTTCTGTGGCCTTCTGCATCCCATTCCCTTCATTATCTCTGAGAGCTCTGGGATCTATTCCTCAGCTAGTCCCTGCTAACAAGCCCTAATAGAGAGTTGTGTCAGAGTTGTGGTCAACAGGATGGAGTCTAGTTGGAGGCCTGTAACTAGTGGGGTCCCACAGGGGTCAGTACTGGGGCCAGTTCTGTTCCATTTATTCAGCAGTGACCTGGATGAG
>WBNM01044744.1:0-26668 GCA_013399055.1 Ramphastos sulfuratus | reverse complement strand
ACTCCAGATGGGGTCTGTTGAGATTAATCTAATCTAGTAATAGGGAACATACTGATGCTTTGCTGTAGTCTTTTAGGCAGGAGTATGTGCATGTCTCTATGTGGACATTGTTACATTGCTATGAATATCTGTTCAGATGCAGGGTCCTATAGAATGGCATACTCTGAATGCCTTTCCAACGTCATTTTTATATTACATACCTGTGTTACATGGTCAATTTCTTTTTTTTCTTAGGTTTTTTTATTCCTGGTTTTCCAAAACTGTTGAGGTTTCAAGAACATCATGACAAAATACTGAAAAAATTTTTGTCCAAACTTAAGCAGCATTTGGTAAGTATTTATATCACAATAAATGCATTACTTAATTTGCAGCTTGCTACGATGCTTCAGTTTAGGTTAACCCACCAGGTTAAGAATACTTCAAACCTCAGAATAAAATCGAAAGCTCTGAGAGGCACAAGTGTTACTGTTTCCATTATAGAAAAAGTTATGGTGCACCTTGAGAGAGTTGTGATAAAATTGGATCCTAAGAGTAATTAAACTGGGTGTCTGTCTGTCTCACTTTCGACCTCTGAGTTAATGAAAATAAGTGGTCCTCCTGCTTGGCCTTGTACAAACTGCTGTGTAGCAAACTGACATTAAAACATTTTATTAAGAATCTATAATATGTAGGGCTTTTTGACACACCTCTGGGCAGAGATGACTGCAATCAACCAAGTTTAATTTGTGTTTAACAAATAACCTTTATAAGAGCACTTAACTGTTCTTTTAAAATTTAGCCGTAGTCGATAGTGTTCTCAGAAAGGTAAATGCTGAACAATATCTCTTCTAGAGCTCTTAAATAGGAAATAATCATAGAATGGTTTGAACTGAAAAGGACCTCCAAAGCTTATTAGTCCAACCCCCTGCAGCGAGCAAGGACTAGATCAGGTTGCTAAGAAACTTGTCCAGCCTGACATTGAATGTCTCCAGGGATGGAGCCTCAATTACCTACCTCCCTGGGCAACCTGTTCCAGTGTTCCACCTTTGTCATAGTAAAGAACTTGTTCCTAGTATCTTATCTAAATCTGCCCTTCTCTAATTTCAAACCATTGCTGTAATGGAGGGATAAGTAATTGATATGAGATGGTTTTTTTTCAAAATTAATATTTTTTTTTAATTTTTTTATTCAAAAGTCTTGCCCCCCCCCCCCCCACTAATTTTAATAATTAGATTCTCTTGCAACTGTCATGAAAAGCATTACATAAAGGAATAACTAGACCTAGAACAATAACTAGCAAAAAATACAACATCAATTGAACTGGAAGGTTCTTGCAGCTAATTATACTGCTTGTCCACTAGATGGACTCAAGGAGCTGTGCTTATGGCAAAAGGCAATGGTGAAAGAGGCTTTAAGTATTTACTCACAAATATTAGCTCCCAACTCCGGGACTAGCTACAGCTTCAGACAGTACCCAAATGCTTACAGAGGTTTTGTTGATGTCTTGTCAGCCACTGAGGCTTCTCATTCTTCCCAGGTTCTATCAAGGAAGCTGGGGAAAAGGGGCAGATGATCTCTGACCTTATCCTGGTTTCTCTGGACGGTCTGTGTGTCCCTTCCAGGGCTCCTCATCTTGGCAGGATGTCTTGCAGCCTTAACAAGGATATCACAGTGGCTATGGAGGCCTATCGTGTGGAGGCGTTTAAAGCCTGTTCCTGGTAAACTCGAGGCAGTTCAGGATGCAGTGAGGCAGAACACTGCCAGAGAGCAATGGCGGCAGCAGCAAGCAAGCATGAATACAACAGAGCATGTTGTGTTACCTGCTCATCTCTTTTTATCAGTGTAGCCTGAGACTAATGGACCTTTGGACACAGAATAGCCAATCAGAATGGCAGTTAGCTGAGCTTGACCATATTAGGTGAAGCCATAGGCTTGCTTTACTCAAAGTCAGGAAAAACATAGGCCTTGGACGAGGCAGGCACAAGCCAAATGTATGTACCTTGTAAACAGGAGTAAAACAAGTCTGGGCAAGCCAGAGTCCTTAGACTCAGTGGCTCCAGGTTCTTTGTCCTCTTTCTTGCGGTTGCTTTTCCCCACAACAGAGAGAGGGAGAGCAGAAAAACACGTCTAGGCAGGCCAGTACATGTTCAGACCTACCACAACAGTTGCTCCTTGTCCTATCACTACAGGCCTTTGGAAACAGTCTCTCTGTGCTCTTTTTTTCTCTTGTTAATATTGACTATTTATTCTAAGGCCTACCATGACANCTCATCTTGGCAGGATGTCTTGCAGCCTTAACAAGGATATCACAGTGGCTATGGAGGCCTATCGTGTGGAGGCGTTTAAAGCCTGTTCCTGGTAAACTCGAGGCAGTTCAGGATGCAGTGAGGCAGAACACTGCCAGAGAGCAATGGCGGCAGCAGCAAGCAAGCATGAATACAACAGAGCATGTTGTGTTACCTGCTCATCTCTTTTTATCAGTGTAGCCTGAGACTAATGGACCTTTGGACACAGAATAGCCAATCAGAATGGCAGTTAGCTGAGCTTGACCATATTAGGTGAAGCCATAGGCTTGCTTTACTCAAAGTCAGGAAAAACATAGGCCTTGGACGAGGCAGGCACAAGCCAAATGTATGTACCTTGTAAACAGGAGTAAAACAAGTCTGGGCAAGCCAGAGTCCTTAGACTCAGTGGCTCCAGGTTCTTTGTCCTCTTTCTTGCGGTTGCTTTTCCCCACAACAGAGAGAGGGAGAGCAGAAAAACACGTCTAGGCAGGCCAGTACATGTTCAGACCTACCACAACAGTTGCTCCTTGTCCTATCACTACAGGCCTTTGGAAACAGTCTCTCTGTGCTCTTTTTTTCTCTTGTTAATATTGACTATTTATTCTAAGGCCTACCATGACAGTTGCCCCTTGTCCTATCACTACAGGCCTTTGGAAACAGTCCCTCTGTGCTCTTCTTTTCTCTTGTTAATATTGACTGTATTTATTCTAAGGAACAAATTAATTTTCTAATAGGAGTAGTCATCAAGAATTTTCTTTTTCAATCACATTGTTCTACCAGAATCCATCTCTTAAGTATTAAAAGGTAGTGTAAGAGATGCTCGGTTGCAGCAACATCTTTGAAGAGAGGTAGCTGCTTACAAACATTACCTTCCCAGAGCTATATTATTTTTTGCTTAGTATGTTTATCTCCTTAGGAAAAGAAAAAAGACAATTTGGGAGCAGACTAGCACCTTGGCAAAGATGAATTGCATCTAATGTGTGCCTGCTGTATTATAAAATAGAATTTAATGTCTTTTTTAACAACATGCTATAAGATCTGCTCATAACATGGAATTAGGCAGGTCTAGTTAAGGAGGAGGAGAAAGCACTCTTCTGTTAAAAGATCAGGTCGAAATTAGATGATTTGGTCATATTCTAAGAAATGTAAATAGAGCATAGAATTGTTTGGGTTGGAAGGGAGCTCCAAACCTCATCTATTCCAACTCCCCTGCAGTCAGCAGGGATATCTCTGCTAGAGCAGGTTGCTCAGAGCCTTGTCCAGCCTGGCCTTGAATATCTCTGGCATTGGGGCCTCAACTACTTCCCTGAGCAACTTGTTCCAGTGTTCCACTACCCTCATGATAAAGAGCTTCTTCCTAACATGCAATCTAAATCTACTCTTCTCTAATTGCAAACCATTGTCACTTGCCCTGTCACTACAGGCCTTTGTAAACAGTCCCTCTGCAGCCTTCTTTTAGGCCCCCTCGAGGTACTGGAAGGCTGCTATTAGGTCTCCCTGGAGCCTTCACTTCTCCAGGCTGAACAACCCCTACTTCTGTACCTTGACTCTGAAATGAAAGCTGTGGATTTAATTGTTACAGTATGCACAAGATGGTGATTCTTGTTTAGCCACATAGACTGATTCTCATTTTTGAGATTGTCATACTTCAGGACCAAAATAAAGAATAATCCCAAGACAATCAAGTAGTTTTAACAAGAAATGGTAAAAGACACTTATATTTTCTAAAAGTCCAAAAAGAGTCATCTAAAAAGAGATAAATGACACAACCTGAGGCTGGCATATTATTATTAAATTTTGTGTGTGTGTACATATATATGTATATATGTAAGAGGTGTCTACATAGCTTGTATACTACTTCTTACTACAGTTAAGAATCAAGATTATTTTTTTCTGTCATCTATCCCCATCTCTACCCTCATATTGGGTCACTTGAAAAAGAAAGGTGTAAAAAATTGCTTTAGTAACTGAAAAAGCTGATTTAAATAAAATGCTTTGATTAATTTCCTTCTGAGGGTGTTCTTGGACACTTGTTTAGAGGGATCTAGAAAGCATTTACTCTCCATGTGTTTTGAGACATTCAAGGAATGGAAAGATGCAAGGTCAGGTTGAATGGGACTCTGAGCATCCTTAAAGATGTCTCTGCTCACTGCAGTGGGAGGGTTGGACTAAATGACCTTTAAAGGTCTCTTCCAACCTAAAGCATTATACTGATATGTTCCATTTCTCTTAATTTTTAAATTAGAACTTAGTTCTGGTTTTGTATGAATCTTTTTAATAGCATTACATTTAATACTAATCAGTGTTTTATCAGTGAAAGGCATGTTCCCATTCTGTCTGGCTGATGATTATTCTTGCAGGTTAGAAAAATCTTTAAGGTGTGTTTGTTTTTTGGTTTTTTTCTCATCTGTCTGCCTTTTAAATAGACTCAAAAACTTCACAAATATTATTTCACTTATTCTAAGAATTATTTTTCTTCATTACTTACTGCAAATGTATCACTAAGGTGAGCCCATTTTAACTGGCTGAAAGATGAAGGTAAAGCCTGCAGAGAAACCAGAGGGATTCAATCCATTGCCTATTCAGTGTTTGTATACTTGAAAATTTTAGAGAAGCTGAACGTGACAAGCATGGAATACAATGTTATCCCAAAGTCAAAATTCAACAACAGTGTTTCATGTAGTTGAGTTAATTCTTTATGGTGAATATTTCATATATTGCCCTCCAGGTGAAAATGTTTTTTCCTGGAGAGCTAAAGGCATTACTTAATTTTCATGAGTATTTTTAAAACTTCTACATTTTTTACAGGACTCCCAGGATATGCCCACAAGCTTTTACACAACAAAGTGGTTTTTCCAGTGTTTCCTTGATCGTGTGAGTGTGCTTTTCATTTTCCTTTTCTGATTTTGGTTGTGACTTGTGACAGCCTCTTTTCACAGTGTTGCTGGTTCTGTCATTGCAGACTCCCTTTACGTTAAGTCTCAGGATATGGGATATCTACATACTTGAAGGAGAGCGGATTCTCACCGCTATGTCTTACACAATTCTGAAGCTACACAGAAGTAAGAAACCTCTCAAATACTTGAATGCTCAGCAGAGATTCAGCTGATTTTGTTCTTATTTTATGTATCATAGAATCATAGAATGGTAAGGTTGGAAGGGACCTCGAAGATCATCTAGTTCCAACCCTCTGCCATAGACAGGGACACCTCCCACTAGAACAGGTCACTCAAGGCCTCGTCCAACCTGGCCTTGAACACTTCCAGGGAGGGAGCAGCCACAACCTCCCTGGGCAACCTGTGCCAGTGCCTCACCACCCTCACTGCAAAGAACTTCCTCCTAACATCCAGTTTGTCTTCCCTCTGCCAGCTTAAACCCATTACCCCTTGTTCTGTCATTACAAGACCTTGTAAATAATCCATCCCCAACCTTCCTGTAGGCCCCCTTCAGATACTGGAGCGTAGCCTGACTTTATGTGAAAAATCTTAGTTTCCCATTTGCCTGTTTCAGATAAATACTTGTCTTTCCTTATGCCCAAAAATCAAATCTTTGCTTCGTTAATGTGTGCGTGCGATGAGGTGACCCTGGCTAAACACCAGGTGCCCACCAAACTCCTCTGTCTCCTCAGCAGGACAATGAGGCAGAAAACAAGATGGAAAAAAACTTGTGGGTCAAGATAGAATCAGTTTAATAGAGCAAAAGTAAAGGCCATGTGCAAAAGTAAGGGAGAACAAAAGATTTATTCTCTGTTTCCCATCAGGAGGCAGTGTCCAGCCACTCCCCAGGAAGTAGGGCTTCAGTATGTGTAGCTGTTGTTCCAAAAGACAAATGTCCTAATAATGAATGCCTCCCCTCCTCCTCCTCCTCCTCCTCCTTTCTCTTAGCTTTTATTGGCAAGCACATGTCTTACGCTATGGTGTATCCCTTTGGTCAGTTTAGGTCAGCTATCCTAGCTATGTTCCCTCACAAGCTCTTGCCCCACCCCCCAGCCTACTGGTGTGGGGGGCATGTTGGAGAGACAGCCTTGATGTAGTGCAGGCTCTCCTCAGCAGTAGCTAAAGGACTGGTGTGTTACTAACAACTTTCTAGCTGCAAATACAAAGCAGAGCACTATGAGGGCTGCTGTGGGGAAAATTAACTCCATTTCAGCCAGACCAAGTACAGTGGGATTGCCAAAGACAAATTTTTATTACAGCAAGAAAGCTGTTTAAACTTTGACATGAGGTGAGCTGTGTTGCTAATTAAACAATGGGGAAAACGTTTTGTAGTTCCACAGTTTGGAAATAGCTTGTTAGCACCACAGGATTTAAATAACCAGAACATGAGGGCTAAGAATCTAGGATGTGCCACTAAATACCTGAAAATATCAGCCAACAACTCTGCAATGAGTAATCACTTCTATAACGTTGTTTATATGTTGTTTAATGACATTATGTCTATAATGTAATTAAAGTCCAGAATTTCAGTAGATTGCTTTCTTTTCCACCCCTTGCCTTTTGAATGAAGTAAAATTTGATATTTTCTAGAGAAGACTTGTCCAATACATCTATGCCTGGTTCCCCAAAGTGATTTAGCACCTTAAGTTCCAAAGGAGCTGAAAAGCTTTGGGGGATGGATGTTAGCTTCTGAACATACCTTTGTCAGGATGATACCTTGTAGCTCAGGTTCGATACAGCTTTCCTCTGGGACTTTGGCTTGCTTGGTGAAGTCATTTACCGCTCTAAATTCAGAGAGCTGCATGAAGCCTGCAGAATTGATGTCTTAATTTGCTTGCTAGTTTACCCTTCTTGAACTGTGGTGATACTGCCTCACTGCCACGCTGGGGTGCATTAATTAGTTTGTCCATAAACTGCTTTGAAAAATGAAAAAAGTTACTTTCTTTTAGTAGTTGTACTTAAGAAAGCTAAACATTGAGAGAGAAATTGCTAAGCTTAGCATTTTTGTATCTCTTATTTGCAAATAGACTTTAATTCACCATTCTTTTTATGGGAAGACCTAAGGCAAAAGTCTGAGAGCAGGTTTGCTTGCTTAGCAAGTATGTAGTAACTTTCTCCATGATCAAAACACCAAACATCTTAGGGCAAGAGAAAGATTAGCGGACTGGCAGAGAAGGTAGCAGAAAACAGATACTGGTTTTCTAGTTTCTTGTCTACTCTTAAAAACAGCCCCTGTCCAGTCAAAGTGCCAGCATGGAATACATGCCAAGAGCATTTTTATGTGAAAATCCATGAATTATTTTATTTGTATTATTTCTTTAGAGAAATTGGGCATTCTAGAACTTGCGGTGGCATACATATGCTTAAAGAATCAACACAGATCTGCAGTTACAGCTTTGGGTGTCAAATAGGCTCATGGGGAAGCTTGACTTTACTCCTGTGTGAAGTAAAAGGAAAGAAAAATAATCTGATAACTGCAAAATGGCTTTCAAAATATGCCCTGAGTTTAATTGAAGTAACAAAAGGTACCTGAGTTTTTGGAGAGCTTGAGGCATTGGTTCTCAAGTGTGAACTGCCATCATAATCTCATTGGAAGTTAATGCAGTTGTGAATGAGGATTACCTTAAATACCAATTTTTAAAATGTTTTACTGCTTTTTCAAAGCTCTTAAGAGAGCTAATGTATGTTGTACAGATGCACAGCAGTTTTTTTTTAAGTTGAGGATGCAGAAAGAAAGACCCGAAGCTTTTGGACTAAAAAAGCTGAAGGAAAGTGAGGATGCCCCTTCTTGGATGACATTGCCCTAAGTGGAGAATAAGTAGAAAGCATTTCCAAGCTGATTTTTTTAATGCATTTTAGAGATTTCTGGTGTAGAGTCGTATTGTCTGCTTAATTAATAAGAGCTTTTCGTTCTACTTTGACAACAAAAATGTCTAATGCCTGAAGTAGATTTTCTGGTGTTCACAATCAAGACATTCTAATGTTTGATGTTTTCTGCTTTATATAGAGCATCTGATGAAATTACAAATGGAAGAACTTGTAGAATTTCTGCAAGAATCTTTAGCCAAGGATTTCTTCTATGAAGATGACATTGTAATAGACCAGCTCCAAAATTCTATATCAGAATTGAAACGCGCAAAGCTGGATTTGCCAGCAGCTGGTAAGAAACTTGCACATAAGCATATTTAGATATTTGTAGTATTCACACATGGTCCATTTCTGAAGTGTAATCCATGCTGTTAAAAAGTGTGCAAACTGCATAGGTTTTGAGGTGTTTGCTTTTCTTTCACCTAAAAATATATTTGCAGGTTAAAATCAACACCCTTCATTTCACGAGTTTGCTGTTCCTGGTGTTTTGTTTGCTGGTTGTATGGTAATGGCAAAACATTTTAAAACATCCTATATGTTGATAATTTTGTTAACTTGGGTTTATAAAATCTTTGAGATATAGAAGATTAAATATCAAGTTTTAAAATAATCTGAAGCAACAACGTTGTCTGAGAATCCAGATTGGTTTGTAGCTTAATTAGCTGTGAAACAAACTACAGGTCAGATAATTTCTTCTGGTAGTCAAATCCATATTTTTAATTGTTTGCAGGTGATAGCCCTTCTAGGTATTCAGCTGAATTATTTTCCTTGTTTCTTCTCAGCCTTTGTGTTTGTGCTTTTTGATTGCAGAGTGTAGGTGGTTGTTTTGAGGGGTACTACTTATGAAATATGTATAGGATCTCTTCTTCCTCTATTAAGATACTGTTATCTTTTCTGTTCATACCTCCACAGTCTTTATTTAGAATTTTTATTGAGGTTGTTCAAAGTCCTTTATCTTTGCTAACTGTAAAATAGTATGCCAGAAAGAGCATATCTTTTTAAAAATCCTGAAAATACAGCAGAAATTACCTTCAAACAACTTTACTAAGTTGATTTAGTGGTTAGCTTGCGGAAGTTAAGAAGTGTCAGGATAAGGGTTGCCTGTGTGGCATTTTTGTGGTAATTTGTTCCTGAAGCTCTTTCATTAACAAACTTCATTTTTCTGTTTTGTAGCCCTTATTTATTGCATGCAGTATTTGGGCTGTTTCAAGTCTACTCATTGCAAATAGATGCCTGTTTCATCTGGTTCTTCAGCATATCTGTCCCTCTGGAGCACACTGTACATTAATTTCCCATCATCTTGCCACCTTATCAGTTTCTACTTCTCTTGCTCCCTGTGTTTTGTCCTCTTTCTATGACATCAGTCCAGCACTCTCCCACTCCCATTATGTGTAAGCATTTCTCACTCCTGTCTCTTCATCTCTTCGGTCCACTTGGTCCTTCTCATCTGCAGACTGTTGTTGTTCTCCACTGCATGCACTGTGGCTTCCCTTTTCTAATTGCAGCTTTCCCATCCTGCCTTCTCTCCATCATTTTTCTGCAAGATAGGTTTCAGTCTTATTATTCAGAGCAAGCCTCTCTTTTCAGCACTGCTCTTCAGCTATGTGCTTTGTCAGTCATCTTGTCACAGCTGATGCTTGGTCATGATGACTTGATGTGAGTGAATAAGTCAATGAGCTTCTTTGTCTTATAGCACCAATTTCACTCCATCATGTTAAAGAAAGATCATAGGAGTGCTTTCTCTTAAACTTTAAATACAGACCTCTCTGTGGTATCTTTGAGTGGGGAAGGGATTACACCAAAATACTTCCATTCGTAGATGGGTAAATTTTTCATGGATATGGTAAAGTAAATTTCAGCGGTGAGGAGCTTCAAGTCTCTACTTAAAATTGTGGTAGCTGAAGAGTTGGGAAGGACTTTTGTAATTGGCCAGATGATGGAGTAAATGTATCTTCCAGAAAATCCCATGCATCTAACTTGTGTTGAGAACTTCTGTGGAAAAAGACAGAATTTACTGGAAATTTTCTTCATGGAGAAAATAAATGAAGACAGAAAGTCTGTTCCTGACTTATTTATGTTTTAAGGCTTTTCTTCTAGGAGAGTGTAAAATTCCTTCAAGTGAAATTTTGTTTGAGAATACTCTAGAGTTTCACAGGAAAGTAAAGGAGGCTGTAGGTTATGTAAGAGCCATCCATCCTGAAATTCAGTAATAGAAATTGTGAGACACAAGTCATCTTGCTGAGACTAACAACAAGGGGAAGTGAATGTATCTTCTTGCTGAGGCAGTTTGGCTGTGGAATGCAAGTTGTTTTGGCTTTGTACTTTGTACATTTAAACGTACCTCCTGAAATCAGTGTGTGCTTGCAGCCGAGAAGGCAGATTGCATCCTGGGCTGCATCAAAAGATGTGTGGCCAGCAGATTGAGAGAGGTAATTCTGCTGCTCTACTCTGTTAAGATCTTATCTGGAGTACTGTGTCCAGCTCTGGAGCTCTCAAAACAGGAAGGACACAAACCAGGTCCAGAAAAGGACCACAAAAATGATCAGGGGCCTGGAGCACCTCTGCTACAAGGGCAGGCTAAGGGAGTTGGGGTTGTCCAGCCTGGAGAAGAGAAGGCTCCTGTGAAACCTAATAGCAGCCTTCCAGGGGGCCTAAAAGAAGGGTGCAGAGGGAATGTTTACAAAGGCTGTAGTGATAGGGCAAGAGACAATGGTTTGCAATTAGAGAAGAGTAGATTTAGATGTTAGGAGCAAGTTCTTTACCATGAGGGTAGTGGAACACTGGAATGGGCTGCCCAGTGAGGTAGTCGAGGCCTTATCCCTGGAGATAATCAAGGTCAGGCTGGACAAGGCTCTGAGAAACCTCACCTAGCAGAGGATGTCCCTTCTGACTACAGGGGAGTTGGACTGGATGAGCTTTGGAGGTCCCTTCTAACCCAAACCGTTCTGTGATTTATGATGTGGTTAACTGCCAGGATGGTTATGGTTTTGAGCCTTACTGGTTCTTTCTTTTGGATAGCTAAAGCAGAATCATAGAATGGTAAGGTTGGAAGGGACCTCAAAGATCATCTAGTTCCAACCCCCTGCCATAGGCAGGGACACCTCCCACTAGTACAGGTCACTCAAGGCCTCCTCCAGCCTGGCCTTGAACACCTCCAGGGAGGGAGCAGCCACAACCTCCCTGGGCAACCTGTTCCAGTGTCTCACCACCCTCACTGCAAAGAACTTCCTCCTAACATCCAGTCTAAATCTCCCCTCTGCCAGTTTAAACCCATTGCCCTTTGTCCTGTCATTGCAAGACCTTGTCAACAGTCCCTCCCAGCTTTCTTGTAGGCCCCCTTCAGATACTGGAAGGCTAGTATAAGGTCTCCTCAAAACCTCCTCTTCTCCAGGCTGAACGGATGACAATAAAATGCCACTTCTTTATTTTTCTTTTCCCAACATGAATGAGGGAGGCTTAATGTTGAAATACAAAAAGCAAAGCCAAAGTGAAGTATATTTTGGTGCTGGATGAGGAAGTGAGCTTTTTTCAATTTTTAATTTAAAAGTAGCCCAGGAAGGCCTCTCAGTGTGGTGCATTTTTGCCACGGGTACATACTTAACCTTTCACAAAATAAATAGAAATTGCCTTCATCCTAATCCTTGGGAATGTATCTATTTTGTCTGCTGCTTTCTGTGGCTGAGTGAAGCTGACTCATTTATTCTTCTTATGAATTTCAGAGGCCTTTGATTTTTATTTTTTTTTTCCTTCTTTTTCCACTCTGATGTTCATTTTGGTTTTACTAATCAATATCTTCAGGCAGTAATGTTTTTCTACAGGTTCTCAGCATTCTTTAGACATTCAGCTTTGCTCACATGTTGCACCCTGGATAGGTGCCAGGTACCCACCAAAGCTGCTCTGCCACTCTTCATCTGGACAGGGGAGAGAAAATATAATGAAAAACTCATGGGTTGAGATAAGGACAGGGAGATATCACTCAGCAATTACAGTCATGGGCAAAACAGACTCATCTTGAGGAAATTAGTTTAATGTATTACCAATCAAATCAGAGTACGATAATGAGAAATAAACCCAGGTCTTAAAAACACCTTTTTTGCCACCACTCCCTTCTTCCAGGATTTTAACTTCACTCCCAATTTTCTCTACCTCTTACCCCTCAGCAGCTCACAGGGACAGGGAATGGGGGTTCAGTACATGTCATTCATGTTACTGCTTCCTCCTTTGGGAGGGGACTCCTGACACTCTTCTGTTCCAGCGTAGGGTCCCTCCTATGGGAGACAGTTTTCCACTAACTTCTCCAACTTGAGTCCTCCTCACAGGCTGCAGTTTTTCATGAACGTTTTCATGAGGTGCAATCCTTCCAGAACAGACTGCTCCCACGTGGGTCCCCTCAGGTCACAAGTCCTGCCAGTAAACTTGCTCCTCTCAAGGTCCACAGGTACTGCCAGCATCCTGCTGCAGCATGGGCTTCCCTTGGGGTCACCACTTCTTTTGGTCATCTACCTGCTCTGACACGGGGTCTTCCACATGCTTCTAGGGTGGATATCTACTCCACTGTTAACCTCTGTGGGCTGCAGGGTATCAACCTGCCTCACCATGGGCTGCAGGGGAATCTCTGTTTTGTTGTACTTGGGGCACCTTCTGCCTCTCCTTCTACCTCCCCTTCTCTGACGTTGGAGTCTGCAGAGTTGTTTTCTGTCACATGTTCAGTCTTCTGACTGCTCTCTGCAGGGTTTCCCCCACCACTTCTTAAATACATTAGCACAGAGGTGCTACCACTGTCACTTAGTCAGTGGTGGATCTGTCTTGGAGCTGGCTGGCATCAGGTCTGTCAGACATGGGGAAAGCTTCTAGCAGCTTCTGCCAGAAGCCACTGCTATAGCTTCCCCCACTACTGAACCCTTGCTCTGCAAACTCAATACATGCATCTGTCTGACACTCTGTACTACCTTCAGAATCCTTTTACTATTTGTCTTCTGATTTAATGTAAAACTTCTAAAATCAGTTCTTATGATAAGCAGAAAAACACCTTCATTCAGTGTAGCTTGAGAAAATAGTGTTTGTTTTACTTTGTGCAGCTGCTTTTTCAAACCACTGCTTCCTGTCTCTTACTTCATTTTTTTTATAATGATCAACAACTACACCTTTAAGAACTAAACTAAAATACATGTTAGGAAAAAACCCAAAATCTCTATCTTACAATTGCATCAGTACCAGTCATCCAGGAATAGCAGTAAGCTAATTAAGCTCAGTGGAATTTTCCATCTGGCATCCTTTGTTAGGCTGTATAGATTTTCCTGCCCTAGTAGGGTAAGCTGCAATAGGATATTAGGATATTAAAAGAGATAATAACTTTCTGCCTTAAAGTGGATGTCTGCCTATATCTGATGTAGCTTTCTCTGGCTTGCCTCCTTCATGTTTTGTCCCACTACATTAAGCAGCAACTTGTTCCCTTCAGAGCAGAGATGAAGGAATTGAATTCATTGAGCATTTTCTCACTGATAAAACCCTTAAAATGCTCAGCCAGAACATGGACATTAATGGGTCATGCTCATTTCGGATGTCGGTGGAATACTTCTGCCAATACTAGGACTATTTTGCATAAAAGCACACCATGGATTTTCATTCCTCTTTGTGATAACTCTAACTGCTGGCTGGTGTAGGATAGCCTGTACTTAGCAACTACAACCTTCAGAGGATGGCTTGCAACATGAGTGCTGTTCTCAAAGTTCAATGTATGCATCCCTGTTCCAGTGATGCTGTGGAGACAAGTGAACTCTGCACACTTCTCACGGGCAAGTGGCTTGGTTATGAAGCCCTCAGAAAGGCAGGCTGTGACACCTATCCAGTAGAGTCTGTCCTTTAAGGTACTTCTCTGACATGTCTTAAAGCAAATTTAGTAGAAAAGGCAACTGGTATTTTTGGGATTGCCTGGAACATCATGAAGGGTGTCCATACTGCTTGAACAGGTTCTTCAACGGCACTTACGTCTAAATCAGTGTTACTCTTCTCAAGGAACCAAAGCTGTCATAGAGCTGATAATCTCTTCCTTAATTCAAGGATGATATATAGACTATAGTGAAGGAATATTCTTGATAAAACCATTGATTTCCAGAACTTCTTGGCAGTTTCTTTCCTTGGCCATTATTTAAAGCAGCAGTAATTTTTTTTTAAAATGTTCACAAAGATATGTATAGAATTTCCAGCTTTACCATAAGTTATTCCTGCAGGACTACACAAATAATGCAGTCCCTAATAAACAATATTTATATATTAATGTATTGTTTTAATAGTGCTTGCCTTTAATAAAAAAAGTGCTTACCAGTGGAACTTTCTTACTCTGGTTTAAAATTTGTGGCTGAAAATAGTTTATTAATCTAGTGCTTCATAAACAAGGCCGTCAGGCCCACCTTCAAGACTTAAAGCTCTCAAGTCTGTTCTTGACAACAGTTTCTCACCTGCATTTTGATATAAACTGTCCTGAAAAGGGAGAGCAAAATTATTGAATGTTTAATAGACCTTACAGCAACTGAGGAGGCCTTAAACAGCAGCATTAAACTCTGACTCAGTTCTAGTTCTCCCAGCCTTTTCTGTATTCAGGGAAAACTAGCAAAGTTTGAATCTTGCATTTGCCATAAATATTTAAATATTTATCTGCTCTGTGTCTTGAAGTATACATTTATTTAGTTATGATCAATATCTTTTATTCAAATAGATGTTTTAAATACTCATCAGTGACAGTGCAGAAATACATACTAGGTTGATAATCTATTAAATAATGTCTGTTCTCTGTTATTAAGGGACTATTTGACAACCACAACAATAGAAATATGTAAGTCAGCTTGACTTTCCTGTTTCTGATGATGTCTCTTGGTTGTGTTTTGTTTCAGAGGGATTTTGTCTTTTTCTCTTGTGCTTGAAGAATACACAAGTAGCTATTTCATACACTGCACTTCATAGTTTAATTAACTAAACTAATTTTTCTGCCTTGTGTTTTGTGGTGGTTTTTTGTTTGGTTGTGTTTTTTTTGGGGTTTTTTTTGTGTTTGGGGTTTTTTTTTGGTGTGTGTGTATTTTTTTTGTTTTGTTTTTTGTTTGGTTTTTTAATGTGTGTGTGATAACAATTACCTTACAGTATTATGAAGGAAATGAATGTATGGAATTATACTAATATGTAATTTTCAGCAGTATTAGGCATTGGCTTTGCATCATTTTCAAATCTTTGCTGTTCAGAACTTGCATGGTTTTTAAAAATGTGATCCAGATAGTGATGTTGGTTGTAGCTCATATTCCTATTTTAAACTGACTTTTCAAGGAAATACATTTTCTGGAAGAAATGTGGAATTAGGGATGTGTAGCAAAGTGGTTAATTTTAGAAATATATATTTTGCATTAGCAGCTTAGAGAGATACAACTGCCCATCTGTATCTTCTGTCTGATGAACAAATTTGTTACATTTCTCTTGTTTGTCTAAATGCAAGTGTTTATAAAACAAATTTTTCTTACTGTCAGTACTACAATAGTGGCATAAAAGCAGAAAGGCAAGCAGGGTATTTTGTTCTACTGACAAATTGCCGGGCAAGATTCCTCTGCCCATGATGGCATATAAAGAAGGAGGAGCAGAGGTTGACTTTCAGACAGCAGCTTGAGCTTCTAGTGCAGGCACTTTAAATTTCTTTAAAATTCTCTTGGACTCGTAAACTGAAGCAGTAAGACGGAATGTCACCGATGGAAGATAAACACAAAATATCAAGATGTCATTTTAAGGGTTGTTTTTATGACCATTTCCATCCTTGAAAATTGTGTTAGAACAGTCAAAGTGCATGTATTCTGGTGCTGAAATTAAGGACTAGACTGTTACTCACCGGAGAGAGCACTTAAAGCACTTTACTCCAATTATATGTCTGGTGTTCAATTCAAGAAGCTGTTAGTGCCTCCTAAAGCAATTATCCGTAAAAGTCTTGTAGTTGAGATCGACTTCCACTGGGTGGTGACCAAGACTTGTTAGAGCAGGAGGAAGTCAGGAGACCAAAAACTTTCTTTAATGTGACTTGAATTTCTTCTCTTTTTGGGAACAGTCAGATCTGCTCATATTTACTTTGCTCCTTTTCATGTCAGATAATATGTTTACTAGCAGCAAACAAGCACCTGATTGTTCTTGTTTCGCTTAAATTGTCTCCCTCTCCTTCCATTTCTCTTCTTCCTCAGCCATTTCCACCCTGTTTTCTTTGTTGCTTGCTTATTTTATGCTATGCTGTGTACAACCCAACTAAATCACTGCCTTTCTTTTAAAGGAAAAAGTAGAGAATCCTGTAGTCCCAGCTCTGTAAATTCTGATATAAGTTATTATGTTTGCCTTTGGGAAAAGCCAGTAACTAAATTCTGCCTAGGAACAGAAGTTGAAGGAAGAGGGAGAGAGAAGATGAGAGTTACCCAGTTGCACATCTCATGTGAATACTGGCAGCCTGGGAAGAATCTGATTATCAGTGTGCTTCTGAAGACAAAGGCACATCCGATGGTTGTAAAGGTCACTGCCAAAACAGTCCCAGCTGAACTGGACAGCTTTGCCTTTACTTCTAATTTTAAATTGCTTTTAAACCTCGTGTGTAAACATCATAGATTGTATAAAAAAGCACTTGTCCCAGAAATACTTCTTGTCAAATTCAGTAGTTTCTCTGAGTATGTCCGGAAAGTGAATTAACTCAGACTTTGGACCAGCAGCACAGATACTCAATCAAATGTCCTTCAAAGCATGCAATTAAGATTCCTGCATGCTCAGGTCTGAGGATTTTTGAGCAGTGAGTTCAGTTGAAGCAGTAAAGATGATGATTGAGAGTTCCATGTGAGGCTCTAGGCAGATTTGGAGTGGAAAATAGGTAGATAAAGGATATGTGGCTTGTAAGATGGTTTGGTGCTTTTGCATGCTTCTCTGGTGGGCTATTTATGTACCTTTTAATAGAGTTGTTTGCTGTGAGTTGGTTTCTTCTGTTTGCATTTTCACCATGGTTTCTCCTCCTAAGTTTTTTTGTTTTGCCAACTGTTATTCTTGCTTGTTTGCCAGCATGCAGCATCATGATTTTCATGCTATTCTTGCTGATAGAGGGCTCCTTAAATCATTCACAGACACAGTTTGCATGCTATTTTATGCCTCTGAGGAATGGCTCAATGTATCAATGTACATGGTGAGAAATTAAGTTTTCTTCTACTTCTTCAATTTTGTGGACCTTTCTTAAACTTGTGGAATCTTTATTTGGTTTTGAAGTACTTATTAATTCCACTGGAAGCGACAGCTGTGTGTTTAGGTATGTATGATCTGTACACTTAGATTTAGAATTAAATACCTGTTTTGTACTTCAAAGCAAATTTGGTTTCCTTTTAGAAGGTGACTGGTTTGCAGGATGTCTTTGTGCTGCAGGATCATAGATCCTTATACAACTTCTGTTTCTCCAATGCTTTTTATGCAGGAGGTGATAAGACCTCAATCATTTCTGCACCAGAACAAGCCTAGTGCTTCCTACCTTTCATTACTGGATTGAGTACTGGCAGTGTGGCCTTTCTTACAGTTTCACATGCAGATGTGGTTGATTAAGTCGTTTCTCTCTGAGGTCAAGTTAAACTAAGTTCTGTGGAAGCCTGGTGGCTTAGATTTAAAGTAATATTTCTTTTTTTTCCCACTGACCACTTTTACACATTGTTCCATATTCTTGTTTTCTCTGAAAGTGCTAAGATCTGGTGTTACCAACCTAGAAACATGGTGTCATGCTGTTAGAGTGCAGAGGTTGTCTTCTAAACTGACTATTGTTTTGGAATGGTTTGCTTGTTACACAGTAGATGAATTAATGTTGAGTTTTAACAGCTTCACAACAGACATGGCAAGACTGATACTAATTTTACAACTGTAATTCATGTTACAGCATGCATCATCTAGACAGTGCAGCCCACGTATGCCTACTTGTAGTGTGTTCTTTTACCCTGAAAAGTGAAGGAAAGATGACAGAAAGTAATCTTCAAAGCAGCCTAGATAGAATTCAGTGAAAATGTCTGCAGTATTCTCACTTGGGTTTTATTAGAGCTTAATGGTAATTAAGAAACCTTATTGGTGTGAAATTAAAAAAAAAAAAAACAAAAAACAAAAAACCTCACACAAGACTCACCTTTATTGTACAACCAAGTGCATTTCAAAGGATCTCTTATTGCTCTGCATTTGTTTCTTAGGAGTAAAGGCTGGAAGAAAGGAAATCAGTTCATGCTTTTAATGTCTTTGTACAAATGAAGCAGCACTGCAGCTTCTAGAGGAGTTTGTCTTCAGTTTTATACATATGTAAATAGCTTGAATAGTGTCATTTTGAGCATATAAGATGAATATTCTCTAAAACATCTGTTTCATGTGAATACAGAAATTAAATAATTTACAGCTGTGGAGAAGCCATTTTCTTATGTTATTCCATGACTACTGTGGATCACCTGCAGCTTGTAAATAGATTAGCAATTTACAAAGGCTAGTTCTGTACGATGTAGATGTTTTTGATATGTACTTTGAGTGTTGTTTCTTAAATCTGAGTTTATGCTATTTTAACATTGAAAATTATTAGGATTGCAAGCATTGCAATATTTAGTTCCAGTATCAGTAATATTATTGTGGTGGGGAAAAAATCACTTCTTTTTTAGAAGACAAAATCATCAGCTTTGCCTGATGCTGTTTGAAGATGCAAATGGAATTAAATTGTACGAATGCCTTTTGCCAGACTGAAGCAAGTTCAGAAAGTGAACTCCTGTTCATAGAGATTAAAAAACAATTTTGAAGAGGCTGGTGCAGCAGACAATATACTGCAGAGCTGTTAAATCATCCATTTACAGCAACCATGCAACTCATTTATCTGTCACTTACTCTGTTCCTCTGGTGGCCTGCTACTGGGGATTGCCAGTCTGAAGTCTGTGCTCCAGATTTTGGCGTGATTTGGGGTAGTGGGGCCCTGTAGCAAAACTGAGCAATCACCAGATTTGTAATTTGAAGAACTGCTCATCAGAACTTAATGCAGAGGCCCTGCCCCACCATGTAACCTGCTGCCCTGTCCTGCAACTATTTGCATAGGTGTTGTCCATCACAGAGTGTGGTGTGCCAGGGGTATGATGCTGGAAGACAAGTTAACATCTGGAATCTGCTCTTTGGAGGTCTTCAGTGTAAGAGCCTTGTCATGTGTATTATTAATAATATGAGGATGAGGTGCCCAGGGAGGTGGTGGAGGCACTGTCATTGGAGGCGTTCAACATCAGTCTTGATGGGGCTCTGAGCAACCCGATCGAAGTTGGGGTTGTCCCTTTCCCTGCAGGGGATGTTGCATTAGATGACCTCTAGAGGTCCCTTCCAACCAGTGCATTCTATGATTTTATGATTACTGAGCAGAGGGTAACTAGGGCAGAGGGTAACTAGGGGAAAATAAAGCAAGGTGTAGGTTTCCATAAGCCAGTTGGTCTCACTTTGAAAATTAAGAAAAGGCTGGTGGAATTGTTTGGCAAAGACAGACTGTTTCTATTAGGTACTTCTTATTTAGTTATCTTGCTACGGCACATGATGTCATTGTGTTCTCTGCTGTCCTCCTGTTATGTCCTAGCTGGCACAAACTCTTCATTTAGTTTATATAGCAACTGATCCCTGATGGTAGTTTGTTATGCTCTTATAATAAATAATACTGACCTTGGCTGCTGCCTCTCCTCTGTGTATCTCTATCATGAAGCAGTTGTCAAAGACAGGACTTGTACTATTGACTGTAAAAAGGGACATAGCTCACTTCCAACCACAGCACTCGTGTCAGGGATGAAGATGTTTCTGTGCATTCACTGCTCTGAGTCCCTACAGACACATAAAAAGAATGTTAATATCAAATAGCTAGAAAGAGTGAGGTGCTAACTTTATGATCTTTGATTGAGAAAGATTCTACAGTTCTTGTCTTATGAAGAAGCAGGGATTAAACAGTTATTTTATGGAGAGAGATTTTTATATCATTTATTTGACCTGACATTTAAGTAAGGGTAGTCATTTTTTTTTCTTATTGCAACAGAGCTTTTGCTTAATAAATAGATACAGTGAGTGGGATTTTTTTTTGTTATGCTGACTTCAGAAGATTTTTAGTATTATTATTATTTGGGACATACTGAACATCAAATCAATTAGATTTAGATTAATACATGTAATGAGAAGTATGTGACCTTTTCTTCTTATACTGGGAAAGTAATGTATGACAGAATTAAGTAAGTTATATGCAAGTAGATAGTATAAAAGACTTTGGCTGAGAATATGGAAGTATTGAATGCTAACGACAAGGACAGTAGTGGAAAATTCTGTGTGAATTGTTCTGTGAGCAGCATCAAGCAATGAATCACTTCTTTATTCTTTCTTTAGTGGCAATGTGGATTGTTCTGGGTCCTCACATAACTGATGATTACCACTGACTGTTGTGATGTGTTAAGCTCCAGCCTGGGAAAGGTTTCTGTTCATATCTTTAGTGCTGTAAATTATGTCCTTGTGTCCAGTAAAACTTGTCCGTTGAACACTCAGTTGCAATCATGATATAGCCAGTATCACTGTTATCTACTTAAGTTGTTCTGTAACTGATAAAAAACTGAAATGGGAAAAAAAAAAAAAGGCAGGCTTCTGTGTAAAGTCTTTTAGTTACACTCTAGCTTTTTAATCTGAGGTTGAAATTTCTAGGCAGGGATTGAGGCACAATAAGGGCTTCACTATGCAGATGTTAATGGGAGTTGCACTCAGAGCGAGAGAAAGTTCAAAGATACCTGCTAGGATGCTTGTGCATGTGAGTGAGGAGCTGGTAGCATAACTGACCAGAGGTGACCATTAAATGATGAATGAATGGAAGACAACAGATTGAGAGTGGGATATTGAGAAGGATTTTTTTAAATGGAGAAAACACTTTATTTAGTGTGACATGGATAATACAAGGTGGGCTACATAGAGAGTGTAGGCACTGGAACCAGAAGTCATCTAGGAAAATTATTTTTTTACAGCAGTGTCATGAATGAGCAAAAGCTCACATCAGCTGTGGAAAGGAAGACTGGTGTAACTGGTTGAGATGAGAGTCTAAACAAAACCTTAGTTCAGTGTCAATATGCAGAATGATGCTTAGCAGAATGGTGACCCAGAGAGAAGTTGAAGTAGTACAGTTCTTCGCTATTTTTGCTTGCGCGACCAACAGATCAAAGAAGACTTCTGAACAACGATGAACTTACGTTGTTATTGTTCTTGTTTTAGGTAAAGAAGATGAATTTCCAAAGAAACCACTGGGGCAGATTCCATCAGAACCTCAGCCTGCTATTGTTAACTCCACTCCAATGCTTAACGGACAGAACAGCACTGGTACACGACCGACAAGGAAGACAGAGAGGATACCATCCTCAGGTGAAGAACCAGAAAGCTCACCAAATAACCTAAAAAGAATTAATTCACTGGAAAAGAAACCTTCCTTAAAGCAGCAGAAGACTCGACCAATGGAGACACAAAGTAGTATACCTAAGAATGAGGTAGATACAAGAAGAAAGCCTCTGCTAACAGAGCAAGACAACTTGAAACACTATAATAATGCAGCTGCTAATCAGAATTCTAATGCTACTTCAAATACAAGAAGGGAATTTGTACCTAAGTGGAATAAACCATCCGATACCAGAATAATTGAAAAGACAATGAAATTTACTGCAGAGGCCAAAGGAAGGCAAATAAACCATTCAGTTTCAGGTCCACCAAGTCCTGGAGAAACTCAGCCTTTGAATGTAAAACACAAGATGAGGGTTATGGATGCTGATGAAGGTAAGCGAGGGTCTAATGCATCTCAATATGACAACGTTCCAGAAGCTGAGAGTGAGAGTCTTGTTGAGGAGATGCTTGAGAGAGCTCATCCACAGAGCCCGAGGCACGTGACATTTTCTAGTAGTCCAAGAAAGCAAACTGAAAAGATACCAGCTCCATTAAAAATACCCAATAATTATACCTTCACTTCACAACCTAGATCTCCAAAATATTCATCAGAACCTGAGGGATCATCTCATGGATTGAATGTAAAACAACCACTGCCATGTTACAGTAATCCACCTACTTACCATGGAAATTCCCCAAAGCATGTCTCCAGTATAGGCAATACAAGTTCTGTACCTCTGCATTATCACGGGAATCGAAGCAGCCCTTCTGCTAGGCCGTATGGTTCTTTTATCTCAGTAGATTATTCTCCAGATAAATTACAAATTAATTCCTATCCTTCCAATCACCAAAATCCTATTTCACCTGCCCCTGGTCAGATAGAAGTAGCCTCTGGTGATGCTTATACTAGCAACTCAAGGTCCCCCACAGGTATCAAATTCATAATCCCTCCAGCGGATTATTTACCAGAAGAAAGAATGTGGCCAGACACTGCATATATCTACAGACATGAACCCTACAGGCAACCCTGGAACCAAGATGTTAACAGAGGCCACTTGGATAATTTCCAGAAGTATCAGCAATTTCAGTCAGCTCCTTTTCAAGACCACAGTCTTCCCTCTGTTTCTGTGGATAGTCCAATAAGATACAGGACTTCTCCAACCTTTGAAGAGCGTGGTTCACCACAGTACCAATATTCAAACCCATCAGCACAAGCCCAGCACTATCGAAACAGAAATGATGGACTGTCTGTGCATGAATCTGTGCTCCTCTGAGAACCTGTCTGTTCTTCATAAAATGGCAGGATCCAAACCCAGTTGAACGTTGCTGTTAGTAGTAGTCCACCACAGTTGTTCTGTGACATGCAGACAGTTCACGAGTCTCAAAAGTGCCAGCACTATTTCAGAGATGTTTCAGACTTTGATAGGAGGCTGGTTGAGTTCTGAGACTTGCATTGAAGCTTCTGGAAGTGATCTGATGCACGTAGACATAGCAATAAGACCATAAAGACCATGTGGTTAATACTGTCATTGTTCCTTACATTAAAATAACTCGTGTTACAATCCTTCCTGCCTAAAACCTGTAACACAGTGACCAGTTTTACGCCGACTGACATCCTTAATGCACTGTACAGGTGCGTGCGTGCAAGTGTGCACTTGCAGTACACAAACACGTGTGGAAAAGAGCTAAAGGGTTTAAATGTAACTGCATTTAACTTTGGGCAAAGCTTGTGAAGTACTTCTATTTCGTATTAATTTTTCTTTGTAATTTATTTGAGAAGCCATTCATTTTGAATGGGAATTTCTGTTGTTTTTATACAGCTGCCTCAGCATCCCAGTATCTGTTCTGGGCAGGAGAGATGCTTTGGGATTGTTAATTTAATCTTAATGTGAGAGTTAATTTCCTCTCCTTTGACTACTGTTTGTCGTTTTCCTCAGCAAGAAGGATCAGGCAGGTGAAAGCAGAAAGCCAAAAATGTCTCTCTAATCTGGCTAAGAAATGGTGCTTAAAATTCAGGGCAGTGTTTGGGGTTTTTAGGTGTATTGAAAGCAGAGAATCTTTCCTTTCTCACCCAAATCTACCTTCAGAATGTCATTCTATATGCAAAATACTGGAGCAGAGTGAGAGTAATGCCAGACATAGAAATGGTGCTTGCACCCTTCACTTCTTGCTGTGCTGTGCTGTGCTGTCAAGCTAAGCAAACTGTTTGCAGGGCCAAATCTCACAGGTATCAGAGAATGACCAAGCTCCTTGACACTCCTGTGAAGTACATGAAGGAGGCTGAGATTTGGTCAAAGCTTGATGTTCCCTGAGCTGTGTGAGTATCCAGTGTCCCTTCTCTTTATCTTTGTCCTGTCTATTCCGTTTTGTTGTGCCCATTTTATTACCCCAAGGAGCTGGTGGGTTCATGTCTGTGATTGGCCATGTGCTGCTGAGCTGTCAGGCTGCTGAGAGACCGTGTGGTGTTTTACACTAAAATGATCTTGACTGTTAATAGGGAGCTTAAATGCCTGGCAATGTAAGTATTTTTAATTAGTATTTGCAGTCTCTTCTCCCTTGTTTTTTCCATTTCTTTACTGTGAAATATAGGTGGGAGGAAAAAAAAGGCATGTGAAGTGGCACATGTAGGATGCAGCCCTGTGAGCTGCTGGATGCCGTGTGGGAAGTGCTGAGTTCAGTGCCCTCCCATTGGAACCAGTCAGAGTTGGGACAGAAGAGGTTCTTGGGACCCTTGGGACCCTAACAGAGGGATTTCTCTAATAATTTAGTACCAAACATTGGGATCGGCACAGTTTCAGATGTTCTGGAAGGTTGTCCTATTATTATTTGTTTTGTATCTTTTGTTAACAGATAGAAATGATTTTTTTTTCCTTTGATGAATGAGCTTTAGTGCCTATTATTGCTGCAGGTTGGCTCTGTAAGTTTTAAGGTACAGAAGTAAAACAATTTTTACAAATGGGAGTGACATTTACTTAGTAAATTTCAAAACCTCTTTTTTTTTGTGTGTGTGTATATAATGTGTCTGATGTAATTTTTCATAAAAGAACTGGGCAGTTTTATATTTTAAAAATTGCAAACTGCAGCAAAGTAACAGTAGCAAAGCACTACACAGAAACTCTGAACTAAAATTGTGAAGATAAATATGACTTGGGCTTATCTTAGTTCTAATTGGTTGCAGCAGCTTAGAAATGTATGTATATAATACTGTGGCTAAGTGTAATAATCTGTGTTCTGTAATTCATAACAAAGCTGTACAATTTATTTGTGCAAGCAACACAAGGCTCCAGAATATGTATCAGCATTAGTAAATACTGTAGAGTTTTATATATAAAATATATGCACACTATTTTCTTATGTCATCTGCAACAGTTTTATAACTGTGTATCCTATTTTGATGTGACTGTATTTTTAACATGTTAAAATTAATAATTAAGCTTACATTGTTTTGTCTTTATTCCTATTGGATTAGCTCAAAACCAGAGTTTGGCCCTTCTCANAACTCGATGATCTTTGAGGTCTCCTTCCAACCTTACCATTCTGTGATTCTATGTATGTCCTATTTAATTTTGACATGTTCATTTTTAGACTAAGCAATATGGATCCAATTATTACAAAGGCAGCAAGATTATTGCTTCTAGTTTACTATACTGCTAAACTTCAACCTATCCTTTGTGAAAGCTAAGAGGATAAAAACTGTGATCATAATTTTCTGGTTTTGTTCTAATAATTTCACCCAATACTAGTTCCAAAGAGAAGAATTATTGGCATGAGAGACTTGGAAACCTGCATTGATCAAAGTGCACAATAACAGTCTGGCTGTGGCTGCCATGTGTATCTCGTGTTCAGAGGATGGTATAGAGTTTAAAACAAAACTCCTTGTGTCATCTGTTTGTAGTGCAAAATGTGCTTTTATCTTCACTTAAGCGGTCAAACCAAAGTAAGATTCAAATCTGTCAGACATAGCAGTTACAAAACCCCCTCCATGTAAAGTGAGGCACAGTTGTGTCAGTGTCCAGCTGGAAGAGGAAGTCATCTTAGTGTAATGGCTTAGATATCCTTGTAAGAGCTTCCCTGTCACTGTTTTCCTTCACCTGGAAACAGCCAAGTGGTAAGTATCAACATAAAACACTTGAGTCTCCTTCTCCCTGTGGTTTCATGGTTTTCCAAAATTTGCCTGCTTTGAGGTCTATGAACTGTAGGTTTCTTGCTCAAGTTGATTGTTGTGACTCCCTGTGCTTAGTGAGACAAGCTTAGGGTAGGAGCTTGGAGGATAATCAGTGCCACACTCTCTTCACTAACGCAGAAGAACACAGGGGACTAAGGATAGATGTCCAACTTCTGTATGTTAAAATTTTACTGAAATTAAAATAATTAGAATTTGGGAGGAAAAGGAAATAACTTGAGTGTATGCTGTGCTTTTCTGTGGCTGTGTTTTGTCTCACTTTTATATGATGATAGGTTACATAAAAAGATTTCAGTGCTGGACTGAAGCACTTCAGTCTTCTGCAGTACAAATTGTGGCCATGCAAAAAAAAAAGAAAAAGACAGGAAGGGTTGTGATACTCTTTGGAACTTTTTTGATGAGTGGGGTTTGATTACATGGTCAAGTTTGGTTATAATCAAGCCATGTTATACACTACAAGCCAAGACAGAAGCCATCCCTGCTCCTCCAGGGTAAGACTATTTTCTGAAATCAGCGATCATCCACTCAAGCATCTAAGCAGGAGAATCTGACCTCAGGAAAATTATCCTACCTTTTTCCTCTCCCTGGATCCATCTGTGGCCAGTCTGTAACACTTCAGGGAGGGTGACACAGAGGAAGGAAAAAAATCATTTAGCCAGAGGTCTCTTAAGGAGAATGTTCCCCCCCCGCCCAGTCCCTGCTGATGACTACCTAAAGCATGATTAAAAACGGTCAGACCAATGTGAGTAATCCTGTTTTCTCCAGGGCCAAGAAGGAGGTTCCTTCACACATCAGTGTTGGTTACCTTCATAATACCTGACAGCCAGATCACTTCTTTATGGTAAAAGTAACTGCCTTCAGCTCACTACCAAGATTTTTAGAAATCTTGGATGTTGCAGAAAAGAAATGTGATGTTGTCTGTCAAAGATACACCTTTGTAATAAACCACTCTGCAATTCCAAACTTATATGCAAGTGTCAAGGTCCGGAGAA
>WBNM01044742.1:778973-854107 GCA_013399055.1 Ramphastos sulfuratus | reverse complement strand
GGGGGGGGTGTAAAAAAAAAAGGTTGCTTTGCCTCATTGTTGCGGATTTGCAGGAAGCAGTAAGGGACAGTAATATGGTGTTGTTTGCAAAGATAATAAATGTAGAAGCGCCTTGATGTTTCACGGTACAGCCCTGCGATTGAGCTGTTTCAGAATTGCACTTAATAATAAATTCATAGCTGTGGAGGAAGAGACTGCCGGCATGTATTGCATAGGTTGCTGAGACAATGTACCAACGTGTGCTAACACCAGACCAAGTCCCTGCTAGACCTCGTATGGAGTGGCAGTTTGACAAGATAGTATTCTGCTTCTTGCATAGATTCAAATTGAAATTGAAATAAGGCGGCTTAATGGATGTGAATTGAGCTCTTAACTCTTTATCTCTGAACCAGGCTCCTTGTTTCAACACTTCTTGTTAGGATGTTTGTAAATGCCTAGTGTAAGCATTTATCTTCTGTAGCAGTTTCAGACTTGACACTCGTAACATGTGCTTTTTGTGCCTTTTTTTTTCCCCCACTTCCATGCTTAAGTGTCCTGTCTTTTTACAAGGCTCAGAATGTAATGGCAAGTATTGTCTGTCTCTGCGTGTATGTGTGCACATAAATATTTATGTATTTATATATATAATCTTTGACTTGTATTTTAAATTTTCCAAACCTTGTGTTACATAGAGCAAACAGGCATTAGAGTTGAAATGCCAGAACACAGAGTTAAAGGAGACTTTATTTTAGTTGTATAGTTAAAATATTATATGAGGTCAAAGAAATCCAAAATGCATATGTTCTCTAGAGAAGTCAAGCCTATAAGTAGTAATATTGCATCAATTTAAGAAAATTAAGTTTGATGGAAACAGTACCACATGCAAGTTGTTAGTAAGTATGTTTAGTTATCTGATGTCCTCTCAGAGCACTTGATGGAATGCTGTTTGAAATGTGATGTATTTAAAAATGTAGTCTCTGTTTTGTTAAGTGCAGAGTTAATGAGAAAGTACTTTCACCTGTTAGTACAGTTACTTTGTACAGGTTTAGTAGTCAACCTTGGTTGCGCAGTCTCAAAGTTTTTTTTCAAACTTGTACAGAATTTAGAGAAAGGTGGCTCTTTCTTCAAGGCATTTGTATTATCATTCAAATTACACTTATTTGAGAACCTGGTGAATCTCCACCATGCAGAAAGATGACAGGTGCTTTTCTAAGGGGCTTATGTAAGTGCTGGATAAAGTGGATTTTTACAAGGGGCTGACAACCTCAAGATAGGTGGCATTGTCAAGATTTAAAATATGTATGAAGTGTGTTTGGGCATCATTTTTCTGTGCACTGGCAAATCAGTAACCAGGTTGACAATTAATTTAGCTTGACCCATATGATGAGGTTTCTAGTCACTGAGTAATAAATTAAAAATATTAATTTCATATATTATACTGATACAGGTTGTGTGGTATTCAAAAGGCCAGCTGCAAGGTCTGAGCTTTAACTCATTTTGAGAGAAAAACTTTTGTAGCTGTGGGGTTTTGTGTCCTGGCAATGTCTAGGAACTTAGAGACCAGGGTTTTTTTGGTTTTGGTTTTTTTTTGGTTTTTTTTGTTTTATTTTAAATGTTTGTTAACAGAGGTTCAGCATATTTAAAAAAAAATAAAGGAAAAAAAAAAGAAAAAAGTTTTGGTCTAGATGTTTGAATTTTTATTTTGCTTTCTTTTAAACGTGTCCTGCTAAGGCAGTGCTTATATAAAAGCAATAATATTCTAATTGTCTACATACTTATTTTTCATGTACATAATAAAAATAGTCTTGTTTCTGTGCCACGGATTTCAACTGTTTATGTAGCTTGGGGAAAATTAACACATGGGTACCACTAGTGATGTTTTCCTCTAATTAAATTGAACTGTAATTTAATTGTTAGCATTTTATACTAAAATATACAGAGCTGCATAAGAAAATACAGGAGACGTTTTTACTTGTTAGGTCACAGAGATTGACAGGAACATTGATTTGAGGAGGCTAACAGTTAAATTTCTTTACCTTTTAAAGACCACTTTTATTTCTCAGAAAACCAGCAATGTGTGTATGTATGTGTATCTATATATATTGCCTTGTGATATATTTTGGTCATGGCTTTGGTATTTTTCTGTCAAATACTGTCATTTTGGATTTTGCAGGCAAAGAAGATTTATTGTGAACAGTATCACTGTTAGAATAAATAATGGTGTAAGCTGTAGTAGTGATCTTGTGCTTAAAATTATTTAGAACAACACAGAAAAGGGAAAATGTTTGTTCAGTTCAATCAAGGTCAGTGTCTAGACTTTCTTGTCTGAGAGAGGTCAAACTAAACTGAAGGTCACATTAGATGGAGACAAAGCTTAAGCCACTGTTAGACCACTCAAGTCAATATACTGATGTTTGAAAAGCCGTTTTGTGTTTGTTTGCAGTTTACTGTGAATTTAATTCCTCAGTCCTTAATGTGGCAAAAGGCACATGTAGGAGTAGCACTACTGAAGTCCATGCTTAAAGTAAGAAAAAAAAATATTCTTTTGTATAAATGGATAGTTCTAAAGAGTCCGTCCTCCCATGACCTGGGTCTGTAACAGGAAATGCAACTTTAGAATAGAAATTAAATTAATTTCTGTAAAGTGATTAAGATCAGATGTTTCTGTCCCGATCTGCTTTTTCAGAAGGTTAGAATTCCGTAGAAATGGCAAGTTTTCTCCAGGCTACTTTTCTTTTCTTAAATTTCTTAAAATTTCACATGATCTTTATCACGAAGAATAATTTTATATAATACTTACTATGCTATAATAGACAAAATATTTTCATTGATATAAACATATCTGGAACTAGTCTATACTTTCCAACCTGAGGTGTCACATCCCAGAGTCTTCATACCAAGTAACTCATCTTTCTAATGTCTTGCTACACAAAACAGCTCCTCTTTGTTTTTTGTTTATGTAGGAGGCAGAGTATAAAATGACTCTGCATCAGGCTGTTCCAATGACAGAGTGGACCAAATCTGTGTCCTAGTCATCTCTGTGGCCTCAAAGAGCTCCTTGTCCTGATCCTTACTCAGTCACTTAGCTGAGTGGTTACGGCAACATGTGAAGTGTTTTCTGCGGTACAGTCTCACCTAATCCACATACGGATTTAAAAGGTAATTTGGGGCATTCTCTGGTAGTTGAATTTTATCTCACAATTACTGGTATGCATTGGGATCTCATAATTCCATTGAAGTTTAAAAACATTTTTTTAAGTCCACTTTCCTGACTGACTATGATCAGATATAAGCAGGAAGCACACTAAACTTAGATAGTCTTCATTTAAAAAAACAAAAAAGAACATATTATTTTTGGTTGAATTGATTTACATTCAGTACCAAATAGTAATAACTTTTTTACTTTTATTGTTATTGCTGAAAGTTAATAACATAGTAGTCATCCAAATAGAGATGTCATTAAAAGTTTTTTAGCAACAAGCTGCACAACTGTGCATAATAAACACGTTGAGCTGAGCAGGCTGCAAGTGAATATGTAATGCGTGTACCAGTGGCAGTGTTCAGACATGATCTGGGGTCATAGTTAAGGAAACAACTGATCTTAAGTCATGCTTCTTTCTTTAACTCGGAAACAGATTTTGTAGAAAATATTTTTTTATTGTTTAGTGAGTGGGAAGTGAAGTTGCACTGAGGTGGGGCTTTGACTTTCAGGGATTTTTAATTTGTCAAGTAGTGTGGGGAAATTAAGAACCCTTTTTGGGTTTGGGTAATAGCATTCATTATAGATTTGTTCTTAAGTGAGTTCTTTGGCATTAAACTGTGTACATTTAGGCAGAGCACTAACTATAGCCCTCTAGAAATACAAATGTGTGTTAAAGTTGTATAAAATATATGAGTAGTTGCTCTTGAAGGATTTTCATACTAGTTTGGGGCACACCATTTGTGTCTTCAGCAAGAAATTGTAAACCTTTAGATGTTCTCAGTTTGTCCAGATTTATCTGTTGTTTTTCAACTAACACAGGCAAGGGAAGCACCAGGGACCGTTCAGAGGGTTATGTGAATCTCTCAAAATCATTAATGAACATATCAGTGAAACACTGTATGGAAATAACTTCTATGTAAAGTCCTTGTGGATGTTTCTGTGTAAAGTATGAAGCCCTATACCATGGCTGTGCATGCAGAGTAGGCACAGTAAGCAAGAACAGCTTATGGTTTCATGCTGATAGGCTGTTTGAGGGAAGCAGAGGAAGTGACAGGAACAAAACGGTCTTCTCTTGCTCATCCTCATTCATGTAAGGCTTTTGTGGGCACAGTGATACCAGGTAGTGTAAATTTCTTTGAAGCACATCCTGAGAGATTCAGAGAAGCTTTTAGTGTGGATATGAATCCAGATCTGCCAAAATTTAGCACAGCACCTTAAACCTTGCAAGTCAACTTTTTGCCTCAGTGTGCATTTGTACAAGAACAAACAGCCTATCATCAGGTGTGTACTTCTGTGGTTAGCTGTTTAAGATTCTAGATGCCTCCTGACAAATTTTATGTGTGGTTCGTTTGCTCTGATCACAAAAAAAAATCTATTTTATATTTCATTAAGAGGAGAAAAATGAGAATGTTTAGGAAAGTTGCTTTTCCTAAGCTAATGAAGTTAGCAGTGTTGGTTCTGTTGTGGTTTTGCATGGCTCTGTAGAGTGCTACATGTAGAGTGTATTGTGGATGATGTAAATTTAGAAATGTGGATAAATATAAGTGGAAACTATACAAATTCTCATCTAAAGCCATTATTACATAGCAGTAAAGGCCTTACGTGTAACTAAACATAGAATAATAAAGTATAGAAAGACACATTAAAAAATAGAAAGCCCATTAAATGTAAGTAACAGAATTTTCCAAATCTTTTTGTAAGTATAGATTGCTTTAGTGGCTTTTCTAACACAGCTGTCTACAGCTCCAGTATTCTAGTGCATGCTTAAAAAAAAAAAAAAAAAAGGTAAGCACCTATTTCAAACAAAGGAAAAATAGTTGAATATTTAGAAAGCTGGAGTACTTGATGTTGAGATAGAACAGTGACACTAGAGACAAGATTTTTGGTATTGAAAATAACATTCACTTTACTTACTACAATGATCTTGCCACTGTTCTGTGAAATACAGTGTTCAAATCAGATTCTGGAGGAAAAATGTGTTGTCTTGACACCAGTGGAAATAAAGTAGCAAAGCTAAAAACTTCAGGTATCATAGCATAGAAGTAAACATTCTGTAGAGAGTAATGCTGCATGTTTCCTACTTGAAACATTAAGTGAATTCTCTGAGTCAAAGTAAAACAAGTAATATGCAACACAACGCACTTAAAGATTTAAAAAATCAAACATTAAAAATACTTGTCAGTGTATGCTGTTTGACTAGTTCTGTTGTTACTGTCTAGATACCTGCTTTTACCATTGCTGAATAATTAGGCAATTAAAGAAAATAACTTTCCATCTTAGTTCTTATTTGCATAGATTACATGTTTGAGTGTGCATGTGCGTTGGGCTCTTGGTGCCTTTGGCTTTGGTTCGGTGCCTAGGGACATTAAGAAAGTCAAGGTATTCAGGAACTGGCAAGAATAAAGTCTGTAACATAGAACTTTCTCTTAAGTCATTTTTCTTACTTTTTCTCTACATAGTTTTGACACAGAGAAAGTGGTTTTATCATTTTCTGTGGTTTTTGAGAGTGAGCTATGGCTGGTGTACTGGCCTTGCACGAGAATGTGCTGAAGTGAACATCCACAAAAACGTAAGCCCAAAACTTAGACGGGCTGGAGAGTTAGGCAGGGAGAAATGTAATGAAGTTCAACAGGAGCAAGTGTAGAGTCATGCCTCTGGGAAAGAACAATCCCATGTATTAGTATAGGCTGGGGACTGACCTGCTGGAGAGNTTTTTTTTTTTTTTTTTTTTTAGAAGCAAACTGACTTTAGTTGTCTTTCTGCATAGAGACTAACCTCAATCTTTTGATTTTCCCTCTCTCTCCAGCTACTCCTGGGTACAAGAGCAATCTGAGAAAAAGTCTTAGTGCTAAATTTGGAGGTCACAGCTTTATTAACCAGTACTTAAGTATGTGGGATTCCAGTGGAAATCTTAGCTGATACCCACCTATGGAATAAAGAATAAGTTGTGTGGCTGGCTCTCTTTTCACCATTCTTACTTGCCAAGAGATGGTGACTTAAATCCAGAATGTTGTCGCCTTTTTTCTTCTGTGGAATGTACTTGAAGTTGAGAGATGGCATCAGAGTGGAGCTGCACAGAACTAATCTTTTCAGAAAATCACATCAATGGTCAGAGCCAATGCCTAAGTGGCTCACTGTGTAAAAGTTGCTGCAGCACTTCTGTAGGGAATCAAACTCACAGTTATCTTGGTAATCTTTCTAAAACAAGACTTCTGGAAGGTGGAAGTAACTTCATGGTACTTTGTTTCACCATTGCAGGGCAAAGGAGAGAACTAGTTTCTCTCAGATCATGACATAGATAACCAACCTGCTTTCTATTAGTAACTGATCTTACTGTCACAGAAGACAGGTGAAACTAGTGGCAGGCAGACTTTGGCCTGTTTTGGAGATTGATGGACAGAGACCCTGGGGAGGCAGTCCTGAGGGGCCAAGGAGTCCAGGAAGGCTGGACACTGTTCAAAAGGGAGCTCTTAAAGGCACAGGAACAGGCTGTCCCCATGTGCCTAAAGATGAGTTGGCTGGAGTCCCGGCCTCTATCAGGAAAAGCCTGGCCAGCAGGAGTAAGGAAGTGATTGTACCTCTGTACTCAGCACTGTTGAGGCCATAGCTTGAATACTGATTCAGTTTCCAGCCTCTCACTTCAAGAGGGACATTGATGTGCTGGAGAATGTCCAGAGAAGGGCAACAAAATTGATGAAAGTCTGGTCTGACAGAACAGGTCTGGTGAGGAGCACTTGAAGGAACTAGAATTGTTTAATCTGGAGAAAAGGAGGCTAAGGGGAGACCTCATTGCTTTCTACAACTCCCTGAAAGGAGAGTGGACTTAGGTGGGGGTTGATCTCTTTACTATCAAGTGATAGGATGAGAGGACTTGATGATATTAGAGGTCTTTTCCCACAAAACCAGTTCTGCGATTCCATGAAATAATGAATCCTCACTGGATCACTCTTATTGATCTCTTCCTCCTGCTTCTTTAGAGCCATTCCTTACCAAGGTGTTACCTCCTGCTTCAGGAGCCAGGTTACAAACAGCAGCCTCTTTCTCTCTGGCACATGAAGCAGAGGTGGCAGGAGAATACTGCAGGAAAAATAACGGTGATGTTGCCTCACCTGCCCTGAGGTGTGTCTGCTCTTTCAAAAGTGTACTCATGGCCTTTGGCTCCATCACTGTTACTAGGATGAGCGCCTATGAGACCTTGAGCCCTGTGTTCTGTCTTGGAGCAGTGAAGGGAGATGCTGGCAGCTCCTCTGGTATTGTGTTCCTTGTTGTTTTACCAGTGAGGATTACTAACTAATGAGTTGAATGAGAGAGACCTTTCACAAGCAGCTGTCACTGCTGAAGAGAAGTGGTGAGAGGTGAGAAGAACCTGTGGATTGCCTGTGGAGTATTTATTCTTCTATTGAAGCTCTAATTACCTAACTGAAACTCTCTTCCATCTCTCCAGCAATCCCAGGGGCCTCTCTAGGTTCTTCTAGTTCAGCTGGCATTCTGTATCAGCTACCTCCAGGCTTAAATTGCCTTTCTTTTTCCTGCACTATTCCTTTAAAGGAGCAGTAATCACTCCCCATCCTGTGTTTCTCAAATCATCAAAAAATACAAGACTTTAATAGATTGCTCTTTTACAGAGCATCTTGTAAGTTTCCTCAGTGCCCGGCACTATTTCCCATAACCTTAATTGGCTGTAAGTATGGGAATTTATACATTGCCGGTTCTGTAGGTCTTGAACTTAGTGTGTGTTGCCAGATTAAGATTTATAATTGCACCCCAACTAGTTGCAGCTCAGCTTCTGGGTGGCCTTTCCCCTTCGCACAAGACAGCCGTGTCATTCTGTCTCAGCAGTCTACTTGGGGAAAGTCAGCATTCAGATTCTGTTGAGACTTCCAGAATAGGTGGTCATTGCCTTCTTCCTTGGTGATGCCCTGTAAAGGAGACAGCCACAATACTTTTCCATTCCCTTGCTCTTACAGAGAATAAGTTGTTTGAGGTGTGGAGTTTAGATCTTTTGAAAACCTGCTGTGACTGCTGCCTTGTACTGCCTCCATTTGCCAAAGATTTTCTATCTAGCCCTGGATACCAAAGAATCTCTGGTCACTGAAAATTACCTGGTCCCTAGAAGGATTTTTTGTGACTCCTATGGGTTAGTCCTAGTAAGGCTGAAACCTGCTGGGTATTCAAAAATCTTTAGACATCTTTCATGGAATCATAGAATTATTTAGATTGGAAGGGACCTCGAGGATTATCTAGTTCCAAACCTCTGCCATAGGCAGGGACACCTCCCACTAGAACAGGTCGCTCAAGGTCTTGAGCTATCCTTGAGCACCTCCAGGGAGGGAGCATCCACAACCTTCCTGGGCAACCTGTGCCAGTATCTCACCACCCTCACTGTAAAGAACTTCTTCCTAACATCCATTCTAAATCTCCCCTCTGCCAGTTTAAACCCTTTGCCCCTTGTCCTGTTATTGCAAGACCTTGTCAATAGTCCCTCTCCAGCCTTCCTGTAGGCCCCTTTCAGTACTGGAAGGCTACTCTAAGGTCTCCTGGAAGCCTTCTCTTCTCCAGGCTGAAGAACCCCAACTCCCTCANCTGCGTGTGACCATCCAGCCAATTCCTTATCCAGAAAGTGGGCCACCCATCAAGTCCATGTTTTTCCAGCTTGGTGACCAGGATGTCATGTGGGACAAATGCCTTACTCAGGTCCAGGTAGATGACATCAGTTGCCCTTCCATTGTCCACTGTCACGGTGACTTCATCATAAAAAGCCACCAAATTTGTCAGGCAAGATTTGCCCTTGGTGAAGCCATACTGGTTACCACCAATCACCTCTGCTTTGTTTTCCATTTGCCCTAGCAGAGCTTTCAGGAAGACCTGCTCCATGATCTTGCCAGGCACAGAGGTGAGACTGACTGGTCTGTAGTTCCCAGGGTCATCTTTTTTCCCTTCTCTAAGATGGGCATTATGTTTCCCCTTTTCCAGTCAGCAGGAACTTCACCAGTCTGCCATGACCTTTCAAATATCATGGACAGTGATTTAACAACTTTCATAAAACCAAATAATGAATCCCTGTGAATTGCAGAGTAGTAGCATCTTTAAATTTGCAACATAACAATAGTTAGGTATAACTCAGTTAATCCTGGATAAGCTATGTTAGACTGTTAGAGTCTGATTCTGTGAATAGTCATTTGTGTCCCACTGTTGTTCAGAGGATCACCTCCTTAAGTCAAGCTCTACTAGAAAGTGGCTTTCCCACTGTCATCCATTGATAGTTAAGTTTACTTGGTGCTTTTGGAAGAAGGACCATTAAAAGATGGCTGGATGTCACTTTAATGAAATGCTGTGTAGTGCTTAGTAGGCCATAACATTGGGATGGAAGAACCTATAATTGACAGTTAGCAAGTTTTTGTTCTTTTTTTTTCCAAATAAGCAGCAAAAAGAATATACATAAACCTGAATTTGTGGCAGTTGAAGTTAATGGATACCTCACAATGATAGTGGTGGCTTTGTATCAAACCTTGCATATGCAGGCTACTGTTTTAGCTGGGTAGGGAGACTAGTTTTCCTTGTTTCTGAGTGCTTTTCTTTAAAGAAATAAAATAAAAGGTCTGGCACCACACTTTTCACAAATAATGCCCAGATTAAAGAAAAAAATGGTTTACGATCGCTCTTAATTTAAGCAATGCAAAGAGAAGTAAAACTAGGGATTCTCCTGCTAGCTCAAGAGCAGCTACGTGTTACTCCATCACTGTCTTACCTTGTTTGGAAAAAGAATATTGAAAGGCATGGCAGGCTGGAAGGGCTATGCCTGGTGTGCTCCTTCCTGGGTCCAGGTGGTGAGCTAGTGAAAATATGGATTAAAATCTTTCTTGCTGTCTTCCTTTTCACTTATCTGCTCTAAAATTAACTTTGCACAGCTGTATTTTAAGCTGCAAGACCAAGGGTTATATGACTTGGTTCAGTCAGTTCATGAATATTTGGAGAATAATTTCCCAGATTTATTAAGAACAGGTCTGTCTGTGTCAGAAGTCACAGTATGCATATCATTGTGAGTTTTAAAGTAATACTTTCTGTGGCAGGTTGGTGGGTGGTGAATTCTTCACCATTTATGCCATGACCAAAGAGGAATCTCTTTGGCTGGTTGGTGGTACTTTTTCTCCCTTCCACCTTCCTTCCTTCCCCATCCCTACCCTGCTCCCATCAGGCATGACCTTGATGAGGAAGGTTTTACAGATACAGTTTAGTGTTTGTAGTTGACTGGTTACCTTATTGCTAGATGTTGTGCAAGTACTTGGTACCATTTCTTTTGTTGCATGTGAAATCTTTACTTGTGTCTATTACCAGTAGATTATAGCTAAATGCTGAATGTTACAAATAAGTGTTTATTTCCACTTCGATTACTTTGGAAGTCCATAGCCTTATTATTCATCTTCCCTACTTAGCAGCTATTCAACATACTGGTTTGCTCACATAGTAAATCTGTAATAGCTTTTTGTATTATGGAAAACAATCCTTTCTTTAGTAGAGAAGCAGTGGTGCAGGATAAGCTAATGCACTGAAAAACAGGTTTATTCTCCACTTAGAAAAAGAGCTGTTGCTGTCCCACATATAAGGGTCTGGATCTCTTGCCTCTGAACAGCAGACAGAACTCCATTGGTCGCTTCACCCGCTCATACAAACTGAATTTTCCTTCCAGACCTGCTGGAGGAGGGTTGTTTGAGATTTGGATTTACTGCCTGGAAAGATGCACGTCTTTAGGTTTGCTAATTGTGCACCTTCCAATGTCATTATTTTATTTTATTTTAGATTAGATTAGATTAGTAAGTGTTTTGGAAGATGATAGAGGTTGGATGAGGTTCCAGTAGGAGGGAAAGAAAAATTAATCCAATTTTTAATTTCAATAAACAGCTTTATTATAGAAGCTGTCATCTCCCTTTGTGGTTGGCCTGAACATGGACAAGAGAGATAACTAAAATGACCGTGTTTTATTGGAAATATATGGTAGCTGGGTGGTTTATTTACTGATTGCTTTTAGCACATCAGGGGACCGTATTCTTATTTCAATTACTGAGGCTCAGGTTCAGTAGAGTGGGTGCCCATTATAGTCCTCCCCTTCAAAATTCTACAGGATTGAAATCTTTTGGTGTAGCAAGGCAGATATACCTCACTGGTGACCATGACTAAGCATTTGCACTTCTGAATGAAAAGTGGGTGGCAGCACTGAAATCCAGCTGTCATCTTGTTTCCCATTTCCTTGTTGTCTTTGAAGATCTGCATTGACTAAAAACTGAAATTCTGGAATACAAGGGTTGAGCTGCCCTTACTCCTGGGAGACACCTGCAATGCAGGACAGTTTCAGCCTTCTATTCCTCTTAGTTTTGACTCCTCCTTAGACCTTTTCATTTCTCTGTTTTCCCCTGTCCTAGCAGAAATTCCATCTTAGAAAGATTGTTAGTTCTTTCCTATGGTCTCGACTGTGCTTCACTTCATATACCCTTTGCACAACCCTGCTCTCATTTAGGACTTCCCTAAAGGTTGAATTGTTTTCATCAAGAGAGACCGAGGTTAGAAATCAGAGGAAATAAACTAAACTAAAAGCCAAAATCCTCTTTCAAATGATAACAAGAGTAGAGCACTGGAACAGTGTATCTGCAGGGGCTGTGAAATCCCCACTATTACAGATATGACAGCACAGAGTAGACAACCATCCATCTCGGCTGATTGCATTACCATCAATAGTCTCTTGCAGTTAGGGGACAGATCAGACAGCTTTGCAGTGGACATCTCTCCCAGCTGTATTTTTCTGCTGTATGCTTGACTTGTACTTCATAATAGAAATAGGTGGATCTAAACAGATGTCTACTAAAAACCCTCCAACTTTTTCAAAGTATGTTTCTTAAAAAAGTAATGTATTTTTCAAGCTACTGAGCTGGAATTTTGAAACAGGACAACTGAAAACTTGGATAATTTGAAAATGATGAAAATGGTTTCTAGCAGTCATTGTTATTTGAGATTAGATAGGTATTTGTATGTGCTTGTACATGAGTGTGCAAGGGTTTGCAACTTGGATGCAAATACAAGGTGGAGACATTGTTTTGATTGTTGTTAAACTGTTTTTCCCTTTTGAGGCTTCCTGTCTAAGCAAGCCCTTAATGTATGGAAAGAGGCTACGATTATGAGTATGACAAATGATGAGCTGAGCTGTTCTGTAAATGCTGTAACAACCCCCTAACTCTGTAGTTAAAATTTTCCACTAGTAAGTATTTGTATGTTTCAGGCAATTGATTTGGCGTTGTATATCCTAAGAATAGCACCCAAACAGCTAATGACACTGCAACAAATATGGTGTAAAGAAAATGAAAGAGTCCTTATTTAGTAAATGAACCTGTCATGTGAGAGAGAAAAGCACACAAAAGTAGATCATGCTTTAGATGACACAGAGAATCTGTGAGGAAAGGATAATAGGAGCAAAGTCCTCCTGGTAGTCCCTAGAACACACATGAAATAGAGTGAGATGAAAGATTTAAGCTATAATAGCTTTGTGAGGGAATGCCCTGCCTCTCTCCTTGTTTCCCTGTATTGCATCAGTACTGATCTTTTTAAATGTGGAAATAGGTGCCCTCTGCGACTATGGCTGTATCAGTACTGCGGAATGGCTCCTTGAACTCTGAATTCCACGGAGCTATCCCCAGATGCCCTAGATACTATTGAGGCTTCCCCTAGAAACAAAATGGCTCAGAAAAAATGACCAATCATCCAGGCTGGCATAACCTCACTGCATGCATTTGTAATATGAATTACAGTGGAATTAGTAAGTAAAATATTGAATATTGTCTCTTTTAATGCTGTCCTTTGAAATTAATGGTAATGATGATTCCTCAGTTTGGGGAACATGGTAGTCATTTTTTAGTGACTAATAGCTTCAGTCAGCAGTGTAATAGATTTTTGCAACATGATAATGAAAAAAATTCTAATGAAGGGCAAATGGCAAGTGGCTACCGAGTCGTTAGTTTTAAAAATCTCTCGAACTTGGCAATAATTTGTTGAGGTTTTGTTATGCAGGCTTTTTCACCCCTGGTGACAGAGCTGTGATCCTTACAGCTATTTCAGTGAATCAGCTGCAAGAACAGACCTAGTCTGCTAGGCTCTCGAAGAAGACAATTGATGCATGATGTCAAAGCCCAGTTCAGCTTTCGGACTTTTTAGGTGAGATGTCATTGTTGAGCCTGACAGAAAGGACTGTGCAAAGTCTCATTTGCTGTTTTGCTTAGTGCTTGAATAACCACTACAGCTAACCTGGTGGCCTGATGCAAGCGAACATGTCACTGTGGAACCAGTAAACACTTTCCACAATATTTCTTTGCTCTAGATGACTAAATCAGTAGCTCAGTGGTGCAAGAATATCTGACTTTTAGTTTGTTTTTGTGAGTTAGTAGGGTCTTTGTTTGCAGTATCCTTTGCTGCAGCACTGGTATTCTGAAGGGCATAGTGGTAGGGTTGGGTTAGTGGATGAGGCTTTCAGTGCTGCAGAGGTAGAGGACTTCTGAAAGAGCATTGGAAGGAATGTGTTGTGTCTTAGAACATGTTGCAAACACATTTCTAAATTGTGTCTAAAATCAAATGTGTTTTCTTTTTGTAGAATAATTTTCTTCACATTTGTATTTGTGAATCATTCATCTCTTTTGTCATCAGCCAGTGGTATTTCTGTAGTAAGTGAATTTCCATTAGCTACTTACGAAGTACTTTTTTTTTTGTGCTGCATAGTGACCTAGTTAGGTTAGCTACAAAGCATTAATCTATGAAGCATTAGATAGCTGTGATTATTTTTCTAAGTAATAGAAAGTAAACAAGAGCAAAAAAAAAAAAGTCTCAGATCTTTGAGTATTGAAAGAAAAATAATGTAACTGTCTTTTCCTGTGAGTCAGTAGTGTAAAGTGAGGGTAATACTATGAAAGTATAGTTCAGGTTAAGACTTGGCAAAATATTTCACATAAATTTCAGGTTGCTCAGATTCTGTATTGGAGAAGCACAACACCATGTAGGCTATCAGTTTGTTCCTGTATTGAGAAAAGTGGGACAATATGCACATATACATAGCATTTCCTTCAGAAACGTAAGTTTGGGAAGTTAAATTTCTGATCACTGGTTCAATCTAGATGGAAGAGAAAGTCTGAAACAAATTCTTAAGAGGAGGCATTTAACTATAACGCCATAGAATGAAATAATTGCTGTCGTGTCTGTTGAGCTTTCTCATATCAAAATCTCGTTTCCCAGTGTAAGATCTGTATGTGAAAATTGGAAAGGAATACAGACACTGACTGTAAATTCTTGTCAGATAGTAAAAGTCTTCTGACTGATCTCTGATAGACTGAAAAGTAATTGTTTTCAGAAGAGAGTTATGTGTTGTTATGAAACTCCAAACCAGAACACATTATAGTACAAAGTGCAATATAGCACTTGATTGTACTACACATATGCATAATATCATTTTAATATTCAGTGGTTTAAAATTAAAAATAAAGCAGTTTAGAACTGCTGTGGAAAAATATATCTGTGTGTACCTCATTAGGTTGCATTTAATTGCTTGAAAAAAACTAGGCAAATAAATACATGCAGCCTGCAAATCTTAAATTTACTATGCCAGAGAATTAAAAAAAACCAAACAAACCAACAAACTTTGAAAATGTTCTTAATTTATTTTTGCATTTTCTAAACCATTTGTCTCTTTAATTTGCTTCTCTGCTACACTTTTACAATATGCATTTTTGGGGCAAACACTACCCTAACAGGTTTCTCATACATCTTCAGTCTAGCGATTCTTTCTGTGCAATGACTATTAAATCCTTGATTATCTTGTGGGAAAAAAATGTAATGAAGTTATCTAGCACCTCGTTTGAGAAGGGAGAGCTGTTGTGTTGTAAATACATGCAGTGCAGTGCATATGGAGCTTTCTGAGGTAAGATGTTGTGAAGGAGATATGTTTATTGTTTAGCTGCTGCACTGAAGGATACAGATTCATAGCTGATGCTAGCTTGCGACCGTGCAGTGTCAGGAGGTCAGGTTAGAGGGCAGAGTTAATGGTCCTGCTGCCTCTGAACTGGTTGTGCTCCTGAACTCTATAATTTTTCTTCTCCGTGATGCAGAAAACTACAGAACTTGTTTTGTCTGTTGAGCAGTTCACACAGCTTCCTAATGACCAGGGCATGTCAAAGCCAATTGCATAGCTTGATGTCATCATCTACTACTTACTTTTTGCTGGTGCAGGCTGAGCCAGGCATGGGTGTTGGCAGAACTGCTTTGGGTCAGTTCATGCAACAGCGGGATTCACTTTATTTTGGTATCTGTTACCTCTGTAACACGTGCCTGTCTAGCCCTCTAATAGAACTCTGATATGATGTACTAAGTGAATGAATTATTTTGATTCAGAAGGGTAGGAATTCTTAGACTTTGTTACTGGGGTGAGTTGTTTTGGCCTCTCACTTGATGCAGTAGTACTGTCCATCATCCTTTTATTGGCATGGCACCCTGTATGAGAAATTAGAGTGGGTGCCTAATACCTAAGACCAGATTTTTCATTTTGTAATCTGTGACAAGCTGACGGAACATGAGAAAACATGATGGCCTTTCTGCTTCAGACATATCTATCTGTCTGGGTGGGAGTACCTTGTCTGTGACAGCAGTGAGGAAAAAGAACGTGTGATGGCCAGGAGAGGATGGATATGCCTGTGGTTCTCCAAATTAGATGTATAAAGTATTGTGGATGAACTTTCTAAACCAAAGCGTTGTCACAGGCCTTGTCTGAAGAGTATATGAGCTTTCATACTTGCTCTCAGTCTTCTAGCACTTCAAATTCTGGGTTTTTCTGAGCTGTCAGGAATGGTGAAGCAAAATTTATTCCATCATTCTCACTTCCATATTCTATGAGAGTGGGCTTTTCATTTACGTTCTTAGAAATGAAATATTGAAGCCTGGATGGGTGTACTCTGGTACCCTTTCACAACTGAAAATGCAAGTTTCCTCTTAACCATGGTTTCTCTCTCACAAAGGATGTGGTAACTGCAACAAATAGCATAAATGAAATTAAACATCTAATCTCACCTGCAACCAAGTCTTCTGATAGATCTGCAGAAAATGAGATATTTCTTTATCCTAACCACTTGCAAGTAGCACCTAAATTTTGCATAGTAAGCACAGCATTTCAGAGGAATGTGGTCATCAAAGGTGGGTGGTTTAACATCTTGGTTAAAGGTGAAATAGTTCAGAAAGAAGTTACGAGACATGAGAATTCTGTGTGTGATTCAGACTACAAGTGCTACAGTTCTTTCATTCTTTCACAGTTCAAATAAAATATATCCTCAAAGATACTGTATTATATAATACTCAAAAAAAAAAAAAAGGCTATGATAGCTATATTGGATTTTTAAGTCAGCTTTGATTCCTGCCCTGTTGAATCGAAATGAGCAGCCTAATGTGGAGTCTTCAGAATGCTTAGCAAGTGATGTTCAAACACCTGGTGTTACATTTAAATAGATGGCATAGCTCTGCCTCAGACTCAAGGAAAATGGATTAAATGCAGTATTACATAAACCTCTACAAGATCGGACTTCCCTTTTTGTGTATGAACAGTAAAGGTTGGATCCGTTCCCTTCTCCTAAGTTGTTCTCTGTTGTTTTCTTTTCAGTCATTACTCTTACAGATTTTTTTTTTTCAGTGTTACCAGCGTATGGTGTATTACACTTCTAACCAGTCTAGAAGTAAGGCTGCATCTGGACCAGTTCTTGGCAGCTTGTACTCTTTTGATAGCTAGGAATTGTGAACACTATGTTAAAGTGTTTTCTTTTATAGCTTGTGCTTTGTGGAGCTCCATTACTCCATGTAGGATGTGTTGCTTCTTACTTCATCCACTGAGTTCACCATTAACTGGAAGATGTGTTTGCTTATGTGACTTGCATTCATACAGTATCAATGCCTCAATGTTTTCAAGTCATTTTATTATGTACAATAACATTTTATTTCTTTCTTTAATGGTAACAATTCATTCTCTTCAGCTCTTTAATAGCACAGAGAAACAAAGCAGATGATGGTAGGATTTGCCATTCTGTTCTAGGTTGTATAGTGTTTCACGCTTGAGACTGGCAGATTTGTGCCATTTAGCTCTGTGGGTAAGATTGTGTCCTAGTATAACTTGGGAGGAACAGTTCAGCTTCAAGTCTGTTAAGTTATAGCTTTGAGAATAGGGTAAAGTCACACGTTCTGACCATAGTTTTCATATTATATGGGGTAAATTGATTTTTAAAATCTCATAAAATGTTTCTTGACCTGCAGATGTCAACAGATGACAGCATTGTCTCCAGGAAGACAAATGCCTGTGCTCTCACCATACACAAGAAACCTCACAGTTTAATTTTAGAAAAGATAACGGTTTTTTTTGAGTCACAAAAGAGAAAATAAACAAATACCTATTATTTGCTTTAAAAAGGATATATTTTAGTACAATCTCTTATGCCTAATTTTGGAGAAGAATTTGAGAAGATGTCTCTCAGATTTCCTTCCCAACATTTATGAGACAGATGATGGTGAAAACGATGTTTCAGGGTTTTGTACACTTACTATTGTAGAAGATTTGAGGGATTTTATCTCCATCTGGTCATTTGATAGAAACTTTTTGAAGCTTTGGCAATTGGTTTAGATCGTACAACACATCGCAGCTTTGAGAGATCTTCCCCAGCATTATTGTGCTATTTGATTGAGTCTGCATTTACTAGAGATTACAGCTGTGATTATATAACCAAGAGATACAGGCAGATGAAAATCCTTTGTATTATTTGGCTTTGATTTTATTTTGTTGTGGGTTGTTTTGTTTTGTTTTTCCTTTTCAGATTTGAGTTGAATATAGAAATGTGAGAGAAGGACAACACAGACTTGGGAAAAGACAATACTAAATTGCAGTTAGAAACAGTATAAATCAGGCTTCTTAAGAAGATGTGTTGCCTTTTCTACATATATATATGGGAGGGTGTACGTATGCATATGTATGTGGAAAGGAACACAATGCAGATGCCCTTGCTATGAAGTCAGTAACAATAAGTATTTTATCTATGAAATGTAGGCTCCATTTTGTTAATTTTTATCTGACCATTTTTCATTTGGGTGAAGATGGTAGTGGTAAGTATTTGTTTTGTAGTGGAAAAATTCAAACTTCATTAGCAAAATGCAAAGCTATCGTCTTTGCCATCTTACTCTTTATGATAGTAGGATTTTATGCACAGCCACATTAATTACAATTAACTATAGCATTTCAATTTGTTGACTTTATTTATTCAGAACACTATTACTGTTAAACAATTAATGGTAAGTTGAACTTCAAAGTGGATAAGAACATCATTCCAAGCTGTAATAGCTTAGTGGATGAGCATATTGTCTTAAATTGGCTTATCTGCATCGTTAAATGTTTGCTGCATACAGTGCATGTAATTATATGATGACTGAATGCTATTAAATGAATCGTTCTTTAGGTGCACATCACAGTATTGTAGCAACTAGTTCTAGAAGCTTCAGTTATGAAAAAATGTTTCAAGAACTATCTTTAAGTGTTCACTGGATAAATTCTAGATCAATTTACAGAGACATACAGAATGAATTTTTACTTATCACCTACATCTGGTGTGTTTACTTTTTGGTAACATGGCTATTTTTTGTGTTGATAGAAAATTGGTTTTAAACTACATAGTTCAGTGCTCTTTTCATACACTATCATGTAGAGAGCCTTTGCATTCACACCACGTTTTTCCATGTGACATGCTTTACATTGTTGTAGGAAATGAAATAGAGAAATTGCCAGGCTGTTTAACAACTCCAATGAATATCTGTTTGCCCTTAAAATCATATTTTTTGTTTCTGTTTGCTTTTGTTTCATTTTTAAGCTGCTAAGTGCAGTAAGGACACAATCCTGTGGAGTAACCTGTTTTCTGAAATAAAATCATGCTCGCACAGACTTTAAAATAAATGTGTGCAGGAAAGGTATTTTCTCTTTATTGCTGTATTAATGTATCTGGGAAGGATAGTTTCTCCTTACTTTTGTGTTACAATCAGATGCACACAGTCACAACTCTTTATCTCTCTATTTATAAATACAAGCTATTCCTTTCAAGCCCTAGTAAGGCAGTGTTACGCAGCTGGAGCAGTCCCAAGCACAAACAATGTGACTGAAAACAGCTGTTGCATCCTGGTTCCCCCACTTGCTCCCTGGAGAAATAATATGTTTTTTATCTCTAGACAGTAGTTGATTATTTCCTCCTACGTGTTACTTGGCTGTTAGTGGGCTCACAGATGAGACGAGGCAGAATCACAGCACCACGTGTCTCTGCTTAACTCAGGGAGAGGAAATACTGTCCTTTGTAGTCTGTTCTTCCCCATCAAAGAGCAAGCTGTGGTCTATATAGGAGAGTAAGTAATTCATGCTTTCTGACCTTCCACATGTAAAACAAGCAATATTATCATCCTTATTTGCACTCCTTTATTATTTATCATAATGATAAAATCAGAGGTCCACAGACAGGTTTGAAGTTGAGTTCTGCATATGTAGATACTAGTAGTGGTTACCAGGAGGACGCCAAGCTTTCAGCACTGATGTGCAAACTCCTGTGGCACTCTACTGCCTTGCTGAACGTCCCAGTGCTGTGGTGCTTCACCCGGGCTCTGACTGCTCTCTTGTTTCCTGGCATGTCAGCTCCTTTCCTGGCCCACAGGGCTCCTGCACAGACACATGCAGCCTCCAGTTTCATGGATTACCCTGTGGAATATGATATAGCAGGGAGTTAATAGATGTCTTAGCTCCTGCCTCATTTCAGAGACTGCCACAGTCTTGAGAGGGGATTATTTTGTGTTTAACCTCCTATCTTGAAATCACCTTTAGATCCGGTCAGGCAAAGGACAAAATGCCAGCTGAGAGTAGTCAGAGCATCCAAACTAAACAACACAAATGTTGCTGCAGAGGGTGTAAGTGAGGGAAAAAAAATCTTAATCAGGTTTTAATGAAATAAATTTGTGAAATTTTCCCTTACCTCCTCACTGTCAGCTGACCTGGCAGTCTCTCCTTTTGCATCCAGTATGTCTTAAGATGTCTGTAACATAGAACAACTTTTTGGTGAAATGTAGCATTTACTGCAAATCCTGTTATAAAGTCTTTGGCCTTAAAGGAGAAAGCTGCTTTCTTTCTTTCCAAAACTAGTTTATTTCTTATACCACAACATAGTGCAGCTGTTCCTATAAATTGATGGATATTGTCACTTTCTTGAAGATCTCTTTCTGTTACATTGTGTTTTGTTCCTTGTATTTACCTTGTGGTTAGTGACTCCTCTCTTCCCCTTTTGGTGATTCAGTGTTTGTTTCCCTGCATGAACTCTGTTTATTTCTGAACAAATGCCAAAAGTAGGTGAGTGGAGGCGGCTCATTGCTGGCTCCAGACTGAGACTGAGTACCACAGTAATCACCATTTTGTGGACACCAGTGGCTTGGATCAGTTGACCTCCATTATCTTGCTTTCAGAAGTACAGAAACACAAGGTTTGAGAGGCAAGCCAGAAGCACAAACCAATGGGTCCGAATTAATTGCCAATGCAAATGGTCTTTTAAAATTTTCTTTTGAATCTGACCCTCCCTAGATTTTGTTAAGCAGCTATTCAGTGTTCTGTCAGTGTGACTAATAATGTCAAACATCATGTTTACCATTGTGGTTAAATTGGTTATTATGAACCTGTTTGAACAGATCACCCTGATCGCAGTTACACTCTGTGTTCAGAGGTCTAGCAAGACCACCTTTAAGTGACCATTTTTTTTGTCAGGGTTTTAGTGTGGCTTTTTGCTTGTTTGTCTGTTTACAAGTGGCACAAGGGCTCCGCCTATAGCATACTGTATAGAAAGTGACTCTTAAGTCTTGAGATTGAACTGGTTTTGTCACATCACAAGTATCTTGTGGTCCAAAATCAGTTTCTGTTGATCCACAGTCAGTCTGTGAGTCTTCTCTGTGGATTCAGTTTTGGAGGAAAAGGCAGGCTAGATGTGGCACCATGACCCCACACTCCTTTATTGCATAAGAGGGAGAACTAAGCATTTGTGCTCGGAGGGAACAGATGTGGACAGTTAATTCTGTTGCCCTGACCAAGTGATTAAGGGAATTAAACCTGGCCCATTCCATTATGCTGAGTGTCCTTACACCCACTCCTGTTCAGAAGCAAAACGCTGCTTAAAGTGAAGAGTTATTGAAAAGCAGAGCACAAAACAAACAGTATCAATCACAGATGTGACATCTAACCTCTGTGCCTAAACACATGCCATCATGAATATGAGATTCCATTGCTATGATTAACTGAATTAGACTATTAAAAAAAAAATAGTGTGAGACACCCATTTGAGTTATGTGTTGTGCTTAGATTGCATGAAAATTTCATCTACTGAAAAGGGCTAGGATGGTAAATGCACACAGAAAAATTACAGGGTGTTTTCTCTATAGTGTTGGGATGTATTTTGTTACTGGGTTTAAAGAGTCTTGTTCCACACTTTTCTATCAAGCTTTGCCCTAGGGTGATGGTTTAGAATTTTTAATTTACCTTTGTGTGTCATGATAAATGTAGAGAACCAGACAGCTGTGAAATAGTGAAAGTTGGTTTAAAAGGGAATCATCAAGTCCCTCCACTCCAGTGATTTAGCAAACCAAATTTTATAAAAGCACTATCGATTATGCTTGCAGAAGGAAGAGCACAGTCTTATTTGTAAAATATGACTATGCTAATCATTACTAATTTTTCATAATTAAAGGACCATAATGTTCCAGAACTGCTGTCCTCTAATAGAAGATTAAAGATGGGCTGCGACTGTGAACCTGAAGCTTCAGCTTGTGTTTTGAGCTTCATATAATGTGGTAAATAAAAAATGAAAGATTACTGAGAGCTTTATTGGGTTTTCAGGACCTGAAATGATACTAGTTAAACCCTAAATTGCAGCAACTGCATAATGTGTAAGGTACTCTTATTTATTGGGATAGAAAATTGACATACCCAGCCAAAAATGGATGAAAGGGAAGAAAAGGTTGAAAGTGGATGGCAGGTAACTTCGAAGCAATACCAGATAAAGAATTTTACCTCTCCCATCAGAAGAGAGAGAGCACCATGGTGTTTCTACCATGCCACACCCTTGGACATATGATGTACTGTCTGTAAAGCAAGAGTTCAACTTTTACAGATGCTTCAGGCAGTTAGGTGTTCAAGAAATGTGATGGTTCAAGGAAAGCACAATGCCCTTTGCTACTTCATCTCAAAAACTGTGGGGATGCAGAACTTCTGTTCCGTTGTTACCCTCTCCTTCAAAGCCTCCTGCCTATAAGTGAGGGCAAGAAGAGACAGATAGGCTGTTCTCTGTTACTCATACTCTGCTTCTCTCAAGGAAAATTTTCAGTCCAACCTTACGACTTTCTGAAGCTGTAGCTGCAGCATAAAAAAAAAAATTGTAAAACCTCCCGCATGTTTCTGAACAAGAGTTATGAAATGAGTCTTTGCCAGTTAGTTCATTCCAGTATTCATCAGTATCCCCAGCTACAGAACTGCTGGAACTGCCCACAGACTGAGGAAGCAAAGCTGTAGCTGTTTACTCCCTGAACTGTTATCATTGAAACTCTGTGGATAGAGGTGTTGGTGTATGAGCTTTCCAGAAGCTGATAGTTTAGACCACTGCTCACTAGGGAAGGATGTTCAAGTGTTTTTTTTCAAGTGTTGATACATTAGATTGCTTAATTTTATGGTCCTGTGACTGAATTTAATTAATATTTTTAAATTAATTTCAAGCAACCTACTTAGCATTCTATAGTAGTAGGAATTAATGCTGGTACCTATTTTATTTTCTTATGCCCAGAATATGTCTGTTTTTCAAAACTGAAATAAGTTGTATGAGGATTTTTTAAACAAGAACTGTCTGTCAGCATTAAGAACTTACTACTTTTTCTTTTTTATGATACACTGCAGAATATTTAATTTCAGCTGTGTTTTTTTTCAAGTCTTTGAACCATTTTTGTTCTCTTTCACTACAACAGTGCCTACAGCCTCCTTCTTTAGGGTGTATCTTAGATCTCTTGTTATTGTCTTGTTAGAGAGCTGGTTTTCTTTTTGAGCTCTTGAAGATGCAATGTTATTTGTGAATCTTTGAACCAAACAAAATTTTAACTTTACACATTGGGTGCAAAGATCTCTGTGTGCTTGCTGATTTTGGGACTCACTTGGTTTTTTACTGGCTACCCTTGATTTCTGCAAGCTTTGCAGCAGCACACATGTCCTTACATGAACTTTTGGCCTACTGCTTGAAGAAAAACAGGTAGAGCGAAAACTGAATTAGGTAATGACTGGAAATGCAGTGGGCTGCTCCTCTCAGCTCTGAAATGGAGGATTTGTGAGACTGAATCAGCTCCTCTATGCTCTCCCTCATTTTTCCATTGCTGTACTGGTGGCTGGAATCAAATAGAGAAACCCTTGATTTTTCTCCCCTGGGACATAAAGAATGAGCTATGACTACCCTTATTTTCTGACACCGAAGAGGTCTAAAAGCTCTCCCTGTCCTTGCATTTGTTGCTGCTTCCAAGGCAGCAGATTTTGCTACAGCCACTTGTCTGTGGCTGTTGTTAGTGAGAAGACATCAGATGCTACACAAATTCTGTCTGCTCTGTCAATTGTGTGAGGACTGAAAAGCATGCAGAAGAATGTTGAGGTGAGATTAGGAAGTATGGCTTTTGTTTTATTTCAACCTATGAAAAACCATGGAGGTATTTTCCTTTCTCCTTGTGCAGTGTTTTAGATATTATTCTGGGATGTTTTCCAACAGAGTAGGATGACCCAGTAAGCCTGACTGTGGCTCAAGGGGCACATGCCTTCCAGTTTCTACATTCCCTGGGAAGGTAGGAGTATTAGTGAAACTATATAGTTGGAAAGATGGTGCAGAAAGATGGGAATACTAGAAAGGCAGATTTGTGTGTAAATGCATTTACTTCTGATAACATGAGTTGTCAGGTAAAAGGTTAAAATTATCTAGTATAAATTCTAGGTGGGTTTGGTTTAATTATCATCTTTTTTTCTGATTTCTTTGTAGTCTGACTTTGAATTACTTGTCCAGCTGGTTTTACACAAGGATGGTCTTTCCTAACTTTAGTTGCTGTCTTTTGCCATAGGATGTTGGTGTGTGCTATTAATCTTGCCCTTCTGTCAGTGTGCTGTTTGATTTGTATCCTGCAGTCTGTTGGAAAGAATGATAGAAAGAAAAACAAAATGCAAAGTTGTAAGAACAAGATGAAAGGAGAATTTTGGATCAAATGCTGCAATAGCAAGCAGCATTTTCTTTTTATGTCATCTCGAGTCAAACACAAGATAGAAGTACCTGGGATACTTCTTGTCTAATAAACTAAACCATGAAACCAGTGTGGATCTATTAATCTGCTGCAAAGAATCTTCTCTGCTGGTTATTGTTACTATACTGGGAAAAGGAAGTAAAAAGAAAAGAGAAAACGCTTCATTTTTTTTCACTGCTGTCATCACTCATCCTAATGAGGACAAAAAAGGTTACCTCTACTAGGAGCATGATGCTTTCATGTACTCTGAAACCCACCTGCTCACTTCTTAATGAGAATGTTAGGTTTGGAGATGCTGTGATCGTGTTAGGTTATTTCTGAAATACATTACACAAGAAATAACTGTCAGCTGCCTATTTGGGATTAGGCATGATTTTTTTTAATTCAGACATCTTATGAAATGCCTTTGAAATAAATTTTGGAATCCCTTATTCACACTGTTTTAGACCTTGTCAAGTGTCAGACATCAGCAGTATCTGTGTCTTAGAGGTTGCATTTTACATTAATAAATTTCAGCATCTGCACATATACTATGCAATATATATATGTGTATATGTAAATAAATATCCAGATCAGCACTGGGGCTTGAATTCAGAAAAGATCTGACAATGCCTATGAGCTTTCAGGGACTATTAGTAAGAGGAAATGGTTTTTCGTAAGGTATTTTTGACATATCTGACCCATAAATTTCACCTAGTGTTCTGCTTCTCAGTTCGTGAATGTACCTTGGAGTCGAAGTGTCATTGCCATCCTGTGCTTTACAGCTGGGGTGTAAAGGGGAGTCTAAAATTATTAAGATGAGAAAGGAGATAGTTTTATTTTGAGATCAGAAGCTGCAAGTGAATTTAAAGATTGTTTTCTATTTCCCTAACTTTTGGAAATACCATATTTCATATACCACAAGACATATAGCTTGCTTTTTCATTTGCTGTTGAGTATATTAAAAATAAGAAGTGTATCTGTAAACTTCAGTGGTTAAAACCTCCTTGAAACTGATAGAAACAGGGTGTTATTGCTTCATTTGTGGCCACTTGAACAAAGCAGACAGAAAGTATTAGCTTTGGAGCTTTGTCAATGATCATAAAGTTAAGCAGCTTTCTCAACTGACAGAATATATTTCAGCACAATATTTTGCTCCAGTCTCTCCATTTTGTTCATATGAATATTGCTGCTGTTAAAAGCTGTGCATATGGGGAGAAATGGATCCTCTATCTCCAGCTGCCAAATAATTACAGTATTTCTGAGGAAAAAGCAACACTCAGACTTCCATACACATTTCTACTTACATGAGTAAGAAAGTACATCTCATAGGGACTAATTAATATCTTTACATCTGTAGGTCATATAGATTAGGTAGTTCAGGGTTGCTTTAATATTTAGATTTTTATGTGCTTTATAACCTAACCTCCTGACTTTAACTAAAACACAAATTTTGTTCTGCTTGATACCAGATAGGCTTGGCTGTCCATAACTAACATCTGAGGTTTCTGTTTGTTTGCTTTTTGGTTACTTGTATTGTTCACAAGAAGAAATCAGCTTGCATGGGAGGTGCAGGTTTACAGCAGCAATCAATTACTTCCTCTAACACAATATAGTTAAACTTGATGGAAGAATTGCTTAAGTTGATTTGTGCTCAATAGCTGTCTGTTGTCAAAAATTCATTATGGTCATTGGTCTGCTAATAAAAGTAGCTCATAGAGCAAAGTAATTTTGAATTAGAGGAACAGATGTAGGCTCATTAGTGTCAAGGAGTTCACCATCAGGAGTTCAAGCTGAGTAATGATTAGCCAATGGAAAATATGATTTAAAATCTTTCAAATTCTTTTAACCCTTGCAAGTACAAATCATTTGAGGGCCAAATTGACTTGCTATTTTCTGATGCTGTTCAGGAATATTAGACTAAAAAGTACAAGAGAGGTAGCAGGTGTGGTTAACAGATCCTTGAGGAGACCAAGTTAATGCTCAGAGAGGAGGACAGCTTAGATAGCCAAAGCTCTGTCCATGACACCACCCCCTCAACCATTTATTGACTTTGCTTATTCTGTCAGCCCTTTCAAACCCCTTCCCCTTTACTGGAAGGATTGATGAGAAGACAACATGTGTTCCTAATTCCTTCACAGCCACAGACTGTGGGTTTAGTGCAGATTGCATTTGAGTCCAGTTGTCTGTTTCCATTTCTGTTTCCTTTATATTATGCAGCCTTTTGACTCTCTCCTGCAGCTCAGGCACCTGCTGCAGGAGGTCCTCTACTTAAGCACACCTTTTGCAGGCAAGTTTGCCTCCAAGCTCCACCCCCGGAGAAGAGTTGCGGCACTGCCCGAAGCTCAGTGTCTGCACAGCTGCTTCTACCTTCGGCAGCTCCATCTGGGTGGAGGCATCGGTTCTCGGAGGTGTGCGGTGCGCTCCGCGCACCCCTCTTGCTCGCCATCGAGTACTCCCTGTGCTGCCCGAGGTGTTTTGACCTGCGGAGCTAAGACCTCGCCCTTCCTTCCTTCCCGCACGCCGTTCCTTCGCGCATGCCCTTGCCGCGCAAAGCGTTCCGCCGCCTCTGGGAGAGTCCAAACAGCCCGCGCTAGGTCCTAGCGCCGCCCTCTCAGTGCCGCGTCAGCCACTGGCATTGCTGAATCCTGCCGGTGGCTGTACGCTCCAACTCCTGCCTGTCGTTAGCAGGAAAGTTGGCAATTGGCCTCTATCTGGCTTTGAATCTTTTCCCCAAACGCTACCGTTACTGCTTTCCGACATCTTCGCCGCGACCGCTCAGAAGTGGTGACGGTCTCCCTTCTTCTTCCATTTTATCAAGAGTTGAGAGGGGGATTCATATTCTTTATCCCTTTACTATGAGCCAGCAGTTTGGCCGGGTGGCAAAGAAAGCCAATGGCATCCTGGCGCCTCTCAGTAATAGTGTGACCAGCAGGTGTAGGGCAGCAATTGTCTCACTTCACTCGGCACTGGTGAGGCTACACCTCGAATGTTGTATTTGGTTTTGGGCACCTCAGTACACGGAGGCATTTAGGGGCTGGAGCAGCTGCAAAGAGCAGCTAAACTGGCGAAGGACCTAGAGAATGAGTCTAATGAACAGTGACTAAGGGAACTAGGACAGTTTAGTTTGATGAAGAGGAGGCTGAGGTGAGACCTTATCACCCTCTACAACTACCTGAAAGGACAATACAGAGAGGTAGATGCTGGTGTCTTCTCACAGGTAATTAGGAATAGAACAAGAGGGAACAGCCTCAAGCTGCACCAGGGGAGGTTTAGGCTGGACATTGGGGGGAAAAAAAAAAATCACAGAAAGAGTGGTCAGGCATTGGAACACTGCAAGAGTGGTCAGGCTGCCCAGGGAGGTGGTTGACTCACCATTCCTGGATGTGTTTAAAGGTCCTTTAGATATGGCACTTAGCAATATGGTTTAGTGGTGGACTTGGTAGGGTAGGGTTAATGATTGGACTTGATGATCTCAAGGGTCTTTTCCAACCTGAATAATTCTATGAAAGGTCCTTAAACAGCAGCCATGGGATTTGCCCTAACTCTGCAAGCAAATTAATGTCTGTGTGCTTTTTTTTTTGTGTGTGTGGGTTTTGTTTTTTTTTTTGTTTGTTTCATTTGAAGGGAGTAAAAGGAAGTGTGTTTATGTGGCAAGAATTGAATTTTGAATTGTAAAGAATTGAAAATGTGCCCTTGTTATGGTTGCCGTTATTTAACATTTTTTTAGCCTGATTCCAGATTCTTTACCTAGTATTTCTAGTACAAGAGCTCTTCTGTTGCCTCTTGAGCCTTTTACTAGCTGTCCAGCATTTAGAAGCATGCCCTCAGTGACAGTGGTCCCACTGACTTACTGTTCCATGATGCTGTGACTTCAGGATAAACAGTGAATGATCACAATACTGCCATAGCCTGTGTCAGAGGGTAATCACTTCCTCTAATAAAAGAATTGTGCTCTTGGTCTCTGTAGGGGAAGCCTAAAAGGCATGGCATAATACCCATTAATATATTTTTTTATTTAGTCATTTAACTCTGTTTAAACCAGGACATCATCTTTGAATCAGTGAATGAAGAAACAAATGAAGATTTCTAATATTATTACAGTATATTCCCTCAGGTCATAATAGAAAGATTAGTGTTACATAAAGACTTTCATCATGAAAATTCATAATCTGCTGAAAAAGAGGTGACATTAATGACATGAAACTCCTGGAAGGTAGTGCTACACAATCATATGTTAGAGAAATGTAACATGTTATCCTTCAGCTTGTTTTCCTTCCTGTTGCATATTGTTTCACTTGCACATAAATATTTCCTGTATGTAATGAATAAACTCAAACAAGATGGTTGATAGCTATTCATTCTCCAAAAATGCTTGAATTGCTGTAATATAAACATAACACTGTCTTCTCATCTACCTTTTAACTGTGGTTTGCTTGAGAGTTGAGGCATTGTTGGTTCCATTAATCAACACTGAATCAAGTTTGTAAGCTTTATACTAAGACTGAAGTGTAAAAACCTTTATTTTAAAGCTTGCCAAACTCCACCCTTGAATTTTCTTTCTCTTGTAGGAGCTGATAAAATCACTAGGACCTAAGTAGAACTGGAACAGTATTTCTTGTGGTGTGATTTAAGTGGTAGTGATAATCTCTCTTCTTTCTAGAGACAAAATGCTCTGAGCTTAGCTCTGCATGTAAAAATAAAAAGTTTGGAAATATAGGAGATTCATTTAAAATTTTTCTTGTGTGAGGATTTAGTACAGTTTTTCTACAAGCAGAAAGTTATTTTGGGTTACACAGGCTATAAACCAGTGATGGAGAGTGGCACAACAACGAGAGGTTTATTTGGTACTTCCCGAAAATGGAAATGATTATTATTCCTATTATTAGAAAACTGCAAAATTAAACAATAAGTATGGAGCTAAAAACAATGCTGTCAGCTGCAAAGTAGATAAATGTTCAGGGTAGTTGTAGGTAGAGTTTAACTTTATTTTTTTGAGAAAAAGATTCCCCTTTAGCTCCGAGATGTGGCAAACGACATTATGATTTCCTCCTCTCCGCTCAACTGGTATGTCTGTATTTCTCTCTGTGAATGTATCTGCAAATATCATCTTTGTTAATTTTTTTTTTTTCTGGAAGAAAATGCGCAATGCTTCCTGCACACTTGTCTCCCTGTGTGGTCATCCATGTGTCTTTTGAAAGTGTTTGATGTTTCACTTCTGTGACACCCATCTATACTGATTTATCATACAAAAAAGAATGCGTACTGTAAGACGATGGTTTTGTGAGAAGTGTCTGTTCTTCAGTCTGCTTTACCAACACAGTGCAAATTACTTTTACATTTCAAAAAAGGCCATTTGTTGGCCCAGAATAAAATTGTCATGAGCACAGATGGTGAAGAGCATCTTTGAAAAAATGAGGCAGATCTTGATCTTTTCCACCTAGCCAATGAAAGCATCACTCCATTCCATTCCACTCCACTGATCTCCAGGTTCTCCTTTCTGGTTTCTGCTGTAAGAGTATAACAGGATGGGAGGTTTATAGAACAGGCACCACATTTTTTATTTTTCTCTATTTTAACTTTTAGACAGGCAGTGTGGGAAATGTTAAGGAGAAGAAATTACCAGAGCACTGGAGAAATTCCTGTAATAGGATTTTTTGATGTGGGGAAGTATAAACCCATCATCTGCCAGGCATAACAAAACTTAGGAGATAAAATTGACTAGTAAGAAGTTGCTTTACTTTCTACTCTCTTTTTAATAATTTCTCAGGTTTTATCCTAGGCTCTTCTAGCTTATACATCGTAAACTGTTTACCATCAAGAATAGCATTTGCACAGTATTATTAGAATGTTCAATAGTATTTGTCTCAATAAATGAACTGTTACCTATTACTGTATCTATCAAAGATAAGGATGGCTTGTATGTGGTGCTCCAGAGTGAACATGCCCAAATTTTAAATTTTCTTCTTAGATGCCTGAAATAATTTTTAATTAAAAAAGAAAGTGTGAGTACATTGATATTTTAAAGACATTTTTATAGAATAGAGCTTCAGCATAGTCAGGCTAAAATTCTATATTCACTTTTCCATTTTTATTAAAACAGAGAGGACCGTATAAGCCACAGTTAGATGCTCAATTTACCTCTGTAAGACCACTGCATCACGCTGAAGTGCACCTGAAATCCATATGCACTATGCTTCCCTGCTGAAGCTGTACTGCTATTTGTAATGTCTGTCTTGCCTGTGACATTTTATTTAGTTCTTATCCCTGCTATGCTCACCTTGGGGCTGCTGGGCAGATGGGAACTGACTCAATTTTCAAGGGCACACAGATACAAGAGAGCAATCCTGCTCACAGTTCTGGTCTTTGTGTGGAGGCCCAGCTTTTAAGGATCCTGCACTTTGTAGAACAGCCAGGCTGCTCAGTGACTAAAAGGGCAGACTGCAGAATAGCTTAGCTTTGGAAAGCTGGAGTTTTGTTCTGTGAAAAAGGCTTTTATTTGGTGATTGGCAGATCTAGTGAATAAGATAGTGTCAGGAATATGCTTCTGGTCATCTAAAATCCATTTGCGTTTCATGAGTATTAATAAGCATTTTGAAAAATTGCGCTGTGGAAGTACAAGCTTGAGATGTGAAAGTGTCAAGGATTTGCTGATCAATCCCACTTGACTTTCTTAGTCTTGTTAGCATTTCGTGTGTGCCATGTTCCTTGAGCTTGGACTGTGGCTGCTCTGAGGTGGCTGTTTCCAGGTGCTCTGGACAAGTACAGCCACTTGCTTGTGCAGCTATGGATGTTGGAGATATCTGTGACTGCTGGCAGTAGTCAGGGAAGCAGTGGTTGGGCAGTATGGAGCTTCTCCAGGATTAGTTTCTGTTATTTCTTTGGGAAGGATGCTGTGCTGCTGTACTCTAGAGCAACTAATGCAGCATTTAGATGATTCCAAGTTAGTATAATCTACACTGCACTGTAGGCAAACACTGCTGGAGTTATTACCCTCATTCCTGGTGCCAGACAAATACCTGTTGCAACTATCTAGCTATCCACCGTAAAGAAACAGCAGATTCTGAGAGAAGTGGGAGCTGGAAGTCATTTACCGACTGCATTGCACTACATGGTGGACTTGCTTGGGATAATACATAATGCTTCTTTTTTTCTCAGTTTCTTCCCTCTTCTAGCAGTCTCAGTAATACTTGCATAATTTTATGGTTGTCACTTGCAGTGTGCTGCTGTTTCACTAATAAAGAAATGAATATTATTCTTGATACAAAGAGACCTGAAGTCTTATATGGGTCATAAATCCTGTTGCAGTTTCCAGAATTTAAACCTAGTTGTCAGATCAAAGCATTTAAATTCTACCAAGGTACTCCTCAACTCCCTAGCTTCATGACTTCTTTAGTTTTGCAAAGGCTGAATATATGTAATAGAATGTCATGCTGGACTATTTGGATATTCTTTTACTAAATGTTGGCAGGGATCCACATTAGCTGATACTCACATATTTGTATTTAAATGTTGGTGATAATATGTCGTCTTCTCTCTTAATCTTTCTACTAATTAAACTGAGAAAAACGTATCTTAAAGTTAATTTTGCACCTTTTTGATCTTTAATGTTTATTTTAAACATTCTTTTCTGAAACAGCTCTGTAACAGCACAAAGGTATGGAAGTATAAAGCTGGTTAGGTTAGCCCAGTGCAGTAAGCCATGAAAATGTTAAGTTCTCATTTTCTGTTTCAACACTTTCTTCAAGCTGTTAATAAACAAGTAGCATTACGTTGTATTCAGTAGTGTCACAGATTCAGTGGCACTGTTCAAAGTCGCTCTTGAAATGAGTAGGGATAAACACATTTGAAATATGAAATACTGGAAATCAATTAAAGTCAACTAGCAGGAAGCATTTGCTATCAAATTGTGTATGTACATCTCTAACCTTGTGGCTAGCTGTCATATGAAAAAAAGTATAGTTGTAGAACAAGTTTCTAAACATTTTCTTAACTACTGTTTTTTTCTGGGAGGTTGTTTTTGTTAACTTTAGGAGAAGAATAGACCTTTGCCATGCCAACTCGATGATGTTCTGTCCTTCCTTATTGTGTGCTTTAAGAGAAGTCAGTTTAATACTGCAGACAGTGGATTTGCCATCTGATGGTGTGTTGGCATCTGATGTCAGCTGTCACTGTAGATTTCTAGAATGGCTCTCTCATGATACAGTGGTTGGGGTTTGATATGTGGGTGACTTTAAAGATTGGTGCTTTTGGATCACTCAGTGCTGCTAACAAAAGTGTATTTGCACTCTTCCTTCCTCCAATTCAGATATCTTTCTGCACTAGTTTGGACACTGCTTTCAGAGGAAAAAATGATATTGTTAATAGTAATGCTATGGCTAATATAAAATAATAATGTCATAATTACAATTTTTTGCTTTTTGATTTCAGATGCCATTTTCCTGGTAATAACACAAGCTATGAGGCGATCTCTAAATGAAGCAAAAATTGTAATTTGAGGTTGATATTTGATTAATTTCACACTACTATGAATTTTAACTTTTCCCTTTTGTGCAATTGCAGTGTTTAATTACAGTTGAGATCAAGATTGACCTTTACCGCCATGATTCAAATACTGATCTCCATCGTCTCTACCTGCTCCCATTGAAGTGTTTTCCTTAACAGACCAATGCAAAAGGCTTTAGTTGTTGTATGGTACTCAGCAGAACAGTGGTACTGGATTCTGAGGGAACAGTTGTCAAGGATGTTGTTTGTTATTCAGAGTTGCCACAAAAGTTTGATTTTTGATTAAAAAATAATTCTCAGTTGATTGTTCATCACTTTCATTACAGACAGCAACTAAAGGAGAATACTTTCCCAAGTCATGACATTTTAGGTTATCTGGAGGAATATGTTTGAGTACCTTTGACTTGAACATAAACAATTAAGATCTCAGCCACCTAGCTTGCTCTTTCAACTGGTGGCAACCGAATGCCTTCATTGCTGTATTTTTCCTCTTGCTCTATTACTTTATGCAATCTTGACCAAAGGATTTTTAAAGCTCAGAGTCTGCAAACTCCTTCCTCTTCCCCTTAGTGAGGGAGCTGGCTGGCCTTTGGAGAGGAGGATAGAACTCAGATTTTGGAGACTTGGTGTAAAATGATTTCTGGCTCCTAGATGACTCTGAGCTACTTGTCTCTAATACTGTATTCACACAAGTATATTGAAGTTAGCAGAAACAAATCTTGCAAGATTAAATGTAGATTGTTGATTAATAATTCTGCACTTTATGTTAATAGTCGAAGACTATTGGTGTCAACAAAGTAACAAAGAAGCAAATTGTATGACTGAGCATAAAAATGTTTATCTGAAAGCTGTGGCAACATGTGTGTCCATTTTTCAGAATGAAGGTTTTTTTTCCAATGAGTTAAGTCACTAGATTTCTTTGGGATTGTAAATGAAGTATCTTACTACTGCTGCTAACAGAACGTGCCAAATTCTGCTCTGTTAATGTATTGTACACTTGTGCGGTGCTGAATATTGTTCTCAGAGCGTCAGTGTCGTTACGTGAATTATGCTGTTATCATCATCATCAACAACTATGTAGACATTTCAGATACCAAATGATGAAAAGTCAAATTCTTGAAACTCCTCAGAAGTAGATTTAGCTCACATATATTTTATGTATTCCTATGAAATTAATACCTCTGCGCTAATGTGTCCATTAATGACATTAAAAATACATTTTATATTTGGATATTTTACGCTCCTAGAGTTTTCCTTTGTATTGTTCTCTACATTAACCTTGTTAAAAGCAATGAATTATGCATAACAGTTCTGTTACTGTACTGTGTTGAGTAATAGGTATCTTTGTTTCAGAGCTAAACTGCTAACTGTAGGTAGCTTTCCAAGGTGAAATTGCCTGTGTACCTGTGTATATATGGCAGTGTACCAATGCACAGTCCTCAGCCTCACAATCTTAGAATTTGGTGTCTTAATAGGATCAAATGGGTAATTACATATAGCTCATTCTGCTGCCTTCACTCATATTGAGTCACAGTCTACTCTAGGGTTGATTATAGGGGAGAAAGGTGCAGAAAAGCATTAAGAGGGATGGCATGCTTGGGGTGGGGGGGTGTGTTTAAAAAATTCAACAGCAGAGAGTAATAAAAACTTCTTTGTACCTATTAGAATCAAATTAATCAAATATGGATAGTTTCAAGATTTTTATTTTCCTATTCTTATTAATGTTTTCACTGAAAGCTTTTTGTGCTGTTCCCTTATTGAGCTGGAGGCATGTATAGTTTTCTGGGAGAGGCAGAAGGACAACAGCCTTAGCTCTGTCACAGAGCAGTTTGATTTGTAGATTGAGGGTGCAGATAGCCAAGTGCTATTGTCAGGATCTCTGCTGCTAACCTTGGCTACTACCTACAGTTTAAGACAGGGAACAGAGCTAAATGTGCCTCTATTTATGGTTTTTATTTTTCAGTGGAATGTTACTTGAGGCGCTTTGCTGGAGTTATGACACATGCACAGCCCTTCGAGTGGCCAATACTCGCAGACATGTTTCATCTGTGGCCTTTCTCTGAACGCGTTTCTGCTTTATCTTATATTCTTGACTCGTGCACACTTTAAGATGTTTGCCTTGGCAGTCTGTTCACTGGGATTGTCACAGCAGTATAGACTGAAATATAGTGGCAAGAAATGAGTGAATGAAAAATTATACTAAAGGGCAGTATTTGGATGTTATTCAACATCTGAAGTTCAGAGAATTGAGGAGTGTTCAGATTCTTACAGAATTTATTGCTGCGTTACCACAGTCCGCTTCTTAAACATGTTAAAATCCTATAGCTGCCTCTCTATAAGGTTCAGAAAGTTTGATCATGAGGAGAAGAGAAAACTGTTTTGTTTATAGTGGGTATACATTTGAAAGGCATTTTTCTGTATCCCAACATACTAAGATTTTAACAAAATCATAATGGCATTAACTGTATTAATGCATCAGCACTTGCTCCATGAACTGTTCTTGCCATATCTGTTTCTGTTCAGAAGACATGGTAAGAATAGTTAGTAGTAAGATCAGATGTTTGATCCATAGTCGTTCCAAGTCTCTTAGTGTCTGTTTCTAATCAGGAATCTTTTGTTCTGGAGGTGAACATGGAGAGAGAGTTGGAATAACAACAGACAGAACATCCCCAGTCCTGGAAAGGATATTTGAGATCTTCCCAGAGTCTGATTTACAAAGAAATCAGCAATAGGGAGGTAATTTTCAGTATGTATAGCTTTACAGAAAACAAATCTGATCAAGCTTAATTTCAGTATTTAAAGAAGTTCAAAGGTTTGGCTGATAAAGGTGAAGGTGTAGCTGTAACAGCCCTTTTAGAAAGACAGTGCCTCACATTTCATGACATTCTGGTTTGAGAAATAGCACTGCCCTGTATCAGTGAAGCACAAGTTAAAAGGATTAAGAACTGGCCAACTGACAAACCTAAAAAATGAGTCATAATGATAGAGTGCAGCTTGGTAGGGATCAGCACTGTGCTTGACACCATTTAACAATTTCATCATTGATCTAGAGCACTTGGTCCTGTGATAAAATTTGCAAATGACACAGAGATTACCAAAATGATAAATAATGAGGACAGGGAGTATACTGATCCTGTCTTCGTGCAAATGTAATGGATTCTGATTCAGTCTGATGCTAAGCTTTTCACTTAAGAAGTGAAAAGCATATTAAGTGAAGTTAATATGAAATAGAATAACGAGAAACTTCAGATCTCAAACTGACAAGTCAGCACTACTGTTCTGTGAATACCAGAAAGGACTCAAATAATCCTTACCTATGAGACAGAGAAATCTTTAGTAGTGGACTGATCCGTAAGCATTAGGATCAAGTACTAAATGAAATGGTGAATTCTCCATCTCTGAACCTTTCCATCAAGACTATAAGTTCTGTCATAGTTCAGCATAGATTATCAGGTTCAAACCAGAAGTAATCAAATGAAATGCCACAGCATGCTGATGTACAGGAGGTCAGCCCATATGAACTAGGATTGCCACTTGACTTTGACATGTATCTGTGAGAAGTACTAAGTTGACTCATAAAATCATTTGACAGACTTCTCTGGAGAAGCTGTTTTGCTTCTTATGGGAAATGACTTGTCCTTTTAATTTGGGGTTGAAATTATATTTTTTGGCTCCACTGAAATGTGCTGCTTCCCATATACTAAATTTAGACAAATTAAATTGTTGATTTTTCTGGCACAATAACATGCCAGTATAGATTGTTGGGGAATCTTTCTTTGTTTTTCCTTTTGAGTTTGAGGCAAAATGCATATAGAAATTAAAGGCTTCCCAGAATGAGATACATTTTTTATATTGCTTTTATGACATGATAAGAAGACTTTTAGGCTTAACAATGAAGGTTATTTTTGGCATAGGGAGGAAGTGTCTTTCAGTGCTTGCAAAGTAGGAAAATTTATTTTTACGTATTTTAAGAGCAGATTTAGAGTTGAAACCTGAACACCTGTTGGTCAGGCTTATACTAATCACCTGTGAACCTATAAGTAGGGTGACACAGTGCTGTGTTGTCATGTTTATGTTCTTAAAGAAGTGGTTAATGTTCACAGGGACTAAAATTCTGTTGTGGCAATACTGGAAATGTGGAGACTCTTTCCTAAGATGTTTTGCAGTGCCAGGTACGCTCCACGGTCCCTGCTGTTTCAGTATTTTATTTCTGCCATGCACTTTCTGTGCACCAGTCCCTGTATGGAGCCCTCATGGAGCTTGGGACTCAGCAGCGCTGCTGAAGGACTGAATAGTCCCAGGGAAGTGAATCTCAGCCTCCACAGTGCTCACCATCTTTACTAATGTAGAAGGGCCTTCTGAAGAGCACACAGAGAGGGTCTGTGGCCTTTCCACTCTTTTCCCAGTCACTTTTCCCAGTGTCCTTCAGGCTTATGATCCTCATGTTATCATCGTGGAATTATAGAATGGCTTAGGCTGGAAGGGACCTCAGAGATCATCTATTCCAACCTCCCTGCCATGAGCAGGGAGGCCTCTGAACTCCACAAAGAAAAAAGGCCCTGTTGTTCAGTGATTCCTAGTACTGGGGAGCATTCATGTCCCCTAACAAGAAGCTGCCAGCTTAAGTGCCCTTGTTAAGAGATCGCATTCTCTCCTGTAGATGGTGAAATAATTCAAGAATGATTCAGACTTGCATGTAGGTTAAGGAAATAGTCTTCACAATTTTTACAGAGTTTAAGTGCCTGTCTTGTCTTTCTTTAAACTGCTAACACTTCTGTTACCATTACATCCATAAGAAGAAGTTTTCTGTTAAAGTAGGAGTTGTATATTTTTAGATGCAAAGATTAAATCATTTCATCTCAGACTTGAATTTTTTTGTAGTCATTGAATAAAGCAAAAATAAAAGCTGTTACACTCACCTTTCTGCTTGTTTTGTTGTGGGATTTTTTGAAGTGTGGCCTGGATTTTTGTTTTCCAGCCCTGCCATAATTTTAATTTCTTTTTTAAGTTAAATTGCAGTGCTCTTTCAAATCACCTTCCAAAAAAGAGTTTCGCTACAAAGCAGCTCTTCAGAGAGTATCTGTGTGTGTTTGACAGTGGTGTTTGTGGAAGGAGGGAGTGGCAGGGTGGGGAGAGATGTGTTCTATTTACTAGGGAGTTCACTTTAATCTTTGGTATAGGAAACTTTCTATTAAATGTCATTAATGGAGCTATGCAAAACAAAATTGTGTTTGTGTATTGTAAGACTGTTAGCAGAAAGAGGGTGCCCTACTACTGAAAGCACAGATGGAATACTGCAGAGGTCATCACCTCAGTAGCCTTTAAGTGTACAGTAATAAGAGGTGCTTTGTTTTCTATAGAAAGCACAGATGTACAAAAAAGGGTTGCAAGCCCTAAGAGTGACATGACAAATACATGATGAGATTAGTATTATGTTCAGAAGAACAGCAAAAAAAAATACATCCCTTCAGGAAAATTGGAGTTGCAGAGTGTGAGATTGTAATATGGGCATGAAAAAGCAGAGCCAAGTAGGAATTTTCTGCTCTCATGGAATAAGGCTCTACAGATCTTATATCTGGATTCAGGCTCAGGCATACAATTATTCTGCTGACTCACTGGGTAGTCTGTGATGTGAGGCTGTCAGTGCTAACCTTGATGGGTAAAAAACATGAGTTTTTCTTTAAGGTAAGGGGCCCTTGGGACATAGAAGCTGGTAACAACAAAGCATCAACTGTAGGGTGAGGTGTAGAATTGGGTAGGAGAGGCCAGAAGAATGTTCTTGGTTCTTCTGTATGAGCTGTAGCAAAAAGATTTAAAATCTTGGAAATAGGACACTGGGAATTTAGGGTTTTTTATGGTATTCCAGTTAAGAGCATAAAGTAACATTGAGGTGTTTGGAGTGTAGTCTGAGAAATTTGTAGAATTCATGCCCAAATGAGGAGTTTGAAGGTCAAGTACACTTGAGCATCTGAAAATAAAACACACAGCATGAGTACTAAGGATGAGGCCATGTGTGGAGTCCACAGATGAAGGGAGCAAATGAGCTTGTACAGGAGGGCTGTACTGCTGCAGCACAAGTTCCAAGTGGCACGTCTCTTATTTCAGATACTGTGTAATGCTCAAAAGGCTGAGCACAGTATTTCACTCCTGACTACTTGAAAATCAGAAATAAAGCAGAAACAAACCAACCAGTGATTCACACTCAGTACTATTGTATTTGCTGTTGCAAAAGCATGCAGTCGAAGAGAATATAGCTGTGTGCTGGTGCACAGTTGCCTTCATGTTCCTCTGTTCCCACATAAAGTGTGTGAGGAAGTGAATTTGAATCTCTGAATTGCTGCTGTTGAGTTATAGTGATTTTGAAAAGGATTAATAAATAATATATTTTCCCACTGATTAAGGCTAATACTAGTGGGAAACAATATGTATTTTTTTTATTGCTATAGTAACTTCTTTTAACCTAAAGACTTTCTGATGGAATAATCTGATTTGTGTGGTGTACCAGACCTCATGTGAGGTGGTCAAATACTTTGGAGTAGACTTAATTCTTTACTGGGTGTGCTTATAACTGAACTGGTTTTATCTGAGATGCATCCTGCCAAAACCGAAGCCTTAACCAGTTTAATAGAAATCATTGCAGGAATTAAGGGAAACAAGGAGATTTTTCCAAAAGACTATAAAAATTTGGTCTCTGCAGGATTCCCTTCTCAACAGAGAAATGTGATACCCCTTTCAGCCTCCTGCCTTGTGCATGCCCACACTGTTCTTGGGAGATGGTATGAAATCCTTCTGCTGAACATGAACATTTGGCCATTTTGCAGATCAGAGCTGATCCAAAATGCACAATAGTGTGTTTTACTAGCCAGCACACTTCTCTGAGTTTTAGGATGTGGTGTCAGTAGGCTTTGCATTGGACTTCACCCATTAACCTATCTCTGTATGAGGACTGCCACTGGTTTATTAGGATTCAAGTCATGCTTGATTGACACCAAAGGCATGAAACCCACTGTTGGAGGTAAGGATTTTAAGGGCAGTAAGTTGCAAGCAAAACCAAATAGTGCTTGCAGTTATAAGAGAGTCATATGATGTTAGATAACATTGCAACCTCCAGCCAAGCAGAAATGATAGAATGACATAAAAATAGGACTGGAGATGGGAGAGACTCTGCTTAGTTTCTCACCTGAGGACAAGATGCAGTCTCAATGTCATTCGTATCAGGTATTTGGCTGAGCCATTTTTCAAGTCCTCCAATGATGGTAAGTCTATCCCACCTACCCAAATCTGTCTTGCCTGCCCAAGCCATTCTCTGTCTTTATCATTAAAAAGTATTCAGTAATCTGAACCTTTAGTTTGGGTAGTGCAGTTAGGTTTCTTACTGCTTTGAACTTAATGACTACATGAGAGTAGTCTGTGCCTTTTGTTTTTCTTTTGCATTACATGCAGTTGCAAAATGTATTGTCTTGTCCTATCCCCCTCCTTTACTGTGTCAACTCCTCTTTAGACTAAACCATCTAGGGTTTATTGTCTGATTTTAAGTCATGTTTTCTCTGATTATCCTTCTGGCACTCTTTTGGACCTTCCCTTATTCTTGAAGCACAGTGTCACAAACTGTGCAGGACTGTGAGTGAGCAGAGTTACAAGGATTATTTGAGTCTGTTTTCTTGTTTATACAGACCTATATAAACATAATGTATATTTAGAGTGAGGAACAGAACGATATTGTTGATTCATGTGCAGCTTGTGATCTGCCACAGCCAGCAGCTTTTTTGTTTTTTTTTAACTGCAGAACTACTTGTATCTCATCTGTTTGTGTGCAGTTCAATACTTCTGCATAAAGGAAAAATCTTGCCCTTTTCCTCACTGTCGTGAATTCTTTTCTTCAGAAACATTTTGCCCATATGTCAAACTGAATTTTAATTTGAAACCTGTCCGGTAGCACATTGCTGTCTCATCCTCATGTTGTTTCTAGATTTAAACACTCCAGATTTTAGTCTGTAAAATGATATAATCATTTTGTTTGGTAGGGACTTTGGGATGTTGTTTGGCCCAACCCATTGCTGCAGTTTCTCAATCAGGATGTTTGTTGCACTGAATCCAGCACACATCCCTACAGATCTTGACACAGTGCATTCTTGTATTTTGACTGTGATCCCTTAGAGTATTCTAAGATGGAATACTCTAAAAATAGCTTTCTCCCTTTACTCTTTGCTTGTCTAGCTGGACTGTGCCTTTGTTACCTTGGTCAGCCTGTCCCTTCTGTTGTCAAATAGAAGGTCAACTTGTGAGATTTTCAGAAGACGAAATTCCTTAGTTTCTCACTACTTCTTTACTTAATGCTTACAAGGACCACCTAGAGCTTTTGTTTAACCCTTAACTGGTTTGTAGTGGAGGCTATTGATTTGGCTTTTCCCTGAAGCAGTACCTTATTGTTAGTTGCATATTCTCAGGGCATGGTCTTATTATTTTGAGACACAAAGGAGTTTTAGCTGCAACCCCCACTATGCTGGGAGAAGCCAGTTCCATCAGAATGCCAGATTTGGAAAAAAATGCATTACTGATAGTAGTTGCTAGAAATTTCTGTTTGTGGTGAGATAAACTTGGGAAAATATTCCGATTCTCATTTTGGTCAAATGCTAGAGGTAAATCAGGAGCTGCCTGATGGTTTTGATGGAATTTGGCCTTTAAGAGGTTGATGATATGTCCTGCAGGAGGTATGTCAAAGAATCACAGAACGTTAGGGGTTGGAAGGGACCTTGAAAGATCATCCAGTCCAACCCCCCTGCCAGAGCAAGATCATCTATACCAGATCACACAAGAAGACATCCAGGTAGGTTTTGATATTTCCAGAGAGGGAGATTCCACAACCGCCCTGGGCAGCCTGTTCCAGTGTTCCGTCACCCTCACAGTGAATTTTTTTTCCCTCATGTTTACATGAAACTTCCTATGATCTGACTTCTACCCATTGTCCCTTGTCCTGTCATTGGCAGAAAGAAGCACAGCTGTGATTAGATGTGTTTCAGCTGAGCTAATGCAGCAGAGAGAGGCTTTGTAACTGCAGGAATAGTTGGCAAATACAACTGATGACTTGAGAAAAGATTTAAGCATATCTGCAATGATGAACTGAGTTAGAGTCTGTGTCAGGATTTGGCCCCGAGGTTGTAGGAGACCATGGGACAGGTATTGGGATAGGTAAGCAAACTTAGTTAAAATGAGGATTTCAAATTTCTTTAACATAGTCAAAGTGTTTTTAGCACTACTTAAAGGATTAAACCAATGTCTACTGGTTTTTTTTGTTGGGTCTGTTTGGTACAAAATGTTCTGTGTGCTAAGCATGCACAAGGAGCTTAATGGCAAAGTTTGACTCTTTCTTTAATTTAGTTTTTTTAATAAGGTGTGATTCATCCTTTCTATGCTCTGGTCTAATTAAAGATTAAAAATCTGTAACAGAATACAGAATTGTAACATCATTCTACAGTTGCATACATTTGTAGCAGCTTAAAAGGCAGCATTAGCAGTTTTTACCCTGTAAGTACAGTGTTTGGATGAATATGATTATCCTGTACTGCCCTGTGGTAAGGCCAGCAGTGCCCATGCATTTCTCAGGCCAAGTTCCCTGGTAACATTGCTGTCTTGGTCTTATGTGTAAGTCCAGTGAACTTGTTGGAAAAGCTTTTAATCACCTTGGGAAGTTTTGGGTCAGGTCCAAAAAGTGCAACCCTTAATTGTGCATGTTCCTGTGTGTTCAGCACATACGAATGTTTGCATTTCTGGAAACTTGGAAAATTCTTGTCAATGCAGAGTGATAAATGCTGCCTCTGAGAGACTGATTTTACCAGGTGATTTCACTGTGAAACAGGAGCATGACATATCAAGACCTTTAACAGTAATACCTGCAGATTTAGCAAAGCTCCCTATTGCTGTGCTTTCAGGTTGGGGAGAAATGCTCAGAAGAGAAAAGCTTAAGTGTTCTAGTGAAATTATTAGTCTTTACAGCCTATCTCTTTCTTTGAAAGACTGTTCTGAGAAACTTGGCTGCGTTGTGTGTGCACTGCTCTATTCTAGCATGGTCTTTTAAGGAGATCCTTTCTTGTTAATAGTGAAATACTGAATTTCAGAGGAGGTCATCAGTCCTTGTCAGCAAGAAGGGTTTATTTTGATGGCTGATTGGGCAGCAGTGGTTTTTTTTTTTCTTTTTTTTTTTCTTTTTTTTTTTTTTTTTTTTGTGTGCATGTGTGTCTTTTGTTTGCTTACTTGTTAGGTTTGGGATTTTTTGTTTGTTTGTTTGGTGTTTTTTATGTCACAGATAGCAGTATTTATTATTCAGCCAACCACAGAGCCTTTCTACAGACATCATAGCAAAAAGCCCTAATAATATTTTAAAAGCAGATTAGAAATAATCTTTCTGCATGACCTTGCTTGAGTGACCTCCTGGTTTGTTGCTTTTCATATGGGCACTGCATCATCAAAGCAAGGTTTTGCTGTTTAATATGGTGTATGTGAAGTGGCATTGTATCTTTATCTATACTTCATCACCAGGGAGAGAAGCAAAGCAGTGCAGCTCTGCACAAAGTCTGCCTGCTTTGTGTAAAACATGTTTGGAGAGCAATGTCACTCGAATAATGATATGCTCAATGACACTGCAGCAAACAGGAGCAAAAGAGAAAAATACAATTCAGAGGATCTTAAAAACTTCTTTTAGTTTAATTTAATAAGAACTCAGTGTAGAATTATTTAGTATGATTCCCTTGTTTACCAAGTAATTATAGCTTTAAAATCTGTTTGGGTTAGCATTTAGCTTCTCTCCATCCAAGGGGATCATAATATTGATGGAATATGTATTAGCCTGTTCTTGAGAGCAAAAGTAATTAAAAATATATCTTTATTATTCTCGGTCTGATAGTAACCTATAATAAATTTTGAAATGAGCTGTTCAAACAAAATATCAAAGTAATGTGCTACTTTTCCTTTGCATATAGAAAAATGAAGTAGAACCTGCTTAGTATTACAAGATTTTAATTAAATTAAGGGCTTCTAAAATGACATAAATTATGAAAGGGAAGCATGAGTGGTTTAGCATTGTGGAAAAAAGTCTTGACACCAAAATTTAACAGTATAACACAAACATTAAAGTGGCCTTCGACAATGACTTGAGGATTAGAACTGTGGATATCAAGAATTAAAGGATTTTAAAGGAATAATCTTTCTGTTTAGATTATTACAAGTTAGTACTGATACATTTGACCTAAAGGAAAAGCTTTTTCCTTTGGCTGTGTACCATCTAATAGCTTTCATTGTTGTTCTCATTATAAGAGAATGTCTGTAAATGAGTGCTTGAACATTCACTGCTTTTCTGATTTGGCTGCAGCAACACTGGGAGATAAATGCAGAGAAGTAATTATTATTCCAACTTAAAAGTACAAGCCTACTTTTAATGTACATTCTTTCTTGATTTCAGTAGATGAAGATTGATACTCTAAATTGTAAATCATCTTTTAAGGCTTCAAACAGAGTGTGATGTGTAGACAAACCAGGAAACTATTTAATTGTGTTCTAACTTACATTGTAAGGAGCTGAAATGATAAGGTATAATCGTAGATGTTCTTATCTTTCTAAGCTCCTATAATATATGGAATTGAGTTCTTAAACTGACAGTAATTGTTTTACAATAATGTTTATTTTAGGCTTTCTGAAGTGAGGTATTTGATTACCCCACCACTGGGTATTCAGAAATACCAGCATACTGTAGGAGAAAATTCTAAATGGAAATTGTAATGGAAAAAAACTATAGACTGGAAAAATAGATGAGGTCAGTTTCTGGCCATTGAAACTGAACAAGAATTCAAGAGTTGAAGTACAATTCTGAGTATTTTGAGGAAAAGGGAAGTGTAAGGTGTGCCAGAAATCATGCTAAATTGCCCTTTTTTTTTTTTTTTTTAAAAAGTTCTGTAGGAGAAAGAGGTTTCTGTGTTGTTTGGGTTGGGGTTTTTTTGGAGGGGGCAGGGGTTTTTTTTTGTTTTCCTTAAAAATAATTAATTGCTATTGTTAGTACCTTTATGAAAGTGTTTTCTATATAATATAGCTAGACACAGCAATATTTAAAGAGACAATGTTTTGTTGTATGAAGAACATACTGAATTCCCTATTCCAGATGTACTTGGTTCAATCCTAATGTTTTGAAAAAATTGGATTACTGACAAATTATTTCAGTATCTCATTGTTCTGCAGATAAGTTAATTTGTGAAGTGCTTAAAAGAGGAAGAAAAATAGGAAGTGACATTGTACAAGGCTTTTTCTTTTATTTTGTGGGGTTTTTTTCCCCTTTTTTCCCTCCCCAAGTATATGCTTGAAGTGTCATTGTTGATGCCTTCTTTCTGTACTTGGCTTTCCAAAAAGCCCCACATGTTGTCAGATGTTTTCTGCATAGTCAGGAGTTATACACACAAATGAAAGAGTGAGTGTAATCTAAAAGCAAGGACAATTCTGGTATAAACTTCATCTGGTGTCATCTTTCTTACTGTACTTAAAGTATATGATTAGTTTTTACTGATCTTTACCAGAAAAGAATTATTCTTGTTTGGTCGTTCATCAGATACTGTGTTTTGAGATTCCTATTGCTTTATGTGGTGTCACTCTTAGGCATGAGAAATGCTTAAGCAGGTCTCAACTGTGACCACAAGATGTTCAGGTCAGGAAGTTTGTATTACGTACAAGAAGTTGGATATTTTGGTTTGACACGCTGCATCTTGCTCTAGGAGTGAATGACCTGATGCAGTAGTGATGCCTTCAGACAAGGGCACGTGCTGGCCACAATGGTCATCCAGTGTTAAGTAAATACATGTGTTAGATGGATTTCTGCTTGAGGATGTGGAAGTTTGTGAAAATGAGGCTGTCTGAAGGCACCGTGAGTAGGTGAGATGGATCTTCATGGAGCAGCAAATATCCTCCATGGTAACTGGATCAAGGTTCCAATTGGTGAAATGCAGCCAGTGTTGTGCTNTCTAAACTTTCCAGCCGACTGAGTTTTAGCCTGGGTCATTTTACAAAGTGTGGGGAGGCGGGTAACTCCCTAACCCACATCACACTCTCTCAGCAGCCAGACCATGTTCTTGCAAAGAGTGAGCCAAGTGTGATAGATTGAGTGGATACATAACTGACTCTTTCTGGTCATTTTTTGGGGGTTTGTTTTGGTTTGGTTTTTGGTTCGTTTTTTGTTTTTTAATTTTATAAAGAGCTTTTTGGTTTTGGTTTTTGTTGCCCTTGAAGTGGGTTGTTGTTGATGTGAAAAAAACATCTTCCATGTGAATGTCATAAGAAGTAATGAAGTAATTGTAGTTTCCAGTGAGACTATCCTTAGCTTGCTTTTTTGGTTCTTTTTTTTACTTTATTTTCTCCCATGGGGGGGAGGTGGCAGAGACATGGATATTTAATTGTTATCTTTCATGATTATGCAATACCCAGAGGAGTGCTCAATAACTCTTTTCTTCTTCTGTGGCTTCCCCCTCTTCCACATCCCATAATGATATTCAGGCGGCAAAGGGGTTGAAATATCAACCTCATATCTGAAGACAAATTTACATTTCACTCCAAACACCATAATTTAATGAAGGTTTTATGCTGTTGTGGGTACTTAATTATGCTAGAGGCAGAACTGAAATTTAATATTGTTCCACATGCAGGGAAGATTTACTAGTAGCTTATTTTCAGAAGTCCTCTAAAAGGGTATTACTTATACAGTCTACTCTTGTTTTTTAAAGCATACTGGAATAGCCTGAACTTTCATAAATAAAATTTCATTTTAATTGCTCAATGAAGATAATGTATGTATTTTTAGTTTACAGCTTTTTGAGGAGATATCTGCATTAGCTGACTTTACAGCCATGATCAGTGCAACATTTACTGCCCTTAGAAGCCAAACCTTGGTATCTACATGGAAAGAAATGGAATCATTTGGGACCTGTAATGCTGTACATGGTCATCTTGTATAGAAATCAAAATGACAATTTGAAAATGGTCATAGAGCACACCTGTTAATCTCTCCATTAACACATCACCTTGCACATCATAAACCTGCCTTTTCAATCTTAACCTACTGTATTCCTCACAATGAAGGAGAGGACACTACTTTGAGACATAGCCTTCTCAGTCGTTACTCACAGCACTGTGTGTCGGCAGCGTAGAAGATGTTGCAACTGTTGTTACTAGGGGAGTGGGGAATCACTGTGATGGGAGCTTTCTGAGAGGCTCAGACACCAGGGACATTCCCAGACTTCAAGCAAGTGTGTGTTTTTGTACAACTGCTGGGCACTCTATCCAGTAACAGTGAAGAGCAGTCAGTGGTTACAAATGTTAGCCAAGTAAGCCTGAGCTATATTATACCTTGTTGGCTGTGATGGTTGCTGAATTCAGAACGTCCAGGCTTGGAAGCCCTTGAAGAGAGCTGAAGCCAAGGTGAATGTCATGGCTCTACTGCAGGCTTCACTGCTTGGCACGCCCATCTTCTGCAGATCAAGACCAGCCTTTATCTTTTCATGGGTCAGAATCAGTCTGTTCATGGGTGTTACCTCCTGACCATGGATCAGTTCCACCTGCTGCAGGTGAACACTACCAGCTAGCAGACTGCCAGTAGTCACAGACCTTTAAGTAGTTGCAGACTGGATACTACTGTAACAGATTTCCTGTGTTTATACACCTATGCCAAGGTTATTTTACCTCTGGCACTAAATGAAGCACTCTTGACATATGTCTGGGGTCGGGGCAACCAGAAAGGTGTTAGAATATCACAGTATCACAGTATCAGCAAGGTACTGCAGCTTGTAGCAATATGCTACGAAGACACAGATTAAACCTACAAAGGACATTCCTGTGAAAATATAAACTGGAGCTCTAATAGTAAATGTATTTATTAGCGAGATTTGTTGCTGACATAGAGATGACAAAACTAAGAACTCAGTGAATAAAAAATTTGATGTGATTAATGTCAGAAGCTAGTAATTCTATCTTAATTAAAAATAAGAATCTCTGCCTAGTGCATCAGAATACTATATGAGATTGTTGGGGTTCTTTGCTGCACACCTTGAATGCTGCTACTCTGTTAGGCAGGCAGTGAGATGGCTGAACTGTCTGCTTTCCTTTGTTCAGCTGGAGTTGAAAGAACTGATTATTTCTGTAGGTCAGACTTTTTCTAATGATGGCTTTAAAACAAAATATGCTACCATTTTTGGGGAACTTTTTTTTTTTTTTATTCAAAGCTATCATCTCATTTAAATATGTGAGAGTTTCATGCCTGATAACTTTTCTAGTAGTAATTCCTTATCACTGAGAACCTAAATATGACAGTTCCCGAGTCTTAGATGTCTGATTTCTTGTCACTGGGTAAGAGAATTAGACTGAGTGACTTCAGCTGGGGAAACATCTGCTGTAGTTATGAGCTGATTGCTGGGTTTTGGCTAAGCTTTACTCTAAATCATTCCATAGTTAAACCATTCTGGTTATTTAGAATTGAAATCATTACATGGGTACCAAGTTATAAAGCAGTTGTTCGGTTTGTTTGTTAGTTGTTGTTTTTGGGGAGGTTTAGATTTTTGAAAGGTGAAAAAACTTTCTAGAAATTTCATATGCATTTACTTATGATTGAAACTCTCTGTATTTAAGGGTTTTCTTGGTAGAAGGCATCTTTCAGCACAGCAGAAACTTGGAGTCAATGTGTTTGAGATCACAGTGGGAATCTCTAGATTTGGTTACAGCTGAGGCAGGTGCTATTTTATTTCAGCCACATAGCCCCTGCTTAAAAACATACTTTTTGCCTTCTGCCAGTTGAGGAAGCAAATAAGTTCTGTACTAAATGTTTGCTTGTTGCTCCCAAATGGGAAGTATATGCTATGTGTTTCAATTAAAAGAAGCCCTGTAGCAAAATGTGTTAGTCACAGGCAGAGGCCAAGTGTGTCATTATTCTGTAGGAGCAGCAGTGAAGATAATGAACGGCTAAGGACAGTGGACAATGGAAAGTGAAGCATGTCGTGTCAGTGCACTGTCAGTGCAGCCTGGCCATGCTTTGCATTAGAAAGTGCTGTGAAGTTGCAGGGATGTGGCTGCTCTGTGGAGAAAGAGTAGAAGGTTGCCTAATGGCATGTAGTCATTACTGAACTGGGTTTGTTCAGCCTTGAGAAGGCTTGGGGGAGACCTTATTACCATGGACCAGTACATAAAGGGTGGCTACCAGGAGGGTGGAAACTCCCTTTTTTACAAGGAGTCCCATGGAAAAGACAAGAGGTGACAGGGACAAGTTCCCATTGAAGTCCAGAAGAACATTTTTCACCATGAGAACAGTTAGAAATTGGAGTCATCTCCCAGGGGGAGCAGTGTGTTCCTATACATTGGGCAGTTCCAAGACTCAGCTTGCCAGGGTGCTGGGCAATCTAGTGTCAACTATGCTATCACCTAGTGAGGTTGGACTGGATGATTCTTGGGATGCCTTCCAACCTGGCATTCTCTGATTCTATGATTAATGTTTTGCCATCATTGCCAAAAGACATAAGAACACGCTTTGATGTTTAATTCTTTCCTTGCTTTGAGACAAATGGAAGTTTTTTTCTGAGCTTCCAGTGCATTTTACTTTGAAACAAAAGAAATCAAAATCCAAGACTACTCTGCAGTTCTTTCCTATGAAGTATATCCCTTAGGTGAGAAGCATGCTGTATTGGAGTTGGATCTTCAAAAACTGCACAGGAGAAGTGGCAAGTCTCAAAACTGTTATTATGTACACGATCAGCCTCGTAAATACTTAGCTCAGGATTCTGATTCTCTGTTGCAGCTGTTAAGCATCTTTTGAAATCAGTATTGCAGAGCCAGCATACCACTAGTGGGAGAAGGAAAGAGAGCCTCATATAAGGGTGAATGTTGCACAGAGATTGAAACTGGTGAGTTCATGAAAGAACAAGATGGTCAAAGGTTGAAGGAGGAGAGTAGCAAAGTGCTTATTTTGAAAGCTAAGATGTGTTACTTGCCAACCATGTATATTATTTACAAATATGGAAAACCACAGAAAGTGAAGGGAAAACTAGATTGTGTATTTTAAAACAGGTCACAAGGGGGTAGCTGAAAGTGCTGGAAGAATACCTATTTTAAAAGTGTGATTTTAATTTTTTTTTACATATTATTGTGCAGATTGCTAGAGCATGTGGCACATTTATCTGCTTGCCACTTCTCTAAAGTAGCATACTTTTCAAAATAATAACAGATTTCTGTTGAGTTTCTAACTGTTGTAAAGCTGTGTTTGAGCATTGTCATACTTTAAAACAGAAACTAAAACAACTGCAAGATGTATTTTCTGTTCTGTTTAAGGAAAGCAGAAAGGAAAATAACATTCACCAAATTTCCCTGCAGATGTTCCACTTGAATATAGGACAATGTGGTGCAAAATAGATACTTCTGAAAGTGATATTTGACAGTGCCACCTATTGCTGCAACAGCAGAACTAAAAGCAGTATTTTCTGTATGTGTATATCTAAACTGCACAGAGAAATGAAGGGTACCTCTTCATCTTGTCATTATTTCAAGGTCATTCTAGTGATGTGGAAGTGTAAGTTTGACCTTGTTTTTATGGCTATGAAGTGGGCTACATTTTAAAAATAGGATTTACTGGGTGGTAGCATCACAGATGTGTGGCAAGTTTCTGTTCCAGAAAGCTTGGAACTATTTGCACGTGGTTGAAAGGCAGTGTCTGTATTTTGGCTAAACTTACTAAGCTTGATTATGCACCTCCCCTTGCCTCCCCCCCACACCTTTACTGATGACATTAAAGTTCATGGAGAAAGTTTATCCTAATAATCCTAAAACTGCCCTAGCAAACATTTTTTTTAACAAGACACCGAGCCTGGGTTTTCTGGAGCCTGGATTTTACAATAAAAGTTTTTTAACAGGGAAAACTAACTGATAATGATGGAAATTCTTTGTATACAAAGACTTAATGATCTGGGTGCATCTTAATACTTAGTATCTTTTATCAGTGCCTTCAGGTAGGAAACACAAAAGCGATTTCTTCACCTGCCCTTTGAAGGATGATACCTGTTTTATTATAGAGGTCTAAGTAATGCTAATTATAAGAATAACAAAACATGTATAGGGGCAGCCTGAGATAAATTTTAGGTTTTAATTGTGGTTCTTAGCATTACTGATCCTTCTTACTGCCTTAGTCCAGTTTTTGTTTCTACTAGAGAAACACCCTACTCTAAAAACACCCACATTTTTGCCTCAATCTCTAAGAGAAATAAAACATGTCTTCTCTGCATTGTTTTCTTCATGAAGGATTTCCATGGCAAGGTAAGAGGAAGAAAAGATGGATCAGCTTGGCAGTAATTTGTTCTTTCTCAGCTCCAGATGGGTCTCTCTCAGGAGTTTATTCTCACTTCACATAGGTAATAATCTTTGTCTGAAGTTGTCCTCTTTCCTCAAAGATAGACAAGTCTTCTGTTACCCCTGCTGAGCTTCTGAAGAACTAGATAGATGCAAATATTAAGGGAATCAAAGGAAGTAGCAGTGGTGTACATAGGCATCTGTAGATTCAGAGGAAGTTCCGAAGCAGAAATAGAGGATGACCTACTCATCTCCTGACTAGAGAAATGGAGGCATCTGACTTCATCATCCTAGTTAAGTTTAGGGCTGAAATCTAATTTAGCTAAACACAAAGTCTTTCTCTATTGATTTATTTTTTTTTTCCTCACTCTCTTCAAAGGATACCTAACTTCCTTTTCTCCTCGTTGTGCCTTGGACCTGTATTTGTGGTCACATTCTCTGCCCCTTTCTCTGCTGATCCAGGACATACTTTCATGATGAAGACCAGGTTTAACATCCTTTTCCCAGTGTATTTGTTTTCAGTCCTTCTGTCTCTCTCGTTCTAAATGCTGTGACAGCCCGAAGCAGCATAAAGCCTTTGGCAACTACATTTTGTAGTATGGAGAAGAGGAAGGATGTAGCTGCCTAATGGTTTACTTCATGATAAAATTGGATTTTGTGTGCTCTCTCTTGGATCTCCATGCCAAATCTCTTCTGCAGTCTTGATTCCTATACATTTAGTCTTCTAGTTTGTGGCAATAGCCACCTGCTGTCTTGGTGTTCCTTAGCATTGCTTCTGCTTCATCTTTTCTTGTTTATTCCTCTGCCTGTCATCTAGCCACAGAAGTAAAACACCTTAGCAAAGCCAACAAAGTTTCAATTTTTGGTGCAAAGTTTAAACCCCCTTTATAATTTTCCCTAATCCAGACTATCCTGTCGTAAAAAGAAAAGTTTTCAACAATTAAATTATTTGAATTCACAACAGTCTGTGTACCCGTTTCTAATAAGTTTCATGTTTAAAACCCGTTACCTTGTATAATGAGTGAGCCAAGACACCTGGACTGGTGGCCAGCAGAGGGCACTTCAGCTCGAAAGTCAGCATGCCGAAAGCTGTCCTCTGAGGACGTTTAAATGGGCAGTGTGAAGAGAATGTTCACGAGAATCGTCTAGTCCGGAGTGTTTGCCTTGTGATCGGTGCATTGTCGGGCACAAACGGTACATCTGTGGCCAATCACCATTGTACCATGGAAGAATTTGGGAACTGAGGGAGAACGTGTGTTCCCCCGTACTGTTTAAGGTGTGAATTTACTGAAAGAAATGATACCTTTGTTGTGACCTTTTATCAGCTAAAATTGAATGTAATAGTGTAAGTTAAAGCCATCCTTTACAACCGTTTTTCCCAAAGTGAGTGCTTCTGACTTCTTTTTAGTTGTGATTTGATTTATTCTTTTAATTAAAAAGCAACTGAAATTGGAGAACACTGTCACCTTTTAATTGATTTTTGTGAATGATGGTGTAAATGACTGCACAGCAAACAGTAATCTATTTCCCCCTTTCAAACCTGTGCTGATATTGTTATCTTGTAACGCAATACTAACATATGATTATATCTGCCATTAATGTGTTTAACAGCAGATGACAAATTTTATTAAGATAAGAAGGGCCTCATGGTCTTCCGTTTGCCCTGATGTAAATCAGAAGTTACTGCCTTGAATTGAAAAGATTTATTCGTGTGTGAGAACTTACTGGTGTAAATTAGGAAAGTCAAGCCTGACATGTGGTGATGTACCAAATTATATTACAGGATATTTAAATTCTGTCTCCCACTGTGAACAGCAGGATACCGTTTTTATCCTTCCTGTTGAATGCAGAATCACTTTTCCATTTATAAATTGAGCCTGAACAGAGTGCTTTCAGTATTGGCGGTTCCTCTGTTACTCCACATACAGAATATATTAAGACACCTGTTCAGCCTTGTAAGGCAAACAACAAACAAATGAAAATACTTTCCTGTAAGCAAATTGGTCTATGATTAGTGGAACTAATGAAGCTTCACTGCCTGCAGATTTTTGCCATTCATCCCTGATCTCAGCAACCGTCCCACCAGAAGAATTATCAGTTTCTGTCCATTTTTCCTATGATCTTGCCCTCGTCCTTTATCCCCTGCAGTAATGCCAGTTACCATGTTCCTCCATCCTTTAAACCTTCCTGCAATACCTTCTGCAGTTTCCTCCTGCTCTCTGTAACCATCAGCAGTGCTTCTGCCTGGCCCTGGGTGACTCACGTGCTGAGTGGCATCTGGTCTGCTAGCAAACAGTTATTACCCTCAGATTTCTCTTCTCGGAGGTGATGCTAATTCAGATCTCTTGTTTTACTATCTGACAGATTTTCTCAGCGCTCAAGGGAATTCAGTGTCTTCAGGAACACTCCCCTCTGTTAAATTTCATAGAAATGGATCAACAGATATTAAAAGTGTGTCTTTATTCCCTCCTCCTTGTTCCAGTGATTGGTTTTTGTTAGACTAATTTCAATTTGGTTTTGGTAAACTGTTGCTCTTTTCCTGTGTTGCTTTCTTGTTTCTGAAATCAAGTGCAATGGTTACCACCCTTGTAGTGATATTATTAAATGGATAGAAGGCAAGCACAGCTCAGGAAAGGAATGCTTAGCCCCTTAATATTTTCAAGGGCATATATGCAACTTCCATTAATAAGCCTTTAGATCTTGTACTTGAGGACAGTATGAAATGATTGCCTTTAACATACCAAAAAGAGGAGGGTGAATACAAAAAAAAAATACCTTCCAAAAAAGAAAAATATCAGATTGTGTTATTATAGCATATAGAAGATACTGAGACATAAATATTAATGGAATGTATGAGGCCAGAAGGAACTTCTGGAGTCCTACCAGTTCCTCCTACTTTCACAGTCCCTCTGGAGTGCTAGTCTGGCTCCCTGCTCAAGCCAGATCAAACAGAGCAGGTTGCTCAGAACTGTCTTCAGTTGAGTGTTTAGTATCTCCACTGATGAAGACACCACAGCCTCTCTGAGCACCCTGTTGCAGTGTTTGACTGCCTGTGCTGGAAAGCAGCATTTAATTGGGATGTCCTGTGCCTCGGTTTGTGCCCCTTGCTTCCTGTCCTGTCAGCGGGCTCTTTTCAGTTATACCTTGCCTTCAGCGATATGTTCACGTGGGTGAGATCTCCCCTGAACCTTGCAGTCCCAGCTCTCAGCCTCTCTTCGTGTTGCAAAAGTGTGTGCAATGCACAAAATGTGTCCTGAGTATTATTTGGCCACCATAGTATTTAGGAGTAAATGTTGCAGAATAAAGATACTTGGGAAAGAAAAGTTTTGAATAATAGTCTACATGTGAAAAATTTCTTCCTTTACACCAGGAAAAGGTGTAAAAATATGGGATGCTCAGCATCACTATGTGAGAATAAAAGTTGGGTGACAGTCTGTCCTCAAGATGGTTTCTTGCAAGTAGCATGATAATGTAGAAAATATTTTGGAAACTTAAACCCGGCAGTCACTCAGACAGAATTTATGAGTCATAGCTACAGAAGGTACCATGCAGCCTTTTTTTTTTTTTTTTTTGGTCATATTACAAATTATTAGCCATTATCTTTATAAAGTTTTGTACGTTGCACTCCATGGATTTTTACGTTGGCAATATTTGGTTTGGCTTACTAAGCACTTAGGTGCAATTCCTGGTGTTCTTTTTTACAACACGCAGTTTTCAGAAGGTCATTTGAAATTGCATTCTCTGAAATTCAAATACTAGTTATGTTTTCCAGAGATTTGTCACCTAAAAGTTGACTTGCTGATGTATGTGTGGATATTTGAGGTTACCGTTTTCATCGTGAAAGGGAAATCATTCAAACTTCTTGCCAATGACTGCGGCAAATTAGCAAAGCTAGAAGCAATCGGTGTCCATTTAGGCTCTATCAGTGACTATCTATAGCTTCACACTGCCTTAGCTCTTAATACCTGAAAATCCTGTCTAAGTGTATTTATGCTCACTTCGGTGCTATCCAGTACTTGGAGTCTGAATACCAGTAGTCTCTGTTGAGGCCTTAAAGCTCATTTCTTGCATTGAGTCTTTTCTATGCTTTGTAAAAATGAAAGCATGTACAGCATGTTTATCAACATGTATGCAGTGAAAATTTGCAAGTGAAAAAATGCAAGTTTGGAAATTGGCCCATTTGCTCAGTGCAGAGCATTGGCAATAGAAATATCTGGGAGCACAATAATTACACTGCGCTTGGCAAGATGGTTTTTTGCTTAGCCTCACAGCACCAAATCTCCTGGTGAATATAAAGTTGCTTTCTCTATGCATTGCTTTCCCAAGGGTGTATTTAGAAAAAAACAACAAACCAACCAAGTTGCTTATTTGGCTTTTTTTTTTTTCCTTTATATTAGTAAATACATATGTATATATATATTTAGACTGTAATAACTACCATGTAAATAGACTGAGCAGACATTTTTTTGCAAATGAATAAACCACAGTCATTGAATCTTGTGCTGGCAAAGAATGTACATGTGGCTCCTCAGGAGCTAATGACCAAATGAAATTATTTCTGTTAATGAGGGACTACTGATAAGCCATAAGCATTTCCAGATACACAAGCTATGTTGCTCTGTTGTGTCAGGCTCTTGGCTTGAGCCCTAAACTAAGGAGCTGACAGGTATTGAGACAGGCAAGGGCTAGAAATGATAAACAGGACATTCATTAAAAAGGCAAATCTGTATTTAAATTACAGCTTCTAAATGTGAATGATAAATATAACTCTAACCTAAAAGGCAACTGGTAACCTGCTTATGGATTCTCTAAATATTTGGTGCTGCCTACTTTGCAATTATTTTGGAAGCAACATCCAGTACATATGTTTTGTTGTTTGTGTTTTTTTTAATGAAATGTGATGGCTCTTGCCTTTTCCACTTTCATAGCTGAGACATGATAAGACTTGAAAAAATGTAATATTAAAATATCGTATGATTTAGAAATACTGTATTTTTGTGTATTTATGCACATCACTCTGTAAAGGTAATTAGGTTTAAAAAAAAGGACCCAATCAAAAGATGTATGAATTTCTCTAAAGTGCTTAATGAGGCCCAATATAAATCTGAATTTCAAATCACATTACATTTGTCATATGTCCTGATTTCAAATGACAGTTCTGGCTTGCCACTCAGCTGTCCTTTTATTTTGTGTCACGAATTAACCAACCATGTAGTTTTATGTCACTGTTTCATTAGAGCAGTGCTACACTTAGAGATAGGAAAATTTCATTACAGTAGTTTTGCTATAAGACAACTCACATTTCAGGAGGGTATCAAGGCAGTTCCTGTCCATATTTAGATATTTTCAATATGGATAAATCTAAAGGAGTGAAACATTCCTTTTAGCTTTTCACGCTTCCTAACAATACAGCTCAGTGCAAAGCGGTTTACGCTCATTAGCAGGAATGTATAAGAATCAAGGTGCTACTTTGCTCTCCCACAGCCATTGCACTCCTGGATGACTAATACTGTATACAGCAGAGGATGTGTTTACAGGTGAAATCCTTCTTGGGAATATATTATTTTTATGCCACTTTAGTGGCTGCTATTGGTAATTAAAGAAAGAGGATCTACTAAAACCATGAAGGGACAGAAATGAACTGTGAACTGTCTGTGTTTTTTGAATCTGCTGTTTGCTGAAGGGGGTTGGGATCTCATAATGCCTGTTTTGGTTTTTGTTTTTTTTTTTTTTTAATTCTGTGACTTGATTTTGTGTCTCTAAATCATACCATCCTGTGGGGCAAAATATGTAAGTTAATACATGAAGTTTGATGCACTGACTTAGTATTCTGTGATTGGATTAATAGTCTGGGGAAAGGTGAAAATATAACTTCTCATTTGCCAGTGCAAAAGACATTATCAAGATGAGCTGGTGGGTATCAAGCCAAATAATTATTTTCTATCTCTGACCAGAGGTAAAGAGATGCTAGAAGGAACAAGAAATAGAATCTAGGCCATACTGGTTCAGATCGATGGCTGTAAGTGGATACCTGGGGACAGTAAAAGAGGCAATCATAATTGAAATGCCACTTACTCTTTCCCAGGCTTTCAGCCCTTTTGGTCCCTGGACTTCCTGAGCTGGATGTGGTCTCGGCTGCATGGGAAATCTCAGTGGGGTTCTCCTCTGTGGATCTTTCTTGCTTTTGCTTAGATCCTTGTAAACTTGTGGCCTCCCCAGCAAATGTGAATTTGCTGTGTAAAAAACGACCTTTTCTAAGGATGGGGGCAGGAAGGAAAAAAAAAAAATGTTTTGAACCAGACTTCTGCAAGTTCTGTTTGATGTCCCCTGGCTTTTGTATGGAGAGATTCAGGAAGGTCGGGATAACATACCTGACAGCTTTCTCTGTGGTGTCCTTTCCTCCAAGTTGTATGATTTTGTCAAAGGGGAATTGGTTAAGTGCAGGGCTCCACTGTTTGCTGTATTGCTATTTTCAGTGCTGTTCACAGGGTGTGACGAAGGAGACCTGGGTGTCCCGTGGCTCTAGGAGGGGATGTCTTCCTCCTGAGTACCCGGGGAGGGCAAGATGATCACTGCTGTATTGCTTTTTCTCTTCAGATCTGATCAAAGCACGGGGCAGGAAGGAATATTTAATGTAAAGAGCTGTACATTGTGGTATTCTTCTTGTGGTCTAGACAGTTTATAGGAATGCATACCTATGCAAGATGAGGTAAACAGAGGCATTCTGATCCAGGCTTTCAAGTGCATGTGCTTTCAGCAACTCAGTTTAGCTGCTTTTTGTATAGAGAGAGCTGTATGTGAGTATGCCTCTGAAAAAAATTATAGATATAGATATTTACACACACACTTACTTCTCTGAATGAGAGACTCTCCTGGAGTTACTTTATTCATCCCTTTTAAAGAGACAATATACAGGGTAGCTCAGTAGGCATGTAAATAACAACTCTGATCCAAAGACACTTTGAAATTGCAATTGCCATTGATTTTTCATAAAATACTGTTCTTCATTTATTGGAATGCTAAGTTTTTCATCTATCCAGAGAAAATTACACTTGTAATTCTAATAGGGCCTGGTGATAGTGCTGTGAATAGTTGCACTTTGCTTTATCCCACCACAAAGATGTTTCTCAATGCTTGAAGCTGCTTTCAGTGCCCCTCTGTTGGTGGCTGGTGCAATGTAAAGGAAAGACCAGGCCTGTATTTGCAGGGTGTGTTAGCAAGGCTGCAAATCCATTTCAGGTGTTGACCAGCCATAAATCTGAGCCAGCTGCTGCTCCTAGCAGAACTAAAAGGCTGACAGAAAGAGGTCTTTTTCCTTCCCGTGCTGATGTTTCCTTCACTTTCAGGTAGTCCTAGTTCCTTTCATCCTTAGCTAAACTGTGTTTGGCCTAATGGGATTATCCACCTCTTGTTTCCTCTGCTTCTCTCCTGATGTTTGTGGCTTCTGTGGCTTCTAAATAACTGTCTACTGGTGTTTGAATCCAGTTACCATGATGTTTTGGGAGTTAAAAATATTCTGGCTTTTTCACTGTATGTTTTATTCTTCATTTGATTTTATCCTTTGAAATTGGAAACTCTCAATGCAAAGTAATGGTAAATACAGTCTTATATTTATTTTCATGCTTACAAGTGAAGCTCCTGATTCATTTGCTGTGGTTGTTAGCTACTTGGCTGTTTGTTTATATCATTTTACTCAATCCCTTGGAATCAGTTGAGTCACACTGCCTGTAGTGGTGATTGTGTCTGCGTGTAGATAAACCAGCACTGCACATTTTAGTAACTGCTCAGGTTTACGCTGCAGTCTGTACTTCAGAGGGACGTTGATGAACTTTTTGCTTAGTTGAGCTACTTCAAACAGAAAAACTAAATTGAAACTAAATATCAAGACATAATTAGTCGTTGGCTTGTTGGTCGTGGAGAATTGAGCCTTTACTGAGTCACAGGCTGTGCTGGGCACAGCCTACAATGTTCTCTTCCACACCACCAGAGTGACTTGCTTGAATCTTATTCAGACACTTTGCTTTCTCCTTCTAACTCCTTTTTCTTCCTTTTGAGAAATGAATTAATTCTTCTGGCCTGCTCTTCACTCTTCAAATTATTGATAGACATCTATTTGTCCATTTACTTGACATGTTTTCAGTCCTTAAATGCTTATTTGTTCCTTATTTACTGATTACCTTAAGTTTATAAAAATGTTTATAATTCTTAGCTTACAGCTGAAGGCACACAGAGCCTGGAGCCTGCAAAGTACTGTATAAGGCTAAGTGCTATGAAAGCTGGATATGTAGTATTAGTTTTCCTATCTTCCTGTGCCAAGATCCCAGCCAATTAAATGGAAATAGTGGCCTCTGGGGTGCAGTGAGCATTGAGTGGTTAGTGCTGCATGGCACTGGGCATGCCAGCGTGGCAATGCCTTAGGCCAGCATCTTAAAAAATGAGTAGGAAAACATTTCAGTGATGCTCAGTGGGTGATTACCTTCCACTAAATGATCTAGTAACTAAAGAAAAAATAAAGAAATTAATACTAGACTGCAACGTAAAATATGTGCCAGCCAGGATCAAGTACAATCAAGTTGTCATGTTGTGTAGATTTTGCGATTCTCTGGCTTTTATATGCTTGCAGCTGTGATACTCCATTTCTGTCATTACTGTATGTGTAATCTATAACCTTCAGCTAAGAAACATGGCTCATTAATTAATCATTAACAAGGGCAAGGCATGCAACAGCATGGAGCATGCCAAATCCTCGCTTAAAGTTTGTAAGTGTGTGACTGCTTGTAGGTAACGTCTCAGCAGTACTGGCAGGGCACTCTGTTGGGACCAGGTCATACAGCATAGAGTAAATTTGTGGATTTTTGTATCAGTTACTCCAGTGGCTCTTAAAGTAATTTACAACCTTTCTTTATATGTAATTAACTCCCTTTGTGCTCTTGAAGGGACACTTACTGTGGTTACTGAGACTGCTGATAGTAGCTGAAAGTGAAGCAGCAGCATTGACTATGGCCCGAGCGTGCTGTGTGTTTGTACCGGTTGGCACCTGCTGGAGTTGTGTGTCTTTACGTGTGCCTCATCTTCACTAGGCTTGAGAAGAATTCTGGAAATAAGCAAGCTGTGGTGGTGGGGCTGTTGTGGAGCTGGCTGGAACCGGCTGGAACTGGCTGTGTCTGGCACTGTGCAGCTTCGGCCTCTCCTCACACAGCCTGGCCTGCAGCCTCTGCCAGCGCATGGGCACATGCTGCAATTAACAACAAGGAAACTGGCAAAATTGCACTTTTAAACTTTATTTTCAGTGCAAACTTAATTCTCATTAGTCCTGCCAGATGAATTGACTCTTTGATGGTGGTTTTATCTAAACTTGCAGTATGGCTGTGGAGCAAATAGCTACTTTTCCAGGTACTAGAAAGGTGCCCCGTTCCTCCTGCTGCTTAGAAAATAATCATCTCTCCTCATTAGATGTTAATAAATTAGAAGAGAGACAAAGTCTGCAGAAACACTAGGAGTCAGTGACAGGCCAGTGATGGGATATGATGACTTCTCTGAAAAAGATTTTACTCAGGTTTTCTGCTGATTGGGTAGTATCTGCTGAAATTTGAAGGATTTGCTATTTATTATTGTAAAGTTAGAAAGGAACAACTCCATCTGGTCTGGTTTTGCTTCTTTTCTTGCTTCATTGTGCTTACTCATTTATGTTAGTAGATGCCTATAAAGGTTTTTCACCTGTCCTCTTGTAGAACTGCACATCAAGGTTTAAAATTATTCATTAGAATTTAGAGACATTTGAGTGTGTCAGATTGCATTTTGAGCCAGCCTTGGTAACAAGTGCCTTACCGGAAAGCTCTATAATGAAACATGAAACGAGTTTTTGGGTTTGGTAATTAATTTGCTATATGTGTTTAGGTTGGGTTTCTGGGTTCTATTCAATTCTAGATAGACTCTTTCATCTTTCCTTGGCCTTCTTACAGTGAAACAGGCCAAAGAGAAACTGAAAGCAGTAATTGTAGCACTACAGCATTTTTTCAGTGTCAAAGGGGAAAGAAAATTAAATGCTTTTAGACTTCCGCTGTTGTAGAGCTCTGTTTACTTCAAGCTTGTAAAGTAATTTTTTCATCATCTTCTATATCTTCCCCACTAATTGTTACATGAGGAGACCTGATAGCAGCACAAGAGTCAAAAAGAGGTGATGTGCATGGTGGGGCACCCAGCAGTGGCTTCTTGGTGGTGTGGTGTATGAGGGACTGAGGAGGAGTGCTGTCTGTTCCAGTTAGTTTGCCTTTTGAAGTTGTGGTACTTTAAGCTTTAGTTGGGAGTGGCCACATGTCTTTGTTATTCAACAGCATCCCATAATCATGTTTTAAGAATCTGTATGATATGATCTTTCTTGGGGATTAAAAAATGATCCTACACATCTGGCTACCACTTCATGAATTTGACTCGAGGCAGACTTTGGCTGTCACAAATTGCTTACTGTTCTTTTTCTTGGTAGATTATCATCATTGGTATCTCAGTGTAACCTGATGCTGCTTTTACCAATGTTTATGTTCCAAATTCAGCAATTCCTGAAATAGTGATATATAAACAGGGAAGATATAAAAGAATTGGCAGTTGTAAGTGAAGACAGTAAATGGCACCAAATTGCCAAAGCAGGAGGTATGTAATAGAAGTCTCATTTGCATTGATGCATAGGTCGATAGGATTGCACAAAAGACAGTAAGTCTAATAGTGAAAAAAAGGAAATTATGAAAGTAAAGACTGCATTCCAACCCCTAATTAGTGAGGTTATATGTGTCTCAGCTTTCATATTTGTGAATTAAAAGCACTGGGTTTTTTTTTCACATTGATTCATATTCTTAGAAGATCTTACGCCATGGTTCTGGCCTTGAAGATTTTACATCATGCAAATGTACAATATGTATCGAATTATTTGTCTTAATTAAATAATTGATGCTTTATGGTCAGCTGTTGGACTGAAATACAGTTATATCTATTCATTTTCAGGGAGTTAGACCTCAGCAGTTAAATAGTGTTGGTACATCAAGCTTCTTTTTTAACCAAAAACAAGTACTGTTAATTGAAATTCACTGTAACCAATAGATAAAGTTGGCAGAATGAAATACTCTTAATGTTAAAAATTGCATTTTTCATTTTGCCTAAAAGTGCAAGACATTACATTGTCTTCATCAGGTTTTTATGTGTTTATGAAACGTTCAGCTCTCACATTGCTGGTTGGCTTGTCTGTTCCCACCTGCAGCCTGTGGTGATTTTTTATTTTTTGAGTAGGTGGCTATCAGCTGTGTGAATTTCTTTGGCAGCATGACCAATCACTTCTTCACTGCTATTTCTTATTTTTCAGTTTCATAATGCAAGGTGAAACTTGTTTTTTTTCCAACTCGTATTACAAGTGGTTGTGGCTCTATCTAGATCATTTCATTGACCAGGTGAAAAATAAATCAGTTGGTGAGGCTGTGGACATGTTAGGTCATTTTTCCTTTCTAAACCTACTTTTGAGGATAATGAAAATTCTGAAGAAAGTGTGGGAACCAACAGGTAGTATAAAGTATCACATAGTGAGAGAAGAAAAACTGACAGAGGAAGCAACAGGTGGTCTGTCAAGTGGTGACATCTAAGAGTACTTGAAAATAAACTTTTCACAATGAAGACACCTGGAGAAGCAAATGTCTTGATCAAAAAAATTAGAGGAATGCTGTCTAAGAATACCATGTCTTTCTTTGGGAACTGAGTAGAGAGGACATGATTCAATCCATTCCTCTCTGCTAACTTTAGTAGTGTAAAAAGTAACAAAACAATCTCATTGCTTAGTTTTCTGCATTTGATGCAGGGAGAAGGAAATATGAGAGTTATAAGGGAAGATGAGCCTAGGAGATTTTTTCATCCTAGATTGGGTAGATGTTATGGAGGGGTAATTATTAATGCAAGATATGATTTTTCAAAGATTAATAGTGTTTATTAATATTCAATATTCAGAACTTTTGCCACTCTGACCACTAATTTTAATAATAATCAATTCTTCATGNGCCAATCAGAAGGGCAGTTAGCCAAGTCTGACCATATTAGGTGAAGCCGTAGGCTTGCTTTACCCTTTTTTAGGGCAGAACACAGGCCTTGCACAAGGCATACACAAGCTGAGCGTGTGTACCTTGTTTACCACAGGATGCAAACAGCTCTGGGCAAGCCAGAGTCCTCAGACTCAGTGGCTCCAGGTTCTTTGTCCTCTTTCCTGTAGTTGCTTCTCCCCAAAACAGAAGGAGGGAGAGCAGAAAAACCATGCCTGGGCAAGCCAGGCCATGTATAAGCCTATTTTGGCCTGCTTAGGCCTACCACAACAGTAGATTGTGTTACTGAAATACTTTTAAAGTCTTTGCCTACTGCTATTTTACAAGTTTTTTTCTGAAAGTTATACTTTTTTTCCTTCCTGACAGATCCTTCTTGCTTTTCATTGCCCTGCATAATAAGAATTCTCTCTCACCTGATGAGCTAAAGACACAACCCATAACGACTGCAAAATAGAGCATTGGTGACCTCCCCTTTCAGTGAGTAGTCACAACTTCAGTTTTGTATCTTGTTTTGCTGTGAGATGTATTTATACTGTCGACCAAAGTGCTTCATCTATGCTTGAAAAAATGTCTGGAAAGATCTCTGCGGGAAAGTGTTTTTGTAGAGGAAAGCAATTTTTCTTAGCACTTTCCTTTACTGAATCTAGTCCAGGCTTTTCCAGCTCCACTGAATTACTTCAGAATGCTTCACTAAAAGAAATCAATTTTTTTTCTAACTCTTTGAATTTTCCTTTGCTTGAGTTGCCCATCCTGGCAAATTCAGGATCAAATGAGGGTGTTAGGAACCTATTGCCCCTGGCATCAAGAGAAATTTTCCTTTGTTTAAGTGGGCTTTTTATTCACCTTTTTAATGGAGCAAAAACTATTTATTCAGTGTAAATGGCTGCATATCATGAAGTCATGAATCCTAGAATCACAGAATGGTAAAGGTTGGAAGGGAGGTCTGGAGATCATCTAGTCCTCTGCTAATACAGGTATGCCTAGATCAAGTTTCACAGAAACACATCTAAATGGCTTTTCAAAGTCTCTAGAGAAGGAGACCTCTCTGGGCAGCAGAGTAAAGGGAGAAGAGAACATCCCTTGGCCTGCTGAACGCCCCCAAGAATATTTTTGGCCTTCTTGGCCACTTTGGCACATTGTAAATCTGCATATCCTTTAATATATACTGTGCAAAGAAAAGGTAAAGAGAAAAACCTTTCAAATCATCTGCAGTTCTGTGGTTTCTCAATTCTCACAAGACACTCCATAAAGTTAATAATGTTGTGTGTAGACTGGGAATTCAGGTAATTACATCCAGTGATACACTCACCCCAGTGTGAGCAGCAGAGGAAGGAGGCCGTCTTGCTTAGGACTAGATCAAGAGTAAAGGAAATAGAACCTTCAGTTGATCAATTCCTATTAAAAAAAAATACAAATAAGTGATCATAGAAACATAGAATGATAAGGTTGGAAGAGACCTCAAGGATCATCTAGTTCCAACCCCCTGCCATAGGCAGGGACACCTCCCACTAGTACAGGTTACTCAAGACCTCATCCAACCTGGCCTTGAACACCTCCAGGGAGGGAGCAGCCACAACCTCCCTGGGCAACCTGTTCCAGTGCCTCACCACCCTCACTGTAAAGAACTTCCTCCTAACATCCAGTCTAAATCTTCTGTTCAGGCCACCCCATCACAAAGCAATTGGTCCAGATCATTAAGGGATAAACCGTTGCTCCAAGCAGCTGGCCCAGATCACCCAGATGCAAGCTCTCGTGGCATTCTCTAATTGGTGTAAGTTATTATATGCAATAAGTGATTCCTGAAAATGATTTTTACTTTTACAAATATATCTGTAGACTCTTAATTCAAAAGTTCATATATCTCTTTTAAGGGATTTTCATAGCTCATCTTCACATAGTTAAAGAATAGTTTGGCAAGTACTTGTCATACCAAATTCCTGAAGAACAAACATTAAGTGATAAAAGTGAGANGTTATTATATGCAATAAGTGATTCCTGAAAATGATTTTTACTTTTACAAATATATCTGTAGACTCTAATTAAAAAGTTCATATATCTCTTTTAAGGGATTTTCATAGCTCATCTTCACATAGTTAAAGAATAGTTTGGCAAGTACTTGTCATACCAAATTCGTGAAGAACAAACATTAAGTGATAAAAGTGAGAGCTTCTGGACCAATATCTTTTACTCTCTGTCTCAAGTATAGTTTGCCAGGAAAAGGTTGCAGAATTTAGGTCCGCAGTGAAAATTTCAAAGCAACTGGTAACTCAATCTCAAAACCCCGTAAGGTAGTCTTGGTTTGTTTGGTTTTACTGCCTATTTTTTTATGAAAGAACCTGAATAACACCAAGGTCAGACAGCAGATCAGGAGCAAAGCCAAATGTGAAATTGCTTCATAATTCTCTGCAGTAACGGAGGTTGAGAGTGTGTCGTCTTAAACTTTTAATGGTGGCGACTAGATCCTGAATTTGTTTGTTTTTTTTACACTGCTCTGAAAAAATACTGAGGCCAGGAAGGATTTTCAGGTACAGAGGAAAAATATTGCTCCCTACTGCTCCCCATTGTACGGCTATGGAAGTTTGCTATGAGTCAAAACACGTGCTTGGACAAGAGACCTTAATGCTGTGATATTTGTGAGGAGCAGAGCCTTCCTTCACAGGGAACTAGTTGCTTGAGAGGATTTACACCAATTCATCTAGCTTAGACAGGAGTCTTGACAGACCTTCGGGACAAGTGAATAATAAAAAGATCACACACAGCACACATCTAATTTGGAGTTTTATTTTGGAGGCTTTGGGATTTGGGGAGGTGTTCTGTCTTTACATGCCACAATGACTTTTCCTTGCCTGTGGGTTTAGGGTGGGGAATTTGTTCTGGTTTCTGTCCCTAGCACTGGTGACTTCTTTGGTTTTTGGCCTGTTGAAGACTCTGCTATGGACTTTGCAGTGGTGACTCAGTATTGTCTCAGTCTTTCTATCTCTCATTAAATTTCTGTTCCTGTTGATTTGTTGGTATGATGAAGCAGTGCTGTTAACTTCTCATTTACTTCCTTTTTGTGTTGTTTGCCCAGCCTCTGAGCACTGCCCCGTTCTGCCTTTTGATTTGTTGTTCTTTATGCAACTGACAAAGACTAGCCATCAGTTCACAAATTCTGAGCCTCATTTCCCTTCATTGTGTCCTCTCAAACATCCACTGAGTAATTCAGAGGCCATTGCTGTAACTTCAGTATATTTGTTAGGTTTGCTTTTTTTCTTGCGGTTTCATTTATTTTCTTTTCAAAGTCTGCTATCATCCTATCATGCTAGATCAAAGCCTTTAGAAACTACTTTAAGGAAAGAACAAGTTTAGCTTCTTGAAGGAAGCCCTCCTGGACTTAACCTCAAGGGAGAATTCATTTTCTTGGATTTATGCATCTTGAGTGTAAATTACTTTCTTCGGTGGGAGTGGGAAGAAAACAGCCTCTCAATTACTGCCATCTTCAATTATCTTCTTAGCCTTGGGTCTGGACAATGCAAAACTTTTTGCACCTTTATGGCTGCCACTTTGATACAAAGAATTTGAAAATCTTCTCTATGAATAATCAAAGATACTTAGGGGAAATTGCTGCAGTAATCCTCTCTTTGTTGCCAGGCTTAAATTCCTGTCCACCATGTTTGATTTGATAGTTTCCAATGATTTTCCAAGGGAGCAAAAGTGTACAAAATAACATGAAATGTTCATCTATTTTCCAAGTGGCAGCACCCAATTACCAACACTGTACTATGGTTTTAAGCCTATAGATCAAAGACAACTTATCATGGTTTCTGCCAGATTCCAGGGTAAGTGCAGGCGGTTGCACACGTGTATGTTCTCGAGTAAGTTTCAAACTGCTCCTGAGAGGTGCTTTCAGTGAGGGTTAACAGTAATTTCTAGTGTACTGTACTTGTGTTTATTGCTTTGCACAGCAGTTTAACAGGTACTGAGTCCTGTCCCCTTTCTAGTGTAGTTCTGTGCTCACAGCGTCATTCCTGTCCCACCCTGTGGTGTCACCATCTTCTCCTGCCTGTCTCTGTTCTCCACCAAGAGTCCCAAAATAAAATGCAAGCACCAAACCCCAACCGTCTTGCAAACTGCAAATGCCCAAAGTCCATTTCCACTGAACAGAATATCTTCCTGAAGATTGTGTAAACTCACTTTGTGTCTTTTATTGTGTTACTAAAAGAGTAGTCAATAGATGTGAAAAGTCTATATTCTGTAAATAAGTAGTCTTGTAAACAGTTTTATTTTTAAGCATGCTCTTATCCTTCCCTAAAGCAAATTATTTCTTTTCCAGTGACTTTTGCGTACTTGTGTTTTTGAATAGTGTGGCTTTTTTTTTTTTCCTGAGCAGCAAACTCACACTCAGAACTTGATAAATAAAATATTTGCACTCAGAAATGGAACCACAAACCCAATGTAACTTCTGCTATTGATTTTTTTTCTTTTTTTTTTCTCCTGCCTAACTGTTTTGGCAGCAAAGGCAGAATACCATCTTGTGTAAGCATAAATCTTACTTAGAGTAAATTACTCTAAATTATAAACTGACCAATAAATCAGAATTGCTACAGTGTTGTTCCACAATTCCTCACCACTCACCTAAAATCTGCATGCCAGATAAGAAACAATGCATCAGATTATTGTTTTGATTTTTTTTTTTTTTTTTTTAATGAATACAGTAAAATGGATGCTTCCCGGAATTATCAGCAATTGCTCAACCTGATGAAAGAGCAGGGATATAGATTTGATTAAAGTGGATTGTTCCAATATGAATGATGATTAGAGAAGTAGAATTGTTACCCATGTTTTGGCAAATGAGGTCTATATGTTTTACTCAAGAATGCTCTGAGGAAGAAGAGGTAATCTTTCTTTACAATTCTTTCTTTTTTTATGGAGGTTAGTAGAACATCAGTGTTTAAGCTATTTAGTTTTAGGAGTAGCTTTAAATTTATCAGGACATATGCCCATGCATTGATCTTAGTACTGCAAAATACTTGTTAGGAGAGACATTTAGCAGCATTTCTTAAGAGACAAGATATGGTGTTGGAAAACACTGAAGAACTGTCATTTATCAAGTCCTGCATGAGCATATGAGAAATTAATCTTATTGTGAATAAATATAGGCCTCTATCTATACCTATGGAAGAGGGGAATATTCTATGCAGAACAGTAAGTCTAGGACAATTTACTTTAAAAAATGCCTTGTNACAAAGTGTAGGGGGGCAGGGAACTCCCAAACCACTACACACCTGCAGTGGACTGTAGTTATGACTATAATGAGAAAACTAGCTGTATAAAAACACAGAATTATCGCAGGATGTGCTGGCCAGCATAACTAGATGTTTCAAATCCTGGTTTTTTGGGGTTTTTTTTTGATTGGTTACTATGTAGCATGCAAAGTTGAGTGATGATAAACAGATATGACAATAATCAGTAGTTTATAAAGATTCTCTTGAAGATAGGTACAAATTCTACAAAAACCAAATGACATTCTGTGCTGTGAAGTTGTATGATCTGTTTATTTTTCATATACTTCAGTAGAATATGAAGTTTTATATTAAAAAGTCTTTGTGGATAAAACAAGAACAACACACAAAGTAAACCCCAAGGAAAACACATTTTTTGTGCTTAGACTTTTTCTACCTATATGTTGTAATTTTAAGAGAGCTCATCTTTGTGCTTCAATGAGAGTACAGGACTGTGGGTGGGAAAATGGTGTAGGCAGACCTAGAATGCAAACTTAAAGTAAACATTAGATTCACCATCTGACTACTCAAGGTAAGGTCAAAAGAGACAGGTCTTTACTACAAACTCTGAGATGGCATTCTGTGACTGCCCTTGGAGAGCCCTAAGAAAAGAGTTACAGCTCATCACAGATGATGCCCTATGAAATACTGCTATGTAACATGCTATAGGTACTGAATATCTGACGTGAAGGAAAATATAAAATCCCAGCTGTGGTGCTCTTGGTAATCTGTCTTTTATTTATGTTTTATCCATTCTGTTCTGTGCTGAAAACTCTGAACTGGCAATTTTACATCTTTGTGGAACTGATTCTGAATTTTTACTGGAAACTTGGTGTGATTTCGAGAGAAATTGTGTGCCCAAGAGTGATGTACCCCTTCATGTTTGATGATGAATCCTGAGATGAACTATTTCAGAGCTACTTCATGAAAAGGTTTGCAGTCAGCATCCTTCTTGGAAGGAGCCCTCTGTTAGCAATTACTTTGTGACTGGAGTTTGAGGTACTGTGACTGTGTAGGTGTCTGATAAATGTTTTCAGTGGAATAGAGAACACGTGAGGAATGAGTGTTTGAAGCTGCATTTCACTTCCAGTCATTGTAATGCAGGTCAGTGCCTTTGCCCTCAAGGGCAGCTTATTTTTGTGTATGTAAAGACAAGAGAAGAAATCTTTAAGAGAAGGACTCTTGTGCAGGTAGATCTTTTCCTCCAGGTTTTTCCTTTGCTTTTCATTGTGCTGTTTGTGTTTAGCACAGTAGCAGGTATGAACTTGTTTGTTAGGCTTTGAATGCCTATTATAAAATATGCTCCAGTTCTGAATCAGTCTGAGATCAAACCACAAGTTAACTATTAGTCAGCAAGCTATATCTGCCTTCATAGGATCTTAAAAACTCCAAATTTATAGAATGAAAACAGAAATAGATAGAGCTAAGCTGCCATCACAGTGAGAAACCAAAACATTCAGCACTCACAAACATTGTGGTATCAGGAAGAGCTACCACCATCAGTACTCCACCTGACAGCTATATATATTTGCCGCTGAAGTTGGGACATGAATCAGTTACAATAAGCCAGAAAGCAGGCTCAGATGTCATCCCAGAGATGGCTGCTTTTGACTGCAGGAAAGGCGATATTAGAGTGAGGAAGATACCTTGCAAGAATAAATCAGTTTTGAGTAATAGGGAGTCCTCCAAAGGTGCTAATAATGCAGTAGATAAACATGTCAGTAGGGCATTGGAGAGTGACAAGATTATGCTGAAGCATAGCAGTGTTGCAATTCCAGTAGGTATATGAAGCAAAATGATTCATAGCACAAATAGTTTTTGTTCTACACTTTTATTCTTCTTTTAAATTTGAAGTTGTATGCCGGGAGGGTTGTGGTTTGCCAGTTGTCTTCAACCTGTTATTTATTCTCAGTCTCACTGTGTCTTATACAAGGCACAGTCAATGACAAGTTCGTCATTTACATAAACATTTTTCATAATCTTAGTAAGTCTACAGTGACCTGAAATGGAAAACCAGTAATGACTGCTATTGTCTTGCATGATCCACTATAGAAAACCAAAAGATACCTAATTTTAAGGTTTCAGGTTTCAGCAGAATAATTTAAAGTTACACTTTTGGTTTGATAAACTTGATATTGATAGATTTAAAGAATAATAAACTGTTTATTTTTTTTTTTATCCTAGCACCTGCACACCTATTTTAATGGCAGATGGATATAACCTTATTGTTTTGAACATGTGCAGTAGAAGCAGCTTTGTTTCATACAGGTCTTTACTGACCTATCTTTTATGCCCCCGGCAATCTGGTTCATGATCGTAGAACACGAGTTTAATTACAGTGATGTGAATGTGTACATTAAAACAATCTGTCTGCTGGTAGAGATATTTTTGGTTTTATGAAATAGCATCTTCTTTTTTTTGTATTAGCTTTGTCATGACAGTGATGTGGCACATTTCACGAGCAGTTGAAGTTTCCCTCAGTTTAGAGGAAATGGAGCTGCTAATGCAGATACACACTTTTGACAATGAGCATCTGCAGCTACCGAAGACTCAGAGATGCTGGTGTATGTGTCGAGGCATCCTTGTTTGTTATGCTGTGTTGTCTCAGAATAAATATGCAGACTGTATTGCAGTGGAGGAGAATAAATACTGATGTTTTGTTTTATAGTGATCTGTGCTGCTGGTTACAAAGCAAGTAGTTAAATCCAAGTGGAGGGAATTTTCCCTTTTTTAAAAAAAGTATTCTAAATATTTGCTTTATCTCAGTTTTATCAGTCACCTTAGCAACAGAAACATCTGTTTCTTTTTTCTAAGTCATTATGGTCAGAGAAAGTAGCTGCCTCAAAAATAATAAAAGCAATTTCTGTGATTTGGGTAGCTATTAATTGTTGCCAAGATGTTTTAGTGTGATAATAAGACATGCAACAGTTGGCTGTTTTCTTTAATTGAAATATGGGTATCTGGTTAACCTGTGCTGGTTAGGTGAGCTATAATCAATCAGTTCTCACATTGCATTTGTCATGTGATTTTCTGTGTGACAGAGACAGGAGTGAGCTTGACTGTTTCTGGTTTATTTAAGAGATGCTTAGTATCAATATGTGGATTATTGTTGTGCCAAATGTTTTGTTAATTTACAACTTCAGGTCAGTGAGGAGTTTGCCTTGAAAACAGCGGAGTAAATATCTGTGGCCTTACGAATTGTCACAGCCTGAACTCAGAGGAAGGGTTTGTGGTAGGTTTTTTAGGGTTACTGAAGGAGTGAGTGAGGCCAACTGACCCCGAAATGGTTGAATGATTGACAATTTATTGATTACAAGTTAGTGCACATCATTTGGATCATACAGTGGTTCATAAGGCAGAGGAGGCGATTACCTGGTATATGCCAGAAAGAGAGAAAGAACATGAGAGGCTGATAGAGTGAAAAGTGAGATGAGATTGGAGGTAAGAGGAGAAAAGTATCCCTTTGACAGGTGCCAGCAGCATCCCACATGGTCAATGTGTTTTCGGTGGTGGATACACACCAACAGTTTGTGGTGCTGCCTTTTATTCCTAAATTCCTCCTTATTCTCCACCTAATTGCACATGGATGGACCTGTGGATAAATACTAGGACAATACTATGAATCTTGACAATGTTAACCTACTTAGCTCATCGCGTGTGGATGAGTGACAGTATTGTGCTGAAGCCAGACTGATAAAAGGCTAATTTTATGCCTTTTGTGCATGATGGCCAACCTAACCCTGGAAAGATCATGGTTGTGCATTGGAAACCTACCTGCAATCATGTCAAGCATGAGAAGATAATGAGCAATGGTGAGGGTTTAGTCAAAGTTCCAATTAGATTAGCTTTTACAGTGAAATGAGTAGCAGTGACAGTCATGTTACACATTTTAGTATTGAGCTCTTCTTTGAGTGCACTTGCACACTGAAGCCACATAAGAGATTTTCTTGGAAGTTTCTGCACAGTATATTGTGGTTTTTCTTCTGCATTTCAGTTGGCTGCTTTTTTTGAGAAGAGGAGGGCATATTCTGTTACTGCTTGTAATATTCTCTGACTTGCATAGCAGGAAAAAGAAAATAAAATGTGTGGGTTGGCTTTTATTCTAGGGACCAGCAAAACTTTGAATTGGAAAAGGAAAGAGTAAAGATGATTTAAGGTTGTGGCACAATAGTGATCATGTTTGTACTCTGATGCTTTCTTGGTCTCTCTCTAAACCTAGTTCTGCATGACTCTAATATTGAGACGTGTAGAAGGCAAAGCTGGTTTTAGGAAGCTTTACCAAAGAACCATGTGGAGTATATATGAAGGCCAAGAACACTGAAAACTTTCTCCATAGAAGATCTGATGAGCTGGGTGGAGCAATGAGCAGTAAACTGTGGTTGTAATTCTTTTATCTGGCCAGCAGTTCAGACAAATGGGCAGGCTGCCCAAATGCTGTTTCCCTGGAGTTTTAGGTAACAGGCCGTAGTTCCCTTTAGCCTTTGCTAAAACCATAATGGGGTTCTGCTGCATTCAAGATATATTTGCATAGTACAAAATAAAAAAATCAAACCATTCCTAATTCTTCATTAAGTACTTTTTTGTCCATTGTATGCTGAAAGTAGAGCTGCTTATCAGAGCTCCTTGGGTATGAGCTTTCTGTGGGGGGAGAATGGTTTTGGAAAGATTGAGAGGGTAGAGTCTAAGTTTTAGTAAAGATGAGCATCACTGTCTATTTAGCCTACTGTAACTTGTGGGTAAGGGAGGAGGAAAGGGAGGAGGATCTCAAATGGGAAAGGTTTTGTCAGCTGTGGCCATGGAGAATGTTAGAAAAATGACAGGTACTGCTGTCTTAGGGAAGAGCCCTACACAAGTACTAAACCTGGTGTCTTGCTGTGTGGGCAGGGTGACATCACAGACTGCCACAACGGATGTCTGCTTCTGTGTAGGTAGAGTCTTCTGCCAGGTGTTGGCTTCTATAGTAAGTAGATGGTTATAGCTACTAAGGATTGAGTTTCAGTTTAATGAAACAAATATTGAACTTATAAAACAAGAGTAGCTAAATAGTTGAAATCTTAGTGTCAGCTTCTGTAAATACAATTAGAACAGGTTGAAATCTGTGGTCATATGTTCCATGTGAGCTTGCACATACATTCATTAGGTTAGGTTAGCTTCTGACTCTTGCTTGATTGTTGGAATTTGAGGCCTTTTCTTGGAAGCAGGGGATGGCGAAAAGTCTTAGTTTTAAACTGCAAATCAGAAATGCTGTCTGCTGGAGCAATAATGTAGTTTTCAGTGTGTCTCTTTGCAAGGTGCCCTACTTCTGTAGGAATGCTTGAAAGTTTGTAACTGCAAAGCAGAAAAAGTAAGTTGGTCTGAGATATGAAGAGCAGAAACTTCAGTTGCCCAGTGTGTCCTCTGCTGACCATTCAGCCATTTCAGATATGAAAGAGATTTATTTTTGTGGTGGCTTCTCACTTTACCCTTCACTGAAAGGCAAAATTTCCCTTGGCTCTGTCTCATTGTTTTCTGAATTTTGGAAAAATCATTGCTTAACCCTTAAATCTAAATAGATGATTCTTACAGAGTATTTCAAAGTAAACTGCACATTTTCTTTCATGCTGTATGTGTGCTTAGGCTTCATATGCCGGATATATTTGCTGTCTGTGGGCTTTTGCACTTGCTTAGGAAGGAGTGCTTAGAAGAAAATGGGTAATTCTTTAATCATTAAAGTGGGGTAAAAGAGTAATGCTGGGTGGAAAAAAAAAAAAGGCAAAAATCCAGAGTGCTTGGCAAAGACAGCACTCTCAGGAGCTGTGCTCCCACATATGGTTAATGGATATAACTCTTCAAATGCTTCCACAGCAAATGGGTGCCTTTTTAACCTTCTTGGTAAATTACCCTGAAAGGTAATAGCTGATAATTCTGCAGCTTTGTGATGTCTGTCCAGCAGTTATTTTTAAAGACAGACTTCTCATGAAGAGTACTTCTTTGATACTCAAAGGATGAGTCCTAGTCAATTTAATGCTAATGTGAATAGCACACAATTTTCCATGTTTCAGGTTGAATCCTGTTTTATTTTTAAATTGCTGCAGGTTGTAACAGAAGAAAATACACATGTAAATTCAGTATTTTTGAATTAAGTGTTGCAGTATAGTTATGTACTTCAATTGGAATGAATAATCAGAATCTATCTTCTGAAATGTCACAACTACATGAAAAGTATGCTAATAGTGGGAGGTGTCCCTACCTATGGCAGGGGGTTGGAACTAGATGAGCTTTGAGGTCCCTTCCAACCTAAACCATTCTATAATTCATTAATTACAAGGACTTTTATCTGTGCTTTTGTTTTGAGGGGCTGGGAGGGGTTTGGGGGGTTTGTGTGGGGTTTTGTTGGGTTTTTTGTTTGGGGTTTTTTTTTTTTATGCTCAT
>WBNM01044742.1:627461-770770 GCA_013399055.1 Ramphastos sulfuratus | reverse complement strand
TTTTTTTTTTGTGTGTGTGTTTTTCATTACCTTAAGTGCCAGAGTCGCTTCTGTCAGTTAAACAATTCTGTCACCTTTAGTTTTGGGTAGTGTTCCCTGTGTTTTGTTACATTGCTTCTTCCTTAAGCCTTTAGTCAGCTCTTTTAACCACAGCTTTTCGCTAAGGTGATTTTGCATCGTCTCTGGATGTTAACTGTTTTGACGTCGACAAGTTGCTTTTGCAGTAGAAGCTCATATTTGCTCCACAGTAATGATCAATTAATTGCATAATATGGAAAGCACCTTCTGCTGTAATTGTTGGTATAAATTTTTTTCCTGTGATTGTGACATTTTTTTGTCATAAAACTTGTCAGGGACCAGTGGTCCTTCAAGTGATGAAGCTTAGTGCTTTGTTTTGCTGTTCTGTGTGAACAACTTTCCAGTATCCATTGTGGATGCAGGAGTTATATGCCATCAAACCAGCACAGTGCTAATGCCTGCCTTTGAAATTCTCTCTTTCTGTATTGTACATGTCATGCTTCAGTTGCTGCAGCTCTGCAAAAAATTGTTCTGCGCTGTACTTACATGGCTGCTGCTTCAAATGGCTGAGTTTTTTTCTTTTCCGTGTGACTATATGTGTGGAGGAAGGGGGGCCTAGAAAGCTGTGCTTCACAGCAAAATGCTCAACATTAGTTGTGAGAACTTGGGAAAGAGCTGCCAAACCCAGAAGTTAGAGGAAAATTAAATAAGAGAGATGGAAAACGAAACTCTGTCAGTCATGGGGTTCTGACTACAGTGGAGTTAAATTACTTCATAGATTTCTTAGTGAGTTAGTGCTGAGAATCTGAGGCAATTGGATTTGTTACTTTTATGTAAACACCCTTAATGTAAAATGAGTGCTTAAAAGTTGAGAAAAATGAAATATTTGTGGAATATCTGTGAGGATACTGTTCTCAGAAAGGGCAACTGCAGTTGTAATCTGACACAAAAGAATAAGAAATTCATAATAAGTGTTCATTGAATTATTTTTGCAGAGGAACAAAATATAGGAAAACAACAACAAAAAGATTTTAAAATTAAACTCTAGTGAGAATTGAAGTATTGATAAGTTGAACAAAAGCAGCCATCTGAAGAGAATTCAGAAGCAATGTGCACAATTTATCAGAATAAAATAACTTCATGCAAATGTGTTGTGGCAAATTACTGGAAGTGAACATTATGAATGCTTCTCTTGAATCGAGTCATATGTAAACCTTTATCACCTGGAAAAAGGACCCAATCATCTCCAGTGAGTTTTTAACAATATAAATATAACTGCAGAAAGACTACAATGTAACCTTAAAATTTAGCCAGGGAGCTTACAAGAAAAATTAAACAACCAGAAAATAAATGGGCTAGCAGAAGGGAAAAACTTAAATACATAGGAATGGAAATAATTAATTTGGTTAACGTCAGGTTGTTCATTATATCAATTTGATGTTAAGATATTAGTATGTATTGATTAGTACATGCTCCGATGGAGGCTATGTTCAGGTGGAGTATCTCAGTTTGCTTCTCTGATTTACAAAAAATGTTGCCAACTCAAAATCAAATTTCTTATAGTTAATTAATTTTGTGGCTGCAGATGACAAATGCTCAACTAAAAGAAGGCATTTGTGAATAGATCTAGCAGATGGCCTTAGTGAAGGTAAGCAGTGCAACAATTGCTGCGCTGTGTAATAGAAGGTAACTTGAACTCTTGAAAGCAGGAGATATGTGAAATGGTTATTGATGTGAATGAGTAATTGATTGATCAGGTAATAACTGTCCTAATTTAAACCTAACAAGGAAATTGATAGTTGATATTGGTAAATATCTAATGATGCAGAAAGAGGACAAAACATTTGTTAGAGTTGTGTGAGTATGGTATGAGAGTTGCATTGGTAAACAAATGCAATATGGAATGCCTAGGAAACAGTAAAAGATGATAAAAGGTACAATTTTCTAGTCATTTTTTTTCAGACTATAAGCATTATGTCCACCATGTACAATGTAGGGAAAATGAGGGAAATTACCGAAACTAGGAAAACATGGCATTATCCTTTGTTTGCAGAGAGTTTTCATAGGCACTATGTTGTTACTGCATCCTAATTATTTTCAGTGAGCTCTAGAAAGGCTTTATGTCATTCCTGAATTTCTTGGGAATTTTAAGCATAAGTGTTCTGTGAATTTTTTGTTGTGTTTCTGTTTGTTTTTCTCACATCATGTACTTGGGATTTGCAAATAATTAGTAGATGTAACACATTTAACAATGCAATTGTAATTTCCGCTCCTAGGTAAGTTCTTGCGTAGATACCGCCGTGCATGAGGAAAAGGTAATAAAGCAAAGCCCACATCAGACTAAGTTCATGGACTATTTTTTTCCATCTGTGCTGTTCCTGGTATCCACTTCTAACATAACTAATGAAAGGCAGAAAAAAGGAAGACATAAGCTACTGCTTTTTGCAGTTGTCTGTATACGCTTGTACTTTGGTAATCTGCTCTCCTGGACAACTGAAAATGTACTTTATTCTCACAAGTCAAAGTCAGAACATCAGAAGTATTTTACTGAAGGGCAGAATTATGTGAATTTGTCCCCAAGTACAGGGAAATATATTTGTGGCCTCTAATAATTGTGATAATCATTCAACTCAAATTATTAAGGGGCTCTTTATTGATCATGTTAATTATTAGCAGCTACTGAAGAGGCATTCTAGAAGTGTCCACAAAATTAAGTCTATCATATCAAGTTTCTGTTTCTTAGGGTTTTTGTTGTTGTTTTGGTTTGGGTTTGTTTTTTTTTAATGAAAACAGTTTTGAAGAATGTTCAAGTTAACTCAAATATAATTTGAACTACTATAAAACCTAAGTACCCTGTTGCATGACTTTAGATCTAAGGAGTCTGTGTTACACCAGATTTTGTGCATAGATGGCAAAATGGAAAAGAACAGCAGTCTTAATTATGATGATCCTTTCTCACATGTGGGGACAATTTATTTATTTACCTCAAATGTAAATTCTGCTTGCTTGAAATTAAAGGCTTTTTGTGTGTCCAAAACAAATGAAAGCTAAACTGTGTTTTTCTAAAATAGAATAGTTAGCATGTTATCACTATAGTTTTATGTAAGTATTGCTTTGGAATAATGAGAATTTTGAGTGATTCTTTTAGGAGTATTCCACTGGGCTTAATGTAATTAAGAAACATCACTGTGATACAGATAACACTCTGTTATTATAGTGGCCATTGTGGAAGGAAAGTGTGCAAAACACAAACTAGTTAAGCTGCAAACTGATGTTCATGGTAGAAAGATTAAATAGCATGGAGGTAGTAGTATACACACTATACCAAAAAATTATTTGATCATCATGAAAAAAATTCTCTGGTGACAAAGCTGCTGAAGATTTTTATGTCACCCAAATTACAAAATTCTGAAGTTTTACTATTTTTAGAGGATTATATTTGCAAATATGAGAGGTTACTGATACACTTAGGGGGACTTACTTCAGCAGTTCTAACTCTGACCCATAAAGCAGGCTGACAGGACTGTAGCTCCCCAGATCCTCCTTCTAGACCTTCTTGTAGATAAGTGTCATATTTGCTAAATCCCAGTGAACTGGGACCTCCCCACTTAGCTGGGAGCTCTGGTAAATGATAGAAGGTGTCTTGATGAGCGCTTGCAGCTGCCTCTGCCTTTGGGTTGATCCTGTCCAGCCCCATAGGGTGTCTAAGTGCTGTAGCCGGTCGCTCACCACTTCTGCTTGGATTATGGAGGTTCCATTCTGCTGCCTGTCTTCCAGCTCCCTAACATAGACGGCTACTCCACCCCCTCTCTTTCCTTGCCTGTCCCTTCTGGAGAGTTTTGAGCCACCCTTTGCAGCGCTCCAGTCGTGCCCACTGTGTTTCTAGGATGGCAACTATGTCAGTCTTCTTGCCGCACAATGGCAGGAAAGAACTAGTGAGTTTTGTGTACTTCTATGGTTAGACCACTACAGGAGTGAGTTTTTCTATCACTTCTTGAACTGAGACATGTAAGTGGAATAGAATGGTGTTCTTGTGAAATGCATTGTGCTTACTTGGGTGGTAAACCACATATGTGAATTTCAACAGAAATATTTTGGCAAGAGAAAGAGAGGATGTTCTTAGGAAAGCAAACCAAGCCACCTGATGAAACATATGCTCAAATATGCACATCTCTGGGAATTCTATGAATGAGGAAAAAATTGTGGTGATATATCAGTTACTTCTGTCAGCCCTCAGTCTGAAATTATTTTCTTTTATCGATGCATTTTTGCAGGGATAATGACATCTCTTGAACTAATCAGTTCCTATTGCTAGAAGCACTTAGCTTGTGTTAGCACTCTGTGGAACCATCAGATCGAGAGAATTAATCTGTGACATGCACAGTAAAGAACAGCAGCATTTATCATTTCTAAGGTCATTTCTCACAGCAACATTCTCAAAGCAGTAGTCCCTTCTCATAGCAGGACTTTTCACTAAATAAGTGACCTTGATGTCCCGTATGTTCTTCCTTTATTTGTTTCAATTGTATAGTTTCCAGACCACATAATAAAGGGGATTGTGAAGAAACAGAAAAATGTTAGGATAGTGATGGCATAGCAAAACAGACTGCTGAGAATAGCTAAGAGGTGGTGGGGCTGGTATTTGTTTTTTACATTTGGAATAGAATGTCCTGTTGGACCATGACACTTTGGAACTTGAAGTCAGAAAATCCATGCAACAGATAAAATGACATATCTTCCAGAACTGCAGCAGTAGGAGTTAAGAAAACAAAATATTTTATGGATGTGGTAGAAAGCAGGGTGGGCTAGCTGGCTCTGAGGAAAGCTAATGTACTAGAATTTCCTGAAAATAATAACTGGTTAAATGGGCAGATTTGACATTGGCTTGAAAAGAATGTGCTTTCTCTATCTAACTAGGAGAATTTTACATTCCTTTTGCTCAGCCTTGTAGCTGGGAAGCTATTGACAGTGGAGAGTGAAGGATGTTTATTTCATTAAGGATATTTATCCTTGGGTCTTACTGCAGTAATGCTGTCAATCTATCCCTGTTTTGTCTGCTTCTGCCTCTCCCTTCCTATCTTTGCTCACTTTTAAACTTTAGACTGACTTCTTCCAAATTTGACAAGAGTGAACGTCCTAAAGATAGATTAGTTCTGCCAGGCTACAGAACAGACAATCCTATAAATTTGAAGAAAGGCTGGCATTTTCTCTATTGCTGGAAAATGGAAAATGTATCAGAACTTTCCTAGTCTTTCTCATTTTCTCTTTGTATGAGTTTCTTTTGGGTGGCTCTGCCCATGGATCCTTTCCGTGTTGGAGATTTCAGACCTGACAGTGCTGTGCCAATAGTCATGATTGCCCAAGGCTGGCATCCTGTAGCCTGCTGGCATGCACAGTCAGTTCAGAACCTGCACAAAGAGACTTGCAGAACTGGAGTAGGTCTGAGGTGTTGGAACTTTGTGCACCAACACTTTTAAAGAAAATTACACAAATCGATGTGTCAAGACTGGGCTACTTCCTCTTCATGCAGTGTGTGTTTCTTTTGGATGATGCTGTGGTAGAAATGCTCCCTTTTCCACAGCAGCCCTGGAAAAAAGCCTCTCTGCCTGGACTATGATCACTGGGTTTGGGTTTTGAGGGTTTTTTGTTTATTTTTTTCCTTTCCCCCCCCCTTTGTTTATGGTTGAAGCATTTATGAAATTTCCCTCTCAAAGGAAACTCCTGATTTTTAACTGGAGAAGAAGAATCAAGTCTAATGTGATTATCATCACGGGGAAATCCATGATTATAAAATGTTCAGTACCATTTGTGCTTAACAATCTGCTTTTCTTAATGATTTTCTTCAAGGAAAAAAAAAATTATCAAGAGAACAAAAAAGGCTCCTGCATGAGTGTGCTCATGTGTGAGTTTTAAAGACAGAAATCACACCACACTGGAATTCATGTAAGTCTCCTATGTTGCAGAGAATTCAGTTGTAATGTACCACATCCTATTAAAGATATGCTTTTTAACAGAAATACTAACTTTAGAAGTGTCATGTCAGTAGATAAGATAGAAAAACCTAAGGTAATGCTACTGTTGCTCTTGGGATACTTTTTATACTTTTGACTTGTTACAGCAGGGCTTTGGAACACTAAGAGCGTAATGGACTTCTTCAGCATCTGGTATGCCTGTGCTTTTTCTTTACCTATCATCTACAGTGTCAGTATCTGTCTTTGTACTGCACATGCTTTATTTCAGTCTGGTGTTTAAAATAACTGCTTGGTCTTTGTATTTATTTAGTCTTCCTTCCTTACTCAGCAAAAGCTTCTTTTGTTTGTATAGTTGAAGTTTTTTTTTTACATGAAAGATAAATGGAATCTGCGGCTGTTACAGAGCACTCATCTCATTGATTAATTCACATCATGAATATAGGGGAGACTCACAGAGCTGATAACTCTATCTACAGAATCACAGAGCGTTAGGGGTCAGAAAGGACCTCAAAAGGTCAAGTCAAAAAACCCTGCCAGAGTAGGATCACTTAGAGTAGGTCACACAGGAATGCATCTAAGCACATTTTGAATGTCTCCAGAGAAGACGACTCCACAACCTCTCTGGGCATCCTGATCCAGGGCTCTGTCACCCTTACAGTGAAGAAGTGTTTCCCTATGTTCCCATGGAACCTCCTGTGTGCTAGCTTGCACCCATTGCCAGTTGTCCTATCACTGGACATTACTGAGAAGGACCTGGCTCTGTCCTCCCAATAGTTGTCCTTCACATCTTCATAAACGTGAATGTGAGGTCACTTCTGAGTCTCCTCCAAGCTCAAGAGCCTCAGCTCCCTCAGCCTTTCCTTATAAGGGAGATGTTCCACTCCCTTCAACATCTTTGTGCCTCTGTGCTGGACTCCTTCAAGCAGTTCCCTGTCCTGTGGATCAAGGTTGCTCTGCTCACCATGGGTATCCCAGCTTGGTGAGGTAGTTTGCTCTGCTCCCCACATGTGTCCTGGCTTCAGGGTGAAGAAAAGACCCTGTCCACCAGCACTGCTGCTCTGCCCAACTGCTACAGGGACTATTTGGCTGTGGATGCTGATCCCAGGCTGAGTTCTATGATGTCTTGACCAGTAATGATATCTCACATGGTTGTTTGCATAGGAACATCTACCTATATAATGATTTTATTCTATTTTTGGTCACAGTCTGTCAGTAAAGTGATTTGCCACTCTAATGTCAAACATTTGAGTACTAGTTCAGTACCTTCTAAGTAGATAATGTCAAAGTAACAGACTTGTAATCAAGCCAAATTGAACAAATTATCAAAATCAAATGTCATTAAGTCACTCTGTAAAGGAACACTTACCATGCAGTTTAAAAAAACAGTACACTGCAAAATTAGGCAGGCCCATCTCTTATGGTGTAGCCTTAGAGAGCACATTGCATTTTTAAGTGCTTTGTTTGATCTCTGTCTTTGGGTGTGTTTGGGGGATTTTGTGACAAACAATCTCTGACATTTATAAGCTGTTTATCAGAGCTCTTAACAGGTTGATGATAGTTTGACTCCTTCCTTTTCCAGGCCTGTGTTTTCACCCTGAGTTGTCAAGTGCACAGAGTCGAGAAATAATATAATAAATGGTTCTTTCATTTGTGATGAGCTTTTGCTCTAGTATTTCAATGATTTATGAAGCACCATGGCCTTGGGTATAGCTGTATCCTGAATTTAACAAGTATTTAAGTAGGTGCTTTAAACCTGATGGAGGTGCTTGTATTCCACATATCCCTGGAACGTGGTCTTAAGTTTTTGGTTGTTTGTTTTTTTTGAGCAGGACATTTCTCTGCTCATGAGTTAACTGTTGTTCATATGCTGAATAGAGTTTTATATGAAGACTGACAGCAATTAGATGTAACCCATGGATGTATGAGTTTCAGTGGCCTGCTGATCTATGGATAAATAATAATGAAAACAAACACAGAAGGACACTGTCACAACCTTCATGGATGCAGTCACTGTCATAGTTAAAGGAGCAAAATGGAGCTCATTTATTTTGTGAGAACTTGTGAAGGGACTTGATTGCCTACTCTGATAATGGCAATTGGAAAAACCTTGCTTTGAGGCATCTACATCCAAGTCCTTCATTGGCTGAAATATGAACTGTGCAGGTATTTCAGTAAAACTCAAACTAACGATTTTTTGTTCATGAGGTTCCTACACCTTTATTATATGTAATTATGGTCTTTCTTCAGCAGTACAGATAGCTGGATTAGGCTCCCTGCTGTGATGTTAAAAGGAACTTTCATTTCCTGTGTAATGTTTTGCAGGTTGGTGGTGGTTCATTCTTCATGTGCCATAACAAAGGAAATAATCTTAAACAGTGTATGTTAGTTTTAAAGTTTAATATTTTGAAGGTTTGTTTGACTCAAGATAGTTAATATTTTCTTATTTTTTCCTAAGGCTTCTAGCTAGGGCTATGTAGGCAGAGAATGAAGGCTGTAAATATCAGTTCCGTATTCACAGGAGGATTTGCTTGGCCGTAGCCTGGGGTTCTAAGCCAAATGGCCAAGGGCAGGTTAAAGGAAGCTTATACACCAGAGAACTTATGTGTGTAAAGGCAGGTCATACTTTAAAAAAAAAAAAAAAAAAAAAAGAGTGTAAATTATATTGCATTTATGAGTTTGATGTTTCAACCACATAATCTGTGTCCTGAGCAGTGGCAAGATCACTTGCTGAATAGAAAGAAGGAGGAAGAGAAGTAGTATCCAAAGAATTCTCTACTTTTTCTGTCCTTCTGTCCACCGAAACATGTGTTGTTGGGTAGTTGCTCCTATGGGTTAGTGTTTTAGTCTGTATGAGGCTTGTCCATTCTGCTTAGTATCACTTCTTGCTGAGCCCTGGACACAGATGTAATTGATCCTGCCCAGGCTTTTGCAATTAGATGTTAGCTGTCACTGAATATGACATGTCCAAGAGGCAGTATTCACTTAGTACCTGACACTCAAGCCAGCCACATAATGAATTTTTACTTGGTTAGGGACACACAAACAACTGTGAATGAATGTATTGTGCGGTACTGTTGCTTAAATGCCATACTATTGTCATGCAGAACAATTTGTATGACTTCATAATTGTATTTGATTTTGCTTTGATATCACTAAGTTCACTTGTATAGAGCCATTGCATCAAGGTATTTCATTTGGTCCCAGTAAACTAAGTCTCTTTATATGTACTTTTTTTTTGTTTTTACTAGGTCAGGGTTGGCCTTTAGGTAGTCTTTCTGCTAGGTTTTACCAAGTGACCAAATCAATCCTGAACTTAATTTACTTTGCAAACAAGTTGAGACAAATGCACTTGCCCAGGAAGGTTCAAGCAGGAAGTCAAGAAGACTACATGAAATAAAATAGTTTCTCAGAGCTACGTGTGAAAGAATTTACCCTCACCCTTCTCATCAAGTATTTGCACCAGTTACAAATGCAAAATGACATGAAGTTCTCCATTTGGAGCAATACTTCTTTTTGTTCATGAAAATCTTCTACTTTACAGGGAGACAATAGATTCTCCATTTCCAGTGCTGGACATGCATAATCATGGACTTGCAGGGACTCATGAGTGCCAGATTTCTAACTGTTCCCTGAGAGCAGAACAGGGAATCCACTTCTCTGCTTTTCATGAGAAGCATATGCACAGCAGAAAACCCAGAGCACTGTATCATGGGCAGGGAAATACAAAGTCTTCATTGACTATATGGCTCTCTGGGGACCTGACTGGATTCCTTTTGATTATGTACACTACTACGTTGCTTGTCACACCACAAATTAACCTAACTTTTCTGAAAGTCTCCCAACTGTATTTGTTCCTAGATTGGAAAAGAATTCTGATAAGGATATGTATTTTTTAATGCCTGCTTTCTTCCATGCTTCTGAGCTTACTGGCACTTCTTTAAAAGAAGGATCAAGTAGAAGCCCTCAGGCGCATCCTGCCAAGCCTCTAATGCTACTGTCTGTCACAATCTGAGGAGCATACTTGACACCCCTTTCAAGTGGGCCAGGAAGAGGATCCCACACCTACTTTTTCCCAGTGCTAGTCACTCTCATATAGTGACATGCTTCTTCCCTGCCAACAGTGGCCCCTGCTAGCATTAAAAATTTACCTGGGGCAGTTGCTCTGAATATCTCTGGTTGTTTGAACATGACTTTTGAAGCCTGCTTTACCTCATGACTCAAAAACCAAAGAGCTTTTCTGTTATTTTGAGATAAAGTGAAAGGTACTTAGCCTGGATTTTAGCTTGAGTCCAAAGTCAGTCAGTGTATAGGTTCTTCTGCTGGGTGTTTTTGTTAATGAACTTTTTATTGCATCTCTTCCACTCTCGAACACTATTGACAGACTGTCAGGTTGCCAGTTCACTTGCCTGCAAACAGAATATATTTGGGTAATGAGCTACTTACTGCATTTTCACTCTGAGTGCCACTACTATTGTCATAAAACACAGTATAGAAGCCTGTGTGCAGACAGTGGGAATGCGTGGATGGAGTGCCAAAGCCCTTGCAGTTTACTCAACATTGTCTATTGATGGCATCCTTTAGTCTTGGTTGGGTGACACCTTGTGCCTCAGCTTCTATATTGGCGCAGATCTCTCACTTGGATTAAAAAGGTAAATTTTTAGCACACAGCTGTAGATTTCAGAATGGCCTGAATTAAACTGTGCTTTTAAAATATGAAGCTCTGCCAAAAAGTGAAAATGTTATTGGGGGTTTAATGTCGGAATTGCCAGTCTTCATTTCTGACTCTCTTACTTCTTTGCTTCCCCCTGAGGCAATACCTGAAACCAACTTGCCATTCTCACTTGTGTCTCTGGGCCACTGGTGTCCCCGTTTCTGACACTCTGCAATATGAATGTCACACCACTTTGTCTGGTTCCTGGGATGTGGTGGAGCAGAATGAGGCTATTTGGCTCAGCCAGCTGTTGCTGCTTTCCCTGCCATTCACCCACTTGCCAAACTTGCACTAGACAGCTCTCTTGTGAAATCTCCAGCCATGCACTGGCTGCTGTGTTTGTCAGAGCTTAAAGAGCAATATTGCATATCCAAGGAAAAATTAACGTGGTTTTGGTTTTTTTGTTTTTTTGTTTTTTTCAAAGCACTAATGACTAGGAGATGCCCATTCTTTGGAACACCACTCAGTGATGTCCTTATCCTTTTCTCTTGACTCAAGAAGTTGCTGTGTTCATGGTACATTTTCTCTTTCCAACCTTCTATCCTTTCCTGTGTGAATTCAAAGGAGGACATAAGCTAAGGTAGTATTGCTTGCTCATGCTGTGGGAAAGCATGCCAGATTTTAAAACTGAGGGTGGTATTCTTCCTGAAACTGCTGCTTGGATGGACCAACTTGATGGACCATAGTCTTCAAGTATTTCAACATGGTATGTATTGTAATTTTATTATTTTGTAATGCAAGAAAATCTGAAGGAATGGCCTCTGTGGCATGATTAGAAATACAGTTATGCTTGCTGTTGGGACATTGCAAGAAGTGTAGGTATTGCTTAACTAATAAAAAATGACAGCCCTTCTGGTGCTGTGTTTGAAGTCTCCTTTACTTGAAGTTCAAATGAAAATAAAAATGAAAGATTTCACTACAAATATCCAAAATATGCAAATTTCCTACAAATATGAAGATGATACTCCAACTGAATTTCACTGACCTCATATTTAAACATAGGTTGTGGGTTCTTTTTCCCTTGAAAAGGAGGATTTGGTTCATTCTTTCTAATTAAAATTATTTTAAAGAAAAAAAATATATCCTGTTTTAAAGAATTAGATTTCTGGGAAGAGGTAACATCTTGTTAGGAATCATAGAATGGCTAAGGTTGGAAGGGACCTCATACAACTTGACATTGAACACCCTCAGGGAGGAGGCATCCACAGTCTGCCATAGCAGCCTATTGCAGAGTCTCACCACCCTTTTACTGAAGAACTTCTTCCTAAGATCCAATCTAAACCTACTCTCCCTCAGCTTTAAACCTTTTCCCCTTGTCCTGTTGCTGGGTATCCTTATGAAAAGTCTCTCTCCAGCCTTCCTATAGGGTCCCTTCAGGTATTGGAAGGCAACTAACATCTTATATTGAAATAAATGAATTTTCTAAAGGGCCATGAGCTTTCTCATTAACAATTAATTTATCACCTTTATTTCATCAATCACTGGTCCGTTGTGTCTAATATTCTCTTGTTTTGTGAAAGATCTGTCTATGTGAAGGTTTGTACATGTAGTTACTTTGTGTTCATAGTCACTTAATCTTGGTAGTAATAATTTTTGCATGGAAATGTTCAAGACAATTTTCTGCATTATTTTTCTGGAACATTGCAATCACATACACTCAAGTTAATATTTATATGTCATGGATTTTCTCATACTTACAGAGATTATTTCTATTTTTTCCAGAGCTGTTTACAGGGAACTTTGGTTCTCTTGGTAGAGAGAATTACCTTATTTTGGAGCCTTCCATGTATATATATGTGTATATATGGAAAACAGTAGCAATTAAGACAGGTGCAACATAAAGTTTCAATCCCCAAAGCTCTATCTTCTGAATGAAGACTGACTAATATGGTTGTGTTTCTTTAAGGTTATTGTGAAGAGTAAGACTGTATGAAAATGATTCACCAGGGCTGCCTCTTGTCTCCAGGCTCCTATAACAGGGAGATGATCTCAATATGCCTTCACGCTGTTAAAATGATGCATGAGCCAACCAACATTCTCAAATGATGGAGTATTATTGCATCCTCTTAAAAGTTGGGCACTGAGATAATTTGGATGATGTTGGAGGAAGAATGTGCCATAACCCCCGTGGCTCAACTTTCATGGAATAAATATGGCATGCTGCTGCTTTTGTTCTCCTTGTGTATGGAAGAACAATTAACATGTCAAAAAAGAAGAATCACAGAATGTTCTGGCTCTTTCCTGCAAAAGTGTAGTTCTACACTGAGCTGTGTTTTTTGAAGTTATTGAGCAAGGTTCAAGGTTTTATCTCCAAAATAGCAGAGGTAGTCAATCTTACATTTCTTATGGAAAGGTATGTTACTGAAGTTGGAAGAACTAGTGAATTCCATATTCCTTTAGCACCTGTCGTATATGTTTTAAGAGTAGGATATATTTTTATTGCAAGATGTAAACAGCATCTGCAATATGACTACAGCTGTAGAGCTGCAAAAAAATTGGGGTTTTGTAGAGGTAGAAGATGGCTATGACAATAATTGTCTATTCTTTTAATTAATCTTTCTGTGGATCTTTCTGATTGTGGAAGAAACTGCATTTATGACCACAATATTCAATGTATATTTAGTGTATAATATTTTGACCAAAACTCAGTCTAACCCAAAATTAGTAGAAAGCAACTTTCCTAATACTCTAAGTGTGGGTTCTTTTGATTTTTATTCCATCTAAAATAGATACAGGTTTACCAGTATCAAAATGGTGACTGGAAGCAAGTGATAGTGGATGAGAAGCAAACTCCTAAATCATTTGGGAGTTCAAAGGCAGTGTTCTGAAATACATTGCAAGATTTTGTGACTTTTTTTCTAGTTGTATTTAACAGAAGAACTCCCGAGAATCTTATTTTTAATAAATCAGAACATAGATGCAATCGCATTAGAATATATCTTGAGAAAGATTTTATACATCTTAAGGGTACATCACAGTGGTGACTGCAAACTGACTTTGTTGTATTCTGGTACTGCTACAGCTGAAGTGCTTAGTGCCATAAAAAGAGCAAGAGATAGGCATGCCTTTAGTTTATATTGTGTCGTCACTGAAAAAAAAACCAAAAAAAACCCAACAAAACCACAAGATAAATACCTGCATATGCACTCTTAAGACAGTGTCTATGACATGTTGTCAGTCTTTAACTTGACCACTGTGATGTACTCTGCTTATTGGGTCTTATCCCTTCTCAGACCTGAGTGCAATTCTGATGGGGTAATTCCAAATTCATGTGGCAATACCAGAAGTCCTGTTTTGTGAGGAAATAGCTCCCCAGACTGTACTATGTTTCAGTCTGAGGAATAACATGAGATAATGTAGGCATACTGGATGAAAATTACTTCATCTCCTGTTAGTATCTTGCTTTCTGTATCATGTGCATGGTAAAATTCAAGTTCTTCAAAATACAAAGTGTTTGTAGATCCTGTGACCAAACACTGTACATGCACTACTGCACCAGTCACTTTGGATCCAGAGAGGTATACTTTAAGACTGCAATAGAGTGCTTTGGAATAGCTTCAATGTTTCTCCTGGATCCTGCTGTAATAATTATTTCTGTAGTTCACAGAGATCACATACTTTTCATTGACCTAGCAGCTTCTGACAGATAATGGTAGATTAATGCCACTTGTCCAAACTTGTTCTGAAATGTAGCCTGAGCATACCCAGTGTGAGAAATGTGCCTCGAAGTGTTGTGCTTTGAAGAGTCATGGGCTTGCCTGTTAGGAATGTAGATTCCTAAGAGCTTATACTAAAATCGCGACACAAATTTCTGCCTCACTGGATCTCTCGAGTTATATGTTTTCCCACCTTTGATTGCTTGGAGGGCAAATCTTGCAGCTACTGGCATTGTGATTGGTTTCTAAATATAGGGAAATCCTGTTGCAGGGATTTTGGAGACAGATCTGATAAAAAGGGAGGGTGAGAAACTCTTCTGTTACCAGAAAGTAGTGGCTGAAGGTCAGTTCGTTGTAGGTTTCCATAATTTATCTAGCTGCTACAACTTGGATGAGAGATTTAATTTACACTTCTCTACACTGATCTGAAGTAATCAGTCTTTGTAATTCCTCCACAATTCAAACACTGTGTAAAGGTAGTGATGACGGTTCGCCATTTTTCCCATGAGATCTTGCATGGTTATATGACACCTAGCACACACTTTTAGGGTGAACCCCCCTGTCATCTCCATAAAGCTTTGAACCTACATGAGTCCATTGACAACTTTTTCCTCAACATGCTTTCCCCATCTCTGTCCAAGTCCTTGCCCTTGCAGCAAACGTCTATGGGGCTATCATTGCAGAAATGTTTAGTTGTGTGAAGTCATTACCCCAATGCGATAATCTGGCAATTTGTTGTGGCAGGAGAAAACCTGTGCTAGCCCCAGCGGCTATGTTAGATCATGTGGCACTGTGGTTGCTCCTCCATGTTTTGGGGTTTTGTTTTCTGAGTCAGACAGACACCACTGATTCACAAAGAATAGACTAGAAATAAATTCAGGTGGTTTACATGTACACAACCACAACAAGCAGGAGTTGTTTCAGCCATGTCACAACTTGGAAGCTTGATTATGTAGTTGTACATAAAACATCATCCCATTATTTTTCTTATATGATGGAAACATAAACACAGCACTAACTACATATAGGAGGACAGAAAAAAACATTGAAAAATAAGCCTTTTGCATGAAGACTAGAACCTGCTGTTTCCTGAGCACAGGAACTGTGAAGGCACTATGCAGTTCTCATGCAGATTTTCAAACACAGGACTTCGTGAATGAGGAGGTTTGGAGCAGCTTGCTTTAGTGGATCAGTGCAAATTAACCACTTCCTGGGGCACAGAACAGAAAGCTTACTTCAGGGGTTTAGATTGTGGTGTGGTCTGAATTGGTGCTCAGGACAATTCTGCTTTGTGTAGCCTTATGAAAGGTAGGTTTAATCAGAAAGAGATGTTAACTATCTGGGTGATGGCAGGGATGAGAACAAGGAGATGGAGATTCTGGTAAGCACTGAGGAGCTGCAGAAATTCCAGACACAGGGTTTGGTTTTGGCTTGAATGTTACAGCTTGAAATTTGCTATCATTTGATGAAAAATGAGTTTTAAACCCTTTAGTACCTGTGATGTATGTGTTGGTACTGAGGAAGAGTAAAGCCAAGTTTTGCACAAAAATATTGGAGGGTTTTATGAGACTGATGGAGAATATTTATATGTGATCCTTCACTAAATTGTTTGTGTCCTGACATTTAAATGTGATTTTGTTTTTGAAGGATAGAGCAGGATATTTCATACTATAGCTTTAGTGTTAATTCTTGTATCTGAAGGGGGCCTACAGGAAGGCTGGGGAAGGACTATTTACAAGGTCTTGTAATGACAAGACAAGGGGCAATGGGTTTAAACTGGCAAAGGGGAGATTTAGACTAGATGTTAGGAGGGAGTTCTTTCCAGTGAGGGTGGTGAGGCACTGGCACAGGTTGCGCAGGGAGGTTTTGGCTGCTCCCTTCCTGGAGGGGTTCAAGGCCAGGTTGGACAAGACCTTGAGTAACCTGTACTAGTAGGACGTGTCCCTGCCTATGGCAGGGAGTTGAAACTAGATGCTCCTTGAGGTCCCTTCTAGCCCTACCATTCTATGATTCTATGCCTTTTAAAAGTATATTGTGCTTTTAGCCCCAAATGCATTTGTTGGAGAGTAAGGTACATCCTGTCTAAAAGTATAATACCCTCATAATTGAAATAATAATACAGACTGATGGAAATGGTGCTATCCAGGGTGTTTTCTGCCACAAATTTGTGTTTGTCAATTCATATCTTAATTTAGAGAGGGGAAAAAAAAAGGCTTCTCACATTTTTAAGGAAGAGGAGAAAAAGGATATGTCTGTGTGACCATAAATACATATATATGTAAGACTTGGATAATCCAGTGACAAGAATTGTGAATAACCTTCTAAGTAAAACTTAAAAACAGTCATGAGTGTGGTTAGGGTTAACACAGCCCACTCCCACAGGTTCCTCCCTCCCCACACACTGACAAAAAGAAAAATAGGGCCTGGAAGGCAGAGTTGTTAGTTGAGATAAGGACAATTTACTACTCTGTTGCCGGTGATATCAGACTACACTAAAGAAAACAGCAGACCAGAACTCAACCCCACTGATGCCATGCATGCAAACCGAAAGCAGAACAAAAGAGCCAATCTCCAGCCCAGAAACTGGAAAAGAAACACAAAAAACATAGAACAGGAAGCTTTACAAGCCACAGAATATATTACAAGTCCCGTAAACACCAGGCAACCCCTTTTCAGTCATACAGTGAGGGTGACATCTGCATGGTGTAGAATATACGATCCAGCTTGCTCTGTTGCTCTATGCCATGGGTGGGGTGGATAGCCCCATCCCTCCTAGTGGGCCCAGTCAGCTCAAACCAACAGAGTGCTACCAGTATTCCCTTTGCATTGTCTTGTGTCTTTCTTTTTTTTGTCCTCTGCCAGATGATTTGTTACTAGTTAAAACTCACTAATGTCAATGTTTGACAGTTTGTCATGATTGAAAAAGGAATGTGACCACCATTTTTTATTTAGTCACAATTTTGATCCGTTTCCTTTCTGTCAATACTTCCTAAAATGCCATGTAGTCCTTTCTGTGCATTCTGTCACCCTCGGGAGCAAATATTTCAGTATTCCTTGTTCTGTTAGGAAGATAATGCCAGCAGCCTGGTGCTCATGAGCAATCCTATTAGAACGAACCAGCATTCCCATACACTGCAAGAAAACACTTCAGTAAAGAAACAGATGTAAGCTTGCAAAGGATTATTACAAACAAAATAGATTTTTTTTTCTTTTTAATAATTGCAAGTATCATAGAATGATCCTTTTAATGTGATTTAAACATGCCTTTATGTCTCTGAAATGTATACATTAATTTTGATGAGCAATTTGCAAAGAAATTTACAAATTCTAGAAATGAGGATGCTTTTTTCAGTCACTTGTGTCAATTACAGGGTAATTGGCTAGTTCTTTAGAGGACTTGTGGGAAAAGCACCAGGGTTTTGTCAACATTTGACTATGCTTTTTTTTATTTCCTTACTGTCAAGTACTCATAGTTCAGCATAAGTTGCAGGCTCTAACCACGAAGATTATTGTATGCTAAAGAACCTCTGAAAATAAGATCAAAATGCTGCTGTGCAGACTAGGTAAAAATGTCAGCTACTACCTGGGTAAAAGCTGAAGAGAGAAAAATGAAATGTATGCTAAACAGATCCTCTTATTGCATGTAGCATGCTCATGTTGATAGAATGAACCCATTAATCAATGATACTTTGTGTGTATGTATATATATATATGAACTAAAATATATCTTCATTTTTACTAGCTCTTGTGCTCTTATGTGAAAGTGATACAGCTAAAAAGAGAAAACTATGCATCTCATCTTTTAAGCTAAATGTTCATGTGTTAGGTGCTGTATGTGCACTACAGCAAGAGCATTTTGGGTAATGGTTGGAAACCTGGACAGGTATTTTTATTTTAACCTAAGCTGTTGTCTGGTAGAGGCAGAGGGGCTGTATGTCACAGAGCAGAAGACCATATTGAAGTGTCAGCATGAATTTTTGTCTCTAATTTTATCTATTTAAAACAGGCCATCAATTATTTTTATACAGCGTTCTGTGGTTGAACGCTGTGTTACAAATGCTGCTTGAAATGTGCTATGATATAGTGTACCCTGGTAGAATTTGAAATGGATGGATCAACTTGGGTACTTAGAAACAATCTTTCTTCCATTCTGAGTTTGAGGAGAGTGCTGTAAAATAAGATCTTCATCAGTTCTTAGTTAATTTGGGACAAAATACAGGACTTCATACTTAGTAAATGGAAATGAACGTGTCTCATGCTGATTGATTTTACTTCATATGTCTTGCCCACTGCTTTAGCTGTGGCATTTTTGATAGCAGCTAATTAGGTTCATTCAATGTAGATGGACAGCCAAAGTGACTCAGCAGGGCAGAGTTAAATTACTTCCGTCCATCCTGCTATGCTTGTTAGCAAGTCATGAGTATCCTGATATTGTTCTTTTTATTACTTGGTATGTTTCAGTATTTTATTCAGAAGTTGTGAATCACAAGCTAAGAAATACCTTACAAGATATTTTTAGGTATATTGAAAATGATGATCTTTTTCCTTGGAAATAGCCTGTAACCCAGTGTTTTGCAAATGTTCACCATGTGCAGACCAGTAATATAATTAACTTGCCTTAGAATAAATTCTATATTTCCTAACTGTTTATATAACATTAACTATTACAGAATTGTTAACACTGGAAAGATCTTTGAGAACCAAACTCTTTTGGAACTAGGAAAAGGTGCAAAAGCAGAGGACTGCACAGGCTTTTTTGACTTTGCATTGCAATTTTCTTTAGCTTTCATCTAAAGTACTTCCAATATCTTGGTCACTAATCATTCAAGAAGCAGCAGCTGTTCCAAATGAATGCCACTGCAAAAATGTTAGTTTGTATTTTATTTGTTTGTAGGCTGTAGCAGCAATGGTAGTTTCTGACTCCGAATTTCCTGTTCACTTCAATTAGGCAGAGACGTGAGGTTAGCTGGTGCTAATTGAATAAGCACTGGTCCGCATCATACAGCACCCTGTGAAAAAATCACACTCTTGCTCATAGCATCTCAGTCTACCAAAGAATTCTTCTTTTGAATTGAAATTATTCTATTTTTTCAAGTATGAGTCAGTAAATTTTGAAAACAGCTGTGTATAGTACAGACCTATCTGTTAACCAGCATTTGCATAATGTCTGTATGTTCAAGGCCTACTTGATGATCTCTTAAGATGATGAAGGATTTTATTTTAAACTAAATATAAAGCCACCTTAAACTCTAAGCACAGAACATTTAATCACTCTGTTGCCTGGTATGCTAGATTCTGCAGTATCAAACACATTTGCATGGATAGTAGGTTATGTCCAAAGCTAGAAAGTTTTTAAAAAACTTACATTGATTGCTTGAAAATATGGTTGGGTTTTTCTGGTTAAGTTCTGGGTTTTTTAAAGTAGTTTCTGAGAATTTCTTTCAGTGAAATGTTTAATATTTGAGAATCTCAACTGAAAGAAATCTTAATTTAAAGATTAACAAAAGCTTTCCTTAAATCTTTGTCAGTTAAAGTCTTTTTTAGTTTGGTTTTTTTTTTTTCTTTTTTGGTGGATTTTTGTTTTTTTTAGCCAGAGAGTTGTGGTCAATGGGATGGAGTCTAGTTGGAGGCTTATAGTGGGGTCCCACAGGGCTCAGTATTGGGACCGGTTTTGTTCATATACTCAACGATGACCTGGATGAGGGCACAGAGTGCAGTGGCAGCGNTGACATTCTGTGATTCTGTTATTTCTAGCACACTGGTAGCTGCTATGAGTGCTCATCTGCTTTTGAAACCCCCTACTGCACAAAACTGGCTCCCTACAAACTGCTTAGTGTTAATAATCCTAGCTTGTTAAATATCTTGCTTGGGCAGTGGTAGATCTTTCTCCTGTATTTTTAAGAGGAGATTGGGAAGAGCAAGAATTGGATGGAAGAGCAGATAGTGTGGTGGATTAGGAATCGGNGATAGGACAAGGAGCAGTGGATGGAAACTGCAGCACAAGAGGTTCCAGCTCAACACAAGGGGGAACTTCTTGACTGGAAGGGTCACAGAGCACTGGAGCAAGCTCCCCAGAGAGGCTGTGGAGTCTCCTTCTCTGGAGACTTTCAAGGCCTGTCTGGATGCCTTCCTGTGTGACCTGAACTAGATTGCATGGTCCTGCTCTGGCATGGGGGTTGGACTCGATCTCTTCGAATCCCTTCCAACCCGACGTGCTGTGGTCCTGTGAATTGGGCACACAGTTGTAACGCATGTAAAGCTGGGGATAGCATAATTGAGCTGCAGATAGAGAAATGAAAATCGCTGCTCTGCATATTACGATAGTTTGAAAATATCTTTAGTATATACTGAGCAATGTAGTTAGGAAATACTAACAGAAAGACAACAGCAATAATTGCATAGGATTTTCAGTTTGTTTATCTCAGCTATATAAGCAATACAGTGTTTCCCCAGAATTTTCTTTGTTCCAGCAGGACTGATGAAATCTAATGAAATATTACTCAGCCCAATTTCAATAGTCAGCTTCTCATAATTGCTTTGGTTACTAAATACCTGACATGAACTTTTTGTTTCCCAAATAAATTAGATTATCTAAGCATTTGGTTCCCTGTGGGCATGGAATTTTTCATCTGATTTCCATCTTGATTTGAATGCTCCTGTAGCAGTAAATAAAGTTGGTTGAGCCAAAAATGATTGATGTGACCATAAGGATGTTTGAACCTTGAAGGGTTGTGGGTTTGGGTTTTTTTGTTTTGTTTTTAACTAAAAATAAAAATTTACTTGGCTGTATCAGAAATGTCTGTTGGAGTTAATGAAGGAAAAAAGAAGCTCCACTGCTTATCATATTAATACAGTTTTGGGTTTCCCAAGAGAGAATTTCTCATTTGTCTCAAGGTGATTTTTTTCTGTTGTACTTAAGTTGTCTGAGTGATAAATAGTGCCCTAGGTAAGTTACAGGCTGTATATGTAACGAAAAATAATATTGCATTTCGAACTTTTCTGATAAAGTGGAATCTAATTTTGCATTGTAAAGCAAAGATGAATGAATTTTAACTTTTTTCCCTGAAATCTCATCAATTTGGGCTTATTAGGGAATGAGAAATTATTCATTTAAATCTCCAGTGATTAAGAACTGACAAGACAATTTTATTAGAATCACTTTTCTCAAGTAAAGATAGAAATGATCCTTATTTATTTATCCTATTTTAGAAACATCTGTATTTATGTAACTATTAAATACAGATATATACATAAAATATAGATTTGTACACAATAATATACATAATTTTATATATATTTCTGTATTGTTCAGCATAAGAAATACTTGAGATGAATTCTGAAATCTTATTTTTTGGTTGCTAACATTAGTATGAAATTATTTCAGTCATCAACATGTTTTTAGGTAACTGTTGTTTTAACTGGTTCCATCCTAGTAACAAGATAGTCTGAGCAGAGCTTTATTAGTTGTTGTGGTTTAACCCCAGTCAGCAACTAAGCAACACAAAACTACTCACTCTCTCCTTCCCAGTGGGATGGGGAGAAGAATTGTGGAAAAAGAAGTAAAACTGCTGGGTTGAGATAGGAGTGGTTTATTAAGTGAAGTATGAATAATAATATCACACTGAAGTTTTGGTTGTGGCTAAGTAGCATGGCTAAAAGAGCTGGACCGAACTAGCCAAAGGGGTATTCCACATCATAGGATGTATGCACTCAGTGTAGAATCTGGGCAAAGATGGCTCTGGGGGGTGAGCAACTGCATTGTGCATCATTTGGCTTTTTTTGCATTTTATTTCTCTTGTTATGTTCCTTTTTATAATCATATGGACTGAATCTTTCTATTTCATCCTGTATCATTGCCTGCAACTGGAAGGAGGGGAAAGAAAAGAACTTGTGCCCCAGGCTCTTTTACCAATCATCCCAAGGCCTTGAAGTCTGTTTTCATTCCCCTCAGACTAAAAGATGCAGAGTCCTCCCCGCCTGTCTGGAAGGTAATTGATGTGGGTAACTGATGACCACACCAGGCTGGAGAGTTTCCCAGTGACATCCCTGATTTGGGCTCCGGGAAGACTACAGACTTCCCTATGAAGAGGGTCACCCTGGCACATTGGGCCCTCTGTTCCCTTTAGAAGTGAGTGTCTAACAAGTACAGCTCTTCTTTTCCTTGTGACAGAGGTTGTTCTATGGCCGGAAGGCCTATCTGAGCATAAGACCTCTGCTAGAGGTTGCCTATCATCTACATCCCCATCAGACTTGGCCATCTTCCAGCAGGGCCTCAAATCTGTTGCTCAGAGGCACCTGCAGAGGCGAGGTGAGCAAGGAGGGCACTCACCTTCTGCCACAGCTGTGAACTTGCCTCCACTCACCTCTTTCATTTGGGCTCCTGTCTTGCACCTGACATGGGCAGGATACAGGGGCCTCTTGATCCTCGGTGCTGTCTGGCAGGTGGTCCCATTTCTGCTGCAGGGAGGGCAGACCCTGCCTTCACCAACCTCAATATGATAGCTTTCTGACCAAATTCAGTAGGTTTAAGACTTCTTGAGTTAATCAGTATTATTTCCATATCTCCTTTCACACAAATAGCTGCGGTATTTGTCTTTGTCTCCATTTACTTTTTCCACCTGCTGTTATCACCTGTTTTTTTTTAACTCTTCTGCTTGCAATTTCATGCCTACCTCCCTCCTACATTTCATTCTTTATTAGTTTGCACCATTTCAGAAAAACTCAGGAGAAGTTTCTTATCTCAAACTTGAAACATCTGAATAGGAATACAGGATGCACATTATGTGCCACTCTTCAAGGACACACTGTGCAAGTGGCTCATTGTAATCTATTCCAATGCGAAGTTTTAAAGGGCACAATGATTTTGGGAGCTGATTTTGTTTCTGTATGTGTGTATTTATATTTCTAGCACATTTGGTAAAGTACTGTTACCGAACTGCCTCCTGGCTCTGGTGTTAGTCTTTGTACCAGTGTTTTTTAGTGTTTTGCAATGGGATTCTGTAGCAATCTGTACATGTATTTAAAGAAGGGTCTCTTGCTGCTGTGCTAGCTGTGTCATCTCCACCTTTGTATCCTCTACCTGTAAGACCCTTCATGTCTGACTCAAGTTTAAAACACTTGTCCTAATTTCTGAAACTTTTCTTCTGAACTGTATTTAAAACTTTGTTTTTAGCATCCTTCTCTTTTCTTCTCTGCAGACTTTTGTTCCAGTCTTCATCTTATGTCTGACCCACTTAAGTGCCTGTGACTTTTTCCATGCTACCACTTATAATTGAAGCTGTTTACTTCGCTTTGTGCCCAAAATACCCCTGTCTCTTCAGATCTTTTTTCAGACAGCAAGAACCCTTTTACAAGTCAGATTCTCCTATAGAGAACTTGTCATCAATACAGCCTACTGGCCTCACTAAAATCACCCGCATATGATTTTTAACAGCCCAGTTTGTGCTGAAACAGGAACTCTTTCATGTTCTGTGCTTCTGTAATACCAAACAGTGTTGCTATTCAGTACATTTCACAGTGATAACGGGAATTGTTATTAGTAATATCACAGCTCTTTGGCACTGTACTATTTATTTATTTTCAATCATGCTGCTAAAACTGAAATGATCGCCCATTGCAGCTACACTTTATGATGAAACTAGGACCTGTGTTCAGCAGGGCTTGTGAGTATAATTTTGTGTTAATAAACAAACCCTGCTATTTAACAGAGTTTGTGTTTTGGATTTTTTTGGGTGTGGGTTTTTTTTTGTTTTCTTTTTTAACGGCACTTAGAGAAAGGTAGCAGCTGTAGGGCAGGAACAAGAGGGGAATTTTTACGCACCTCTTCTTGTCTTGTTAGTCCATTACTATGTTTTAGCTCTTTCTCCCAGTGGGAAAGTGTGAAGTGTAAGTGCAGGCAACAGAGTTAAGCTGGAATGTCCTGCAGAGATTCACTATCACAAAGGGTAATACTGCTTTATCGATCCTTTCCATACCCTCTCCCACAGTTGTGTTAAGCCTGTAGCAAGTACAACCTTTACAAAACAAGATCAAGTGATATGCCTTACCATTTAAGTTGAATACTGGCTTTAAAATAGGATAAAAGGATGTTTCTTAGGCTTGACATATTGTTGGCATTTTAGTATATACATGATAAAAAGTCCACAGAGTAGAAGCTTGCATTTCATGGAGAAATTGTTTTTGAGCCCTGTATATGTGGATGCAAGTGATTAAGCCAACTCCAACTTGACTTTATGTAAAGCATAAAAGAAAAAAAAAATAAAAAAAATCAGTTTTAACCAAGCATCTTTCCTAGAGAGTTTAAATTCCCATCCCTATCCATTTTCCATGATACACAATAGTGACTCAGTCATTGTTTCGTTGTTTGCATTATTGGGGTGAAGACTTGAACAATTCAACAGAAGACCATCCGATATCTTCTCATAAACACTTGTGTTATTCCCACTTCTGTCACACACAATCGCATTGCTGCAGCAATTGCAAGAGATGCTTACAAAATTTTTCACTAGTACCTACTCAGAGTTAGTACTTCGAGCTTCCAAAAGAATGTAGAAGTGCTTTCAGTTTAGTAGTGCAAATTCTTGCCTCAAATGTTGGCCTGTATCTATTGAGACATATAAATTAATAGAAATATCTTAATTTCTGTGTTTAAAGCCACCAGAAAATTGTCAGGTGCTGTGGATCTATCTGGAAGCTGATACCTGTTACTCTGTCTTGGTTGAATACCACATTATCTTTGGACAATGGAGACAAAGCTTGGATCAGAAAAACTCAAATTCTGTTTAGGTGCTAGTGCCCTTTGTCCTGTCTCTCCCTCACAGCCCAAGTGCCTTATCTTTAGAACCAAAGGGCTTTTGTTCTTGAATGCAGCGCACAGGCTTTGCAGCTTTTGCTTGTATGCTGCTTTGCAGAGGTTTATGCTTATGGAAGGACCTCTTCTACAGCTTTCCCTTGACTGCTCAGCCAGGCCCAAGTATCTTGTGCTAGACCTGTATGTATCATAAAGATATTTTAGCAACTGACTTGTAGAGAATGATATTTTAGGAGGGGTGGTGGGGATGACAAACCCCTCACCAAAGCCAACAGCAGCAATGTAAAGAAAAACACAGTCAAAAAACCCTAAATAACCCACCAAGCCCCATATTCTAGATATCAATCTCTTTGTCCACTTGCTTTTCTAAAATGGTAGTACCACTTGTGGTAGCATCATCGTGCTACCAAATGGGCTAAAAAGTATGGTGGGATCTGTATTTTAAGGAGGTTATGGATTTTTCATATTTATGATGTGGAAGCAAGAATACAAATACTGCTGGGAAATAGCAGTGTTGAAAATAAAATTCTGGTAGTTTCAGTGAGTCCTGTGTCTTATGATTAAGGCTTTTGCCCCATGGATGGTTTGTCCAGATGTGAAATGCAGCAATCAATTGAAATATTGTAGATAGCAGTAATAGGAAACACCTCTCAGGTAACAGTGTCTCAAAGAACCGCTTCCTACTCTGCTTTTCAGTATGATTCAGTCTCAGATTCTGCTGTCTGTAAGTTTTTATAATGAATAACATGAATAGACTTCAAAATCCCTTGTATTCAATTTTAGATGTAATGAAAATAGTGAAGTACATTGATTGTAGTGCAGTGATCCACTGAATACATTGTTTACATAGATTATTGTTCACTAGCAAAGCAATAGGTCTGCAAACAGGTAATTGACTGTCATTGAAGTCAGACTTAACACCATACTCTGTTCTTCTTGTTTCACATGATATAGGTGTAGTTTTATAAATAAAATATTCAAGATTAAATGAGTTGTTATAAAAAATCAATTTTGAGAGCAAAACCCAGGTAATCGTATTTTTTTTTCCCATTATTTTGACAGTGAATACATTAAAAAAGTTCTGTAGTATGCATGTGCCACATGACTGGAATTCACAGAGTTAGAAAATACAGTGTATGCCACGAAGGATCTGATAAATTAGAGCAGAATTCTTTTTTTTTTTTTCTGGCAGGAATTTTAACACAATGTTAAAGCGACAGCAAGGAGTGCTTCGTTGTTTTGAAGATTCTTGTTCTCTGGTGTTAACAATGTGATGACTAAATCAGTACCAAAGTTTCCAGCTAACTCTTATTATTGTTGTATAGTAGCAAAATAGCAATCTTGAAAGTATTTTATTTCTGTGTTTAATTAAAAAGAATATGCACTTCAATAAAGCTCTTTTTTATGATCTAGATTACAGGTGTGATAATTTCTAATATAATTAATTGAAAAATGAGGATGAACTCGGGCCTAGAAGGGTGGACTGAAGAAATATTGGCTTCAAATGTCACATGTATTTCGCAGATAAGGTTCTTGCTAATTTAGGTAGTGGAAACTTCGTAAAGTGTGGCTGATGGCAAAAATCAAAGTAGACTACTAGCAAGTGAGGTTACTTACCTGAAGAATGTTTCTGAGAATATTCTTATTTTCACCAGTGTTTATAAATAATGAATGACCCTTATCTCTTTTAAAGTTTTGTTTATCTGCCTGTGAAATGTAACCGTGAATATTTATGGGGGGGGGTGGGGGGTGGAAAAGGGATAGGATGTTTGGGTTGGTAAATTTCAGCTGGAACAGTTGTTGCCTTTCCTACTATGTATTGAAAAGCTATGGGTAAGGCAGTTAGTAGGACTCTGAGTGAAAAGTAGAAATAAATTAAAATCCTAGATGCTTTTCAAAGCTACTAAATTATATGGAGACTTTGGATAAACCCCTGTTTTGTGGTAAATTTAGCGAAAATCATTAAGTCAATGTGACTGCATTTAAAACAGTCACAGAATGCGGCGCAGTCACAATATAGTATGGTTGTTCATGTACAGGAAAACAAGTATTAGGTATAAAACTTTGTCATTCTATATGTATTTGGTCATGCACAGTTATGTACAGTACTTTCTTGATCTCTTAGAAGCTTTGTACCAAGATGTTAGTTTGTTTTTTTTTTTTATAGTGTTAAAGGAGAGACACGTAAGAGATGTTTTGCCAGTCCATGGCTGGAAGGTATTCCACCTTAAAGTGCTTGATGTATTGTACTTGTGCACTGTATACTGCACATCTCATTTGATTTGTGAAGGACAGTAGCTGTGAGTTAATTAGCTGACACCAGGATTTTATCCACCCTGTTCCCAGGTGCATTGTTTCCCAGAGGCTTGTTGCCATCCCATGCCAGATTTGTAGAAGAGTTGCTGTGGTGAAAGATGTCACTTGAGAATGAGCAGGTACTAATGACAGTCCATTATTCTGTACTTCTGAATTTGTCTATCCTGAGTAAAGGCTTTCCAAGTGAAGATCATGGTCTATGATGAATAATCCCAACAGATGGAAGGCAACACATGTTCTACAAGTTAAGCACTTCTTTACAGCAGTTAGTCCATAGCCACTGACAGTGCTTCAGCTGTGTATTTAAGAAGTGGTGTAGTTTACGTGAAGCTGTGTTTAGGGTATAGGGCTTTATTGATAATTAATACTTCTAACATATGTAAGTATTAACGATTATCTGGAAAATTGAGATCTGGTAATCACTGGATGAATGTCATGCTTGTTTCAGAGAAGTATTCTGAATAATTATTCAGCTCTGATACTCTGATTAATTCCAGTTTGGTATTTTTCCATCTGAATTATTTATAGCTATCACAAGGCACATCCTTTTGAGATATTCCAGTCTACTGTTTACGTATTATGCTTTTCTATATGAAAGGCATGGCTACAGTAATAATCCTTTAAGTTTGTGCAGAAGATACTCTGTAGTCATGATATATTGAAATAATGGTCTGGGGTTTCTGACGTGGTGACTTTGAGACAGATACGTGTACACGGTTGGATGTCAAAGATTGCAAAGTATATTTAAGGTAAAAGAACTGATGCATAGGTACACTTAAAGCACATCCTGACCCTGAGTCAAACTGCTTTTGAGATTTGGACGGTAAAAAAATAAAAGTTCAGTATTATCAGTTTCGCACAGCTTTACTATTTTGTTCCTTAAGGTATTGGAAATGTGGAAATATTATGGAATAGTGGCTGTCAATCTGAGCAAAACCTACTAGTGGTGGAAATCTCATTAGCCTGTCTATCAGGTGAGATCTAAAACTGAGGTCTTGACCATTTGTGGTCATTAAAGAACTCGCTCGCTGCTCATAGAAGTAAAGGTGTTAAATGCAATGTCTTGGGTAAATTCTGACTTGTAAATCAGATGTGGTCTAAATTCCTTACCTGTTTAATTCTTTGCTTTTCCAACTTAACTACAGTAGAATAATGCTTTGAGTTATTAAACAGCTTCTGACTTCTTTCCTAAGCATGTCTGCTTTTCATCAATAAGAAAAGTTCTATAACCGTGTGTTGATACCTTGATGAAGTAATAGAGAAAAAAAAGGTTATAGGTAGTCTGAAGTGGAAAATGCATTGTTAAAGCTTTGTCATGCAAGAATTTGCTCATATATTGTCAAAAATGTACGTGCTGAGTTCATTACTAGCTCTTAATTTTTAAGCCAACCCCCCAGGCTAGTTGCAAGCCATCCTAACACTGTAGTAGGGTTGATGCTGAACCACTTTGTGGCACATAATCCAATACTACTCTCCACACACCCTTCCTGCCCATACCATGTAAAACATTTAATGGAAGGGTCCTTGTAACTCTAGAAGACACCTATTTTCTGGTCAAATTCACTTCCATATTCTGCATTGCTCTCTAGGTCTGCCTGCAGAGCCGAACCCTTGGGCACTAGAGCCATGTGCAGCTTGTAACTATCTATACTCCTTGCTGAGGGCTGCTTGTATAAATTCTGTATCTGTAAAGGTAAAAGATGTATTTGTTCGTATATATATTTGTCTTTACAAGCAGCAATTTGTTCTATGTTTGTTGTCGGTTAGGGTAGCATAGGGCTCAGACCCAGCAAGACTAAGACAGGGAGGGCATATAGGCGTTCTCTTTCTGGAGGAAATTGAAGACATAGCAGCAAACCTTGGTGTCTTGCTGTAACCTCACAGAAGAATGTTTTCAGTTCTCATAATAAGGCAGTCATAAATTATCTTTTCCCCTCATTTCAATTCCTTGGTTGGTGGCAGTTAGCTGGATATGGAAAGTTGTAATTCTCAGAGAGCAATCTACACTCATTTGTTCACATTTCATCAAGTGTTGAAGGACTTCACCAGCTTTCATTTTGTAAGTGTTCTTTTTACACTCTTAAGATGTGGAAACAGCCTCTCATCTGCCAGGGACTAGGGGAATATGAGTACTTTGATTGCAACTTATTCCGTTTTTTTCTGAACATCAGGTAAGTTATATCTATATGAAATATCAGAAAGCAACATGTAGTGAGATGATGGAAGAAGAGAGTTCTTGTGTTTGGAACCAAGGGAGTGGCGTAACTGCCTCCCATTATGCGTACAATGTGTTTTAAGCTTCTCCTTACATTTTTGTGTCCACGGTGAGCATTTCAGACATGGGCACATTATCAGGTTATTGCAGAATAAGTCAGGTGATTTTCACAAGCCATCTGTTCTGCAGGGACTGACTAATCATGTTCCTAGACTACATCAAGTATCTTGTCACTTATGGACAGATTACCTTATATCTTCATGGTGTACAGGTTATAGCAGACTGTTCATGCAGCATGCTTACATCAGAATTTACTTAGTTTGAGTGTCCCTTTCCATTAGTGAGATGTTTATCCTTTTTTCCTCCCCCCCCCCGTTATCTTGTTTAAAAAAAATAAATAAATCATATCTTCATTTTTCTTACAGTGCCTATTTCCTACATCCATCTAAGTACTCTTTAGTTTGGACTAGTTCTAGCCTCTGAATTATGCATACTCAGCTTGTCATTCAGTGCAGCACTTAGAACGTTTCAGTAGAAATTACATTTCTAAGTCCTTTCCTCTAAGATGTATTTCTGGAACATTAGAGTGTGCTTCAAAATCCAGTGAGAATACACTATAGAACCAGGAAGGAAACACAGAGATAAGTAAAAATTATGTATGAGCATTTTTTGTTAATAATAACGATCTTGCAATACTCATAGGAATTCAAGCTGTTGTTTCTTACATTAGCAAAATTTAATGCATTTCCTTAATCTTTTTCCTTTAATCTTAAAAGGTATGCTTGCAAACATACAATTGATAGAACATCTAGGTTCTTCAATGTGTTATTGTTCTCTCCATCTCTTTGTACTTTAATAACAAGGTAAAGCAGGTGAAAGATAAATCTACGCGATTAGGAGAGGTATAGAAATATATGGGGTTTTATTACTTAATGAAGTTTTAAAGTTCATTTGCAGTTGCTGAAATACTGCAGTTAAGTGGGGAAAAAAGATGTGTAGGTAATAACCCTATACTTCTGTCTTTCGCTGATCAAGGTAGTACAAGGGCTTTAGTGGTGTAAATGACAACAAGTGCCACTTAAGAGGAGAACTATGTGTCAGCAGAGTTTTGTCTAAGTCTTTGCCCCTGTATGCATCTTTCTTGGTCTCACTGGAGCAGATAACAGTCTGGAAACAGCTTATTCAACTCCAAGGATTTTCAAGTCCTATTAGGGAATGCAAAAAAAAAAGTTGGTTTTATTTCAGTACTTTGCTGTGCAGTTGTATCTCAAATATTTACCCCATTTTGTCATGTGACCTTTTTTTGGTCTTATTAATACATTGTAATGCTAAACTCAGGTTTATAAAGGATCACAGAACTGGTTTGCATTGGAAGAGAGCTTCAAAGGTCATCTAGTCCAGTCCTCTTACAGGATGCAGGGACACCCTCCACTGGATCAGGTTCCTCAGAGCCTTGTTGAGAATGACCTTGAATGTCCCCAGGGATGAGGCTTCAGCTGCCTCCCTGGGCAACCTATTCCAGCGTTCCACCACTTTCACGGTAAAGAACTTGTTCCTAACATCCAGTCTAAATCTCCTCTAATTTCAATCTGTTGCCCCTCATCCTGTCACTGCAGGCCTTTGGATACAGTCCCTCTGCAGCCTTCTTGTAGGTGCCCCCCCAGGTACTGGAAGGCTGCTGTTCGGTCTCACCAGAGCCTTCTCTTCTCCAGGCCAAACAGCTCCAGCTCCCTCAGCCTGCCCATACACTTCAGTAGGATGATAAATGGTTTATTTGAAAAGAAAACTACATAGACTAAGAGCTTACTTCCTTTTTCTGAGTTTGACTTCAGCATTCTACAATTGATGAGACTCAAACAGAAAGGAATCCTTGAAATGTCTTTATATTAATACAAGCGGAGTGAATTCTGTAAAGGATTTGCATGCCTTTATATGGATGTCAACTTTCATTCCTCTTTCTGCATTGAAGTGTGAATTGCCTTTTAATTTTATTCTTAATTTAATGTATCAGACAAATGGGAGAATGAAGTAGTTCGGAGGTTTGCAGAAGAGAAAAGTTCAGTGGCTCCTTGGGCATGGGTGAACACTACATGTCATGGCAGATTCTGAGCTTATTCACTAGTAAAAATGAGCAGTAATTTCTGCACTTTTATTATGCAGCCACATGGCTACTTGGTATGCATCTCAAAGATAGAAAGGAAAACTAGCAAAACCATCAGTTGGGTCTCCTGAAGTGCAGTGGGAATTTTCCTTTTCTGAGGGATGAGAATTACGCCTCTAAACCTCTGTCCAGTTAAGCATTAATCATGATGGATCTCCAAGGAGAATTGCTGTCTTCTCTCCTAGCATCAGCTCAGACATTATGCCCATATAAATCTAACATATTTTGCTTCAGTGTCAGAAAAAAATACTTTCTGAGTCATTCCATTTTCTATTTGATAAGCAAGCCAGCAAATACAGTGTAAGATTTAGGAAGCTGTTGGATATTTAAATAAGTGAAAGTATTTTTTGCTCAGGCATCCATTCATGACAGCCATGACTGACTGTGCCAGGTTTGTCTGCAACTCAGAAAGCTTTAAATTTACCAAAGGAGGTTTGTTTCTCTGCTTCCAAGAATTACAGTAATGGCAATGATGTAAATCACGTTGTCTGCAAACAGGCAAATGAAAATGCTTGCAGATGTTTTTTAAGGTACACTGTCCAAAACTAGATTACTTTATTTAATATATTATTAATTCATTGATTTTTAATAACTGTCACCTGATAGATTTTTGTCCAATTATCTGCTGCAAGAGCAAATTTTTTTTTCTCATTTAAAATGCTGAACTATATCTAGAGTTTCCTTACTTGGCAAAACAATCTTAGTTAAGCTGCAGTCTGTCTCATTTGCCAGGCACAAGCTGAAATCATATTGCATTCTCTAAATTTATGAATAAAATACTATTGTAGATACTCACATATGAATTCCAAGTACCATAAAATCAGGGCGGCACATTGGGTGTTTAAGGTAAGCTGCATTTAAAGTGAAAATGTCCTCCAAAACATAATAATAAAATCCTCACTATTTTTTCATCATGTAAATGCACGAAGATGAGAAATAGTAGTCTTACAAAGTAAGAATAATTCCAGTATTTCCAGTACAAAACAATGCAAAGGCATTTTTAATAGTTATAATAAATTTAATTTAATGTCCAGTTCGGGATATAATTGACCACATGCTTAAGACCAAGAGTAGTCCTGCTAACTCAATTGGGACTATTAATTGATTTAAATTTCAAGAAATATGTAATGTTTATGTGATTGCATCCCCAGGCAGAAGTAAACTAGCTTGGCAGTAAATTGTCACTGCAAAATGATGTAGGAATTGAATAGCTAAACAAATTTGTGAAAATCTAGGAACTAGCTTGTTAAGAGAAGAGAACGGCGACCAAAGTCACGCTTTTCTTGAGTGTATCTGCAGGCTGCCAGAATTGGTGAGCTAGAAAACAAAACAGAAAAAAGTTTTCTGGGCACCCAGAGGAGCAAGTGCTGTGAAACACAGCTGAGAAATTGCATTTGTCCTGCCTTCAAATCTGTGTTTGAGTAACCAGATACCATGTGTTGATGCTTCCACATTTGTTCCATGTTTGGATTTTGAGCATGTCTTGCTTATGTGAGGTGTTACAACACCTCTTTATGTACATCAGGTACTAAAGAAACTATGTTGGAGTTGTTTGACATTTCTGGGTTGTTTTTTTTTGGTTTTTTTTTATTTTTTTGAGACTTCATTATTTAACCTTGTGTTCAGTAAGGAATATACTGGTTATAAACAGCTTGGAAGAACTCTTATGTAAGTCTTCAAAGTGGGAACTGATTACTCAGTAAGCTTGAATCTCCGGCTTCTATTTTGCCTTCCTCGCAATTATTCTCTTGTGTTAATGTGCGTGTTCCGGCTGCATGTGTCAAATCCAGTTGGTGGTCTGTATTGTGCTCCTGCTTGTACTCTCCACCTGCTCATGGTTCTGCTACATTACAAATTCATCATCATGGGTATTCAGTTCATAGGCAGACATGTGGTTAGCTGCATAATAATATGTTGGTGTCTATGAACAGGTAATCTCATTAGATTACTGATACTCTTTGCTGCTGATGTTAGTATTCTTGCAACGCTTGCATTACTTTGAGTTGCATACTTTGCTGTGCATGTGTATTCCATGTTAGTGATTTCTGCTCTTAATGTTCTCTTGAAAAAGTATTACCCAGGTGATGCAGGTGGAACAACTCTAAACTCAGACCGTCATTTCTGTTAGTAAATGAAATTTGTTAAGTCCCTAGTACTTGATTTGTTTGTCCTGTATAGGAGATTGTATTGACTGTACAATAGCTTAGCGATTTTATTTGACCGTAGTACAGTGCAGTCTCAAATCTGCTGAAATGAAGGCATCCCATAGGTTTTTCCCTGAGGCAGAGATCTCAGAACTCTCATAACTAGGAGGCTTGGCCAGATCTTCTCCCCACTCCAAGTTCTTCTGTGTGCATAGAGTGAATCACAAAAGTTATTTTCTTTCACTTGTAGAAATAGTAGAAACTGAAGGATAAAGGTTATGGCTTGCTTTTGTCAGCATCAGAGCAGTGAATCCCAAATCTTTTCATTTCTTGATTGCACAAATTAGGCATAGATAAAGTAGGCAGACAGAATGATTTTAGCACGGAAGTGCCAATAATGATAGGTTCATTTAAAACATATTAAATAATCATTAAAATATGGGAATTTCATCATGCTTGCAATCAATATTTTCTCATCAAAACCCAAAATGGAAATTACATTGGATAGAGCGTTCTTGATTGCCAATCTGTAGGACTGTAGCTAAGTTTGTGGACTGTGAATGGGTAGACCAAGAAGGGTTTGAATATAGCTGAACTGCAAAACTCCACCTCAAGGACCATGTGTGGCATTAAAGGTTAGTGCAGTTGCATTAGCATGGAGGTGCACACCATCCCTGTCTTTCTGCTTCTATTCCTGGATACTAAAGCTTTCCTCCTTCCTTGTCTCTTATTTCCTTGCTATTGTTTTCAGAGTGCTGCCTCTGTTATCTAATAATATTGACTGATAGCAAAGAGTATACATGACTGTTCTCCACAGTAAACTGCCCACAACATTTTATTTTCCCCAAATCTAAGGTGCTTTTTGACCGTATCTTACAATGGTGGCACACTTCCATTGGATGACTAATTATTACATGTTGTGTTTAGTTTAAAAAAGTGGGAATAGACAGCAGAAACAATGGCTCTATCTTTACATTTTTCTAGGTACTAAGAGGGAGGAAAAGACCTAGCTCTGGAACATCCTCCAAAGAATGGGTGTGCCTTTTTTGTTTGGCAAAACAAAGCCCACTCGTGTAACAGGAACTTGGAGATCAGAGGGCATAGCCAGCGTAAATCTATTTTCTGTGTTGGAAACCCCTTGCTCTGCTCCTTGTGGTAATACACATCCTTTCTAGTGTGCTCAGAGAAGCTGCACAGAAGTGTGTTTGAGTGAAAACCAATTTGATCAGGTTCTTTGGAACTAAGCAGGGGGTACGTCTTCAAGCTGAAAACAACCAGCCAGCAGATGCACTTTCTGCTCATCTAGTTGGTCTTTGAGATGTTTGCTATTTAGTTTTATTTTTTGTTCTCCAATAGCTGTTGTGGTTGGGTTGGTTCGATTGCAATTACTGAAGTCCTCCATTGCATGCTACTAGCAGGTCATGTATTCATTCAGGCTTGATCCCAGGGCCTGATTTGTCTTCAACCTTTCATAGTCACACTTGGAATCAGTAAGAGATTGCATGATCAGTCATTATTATATCTAGTCTGGAACATGATAGCTGAGCCTTGCCAGTTTGTCAGGCTGTGTGGTATCTGTTACTTTTAGAGGTCTTTCTCAAGTTCTCTTAAACCTACCTTTAATTTTCATTAGGATCTATAAAATACTTAATGTGTGTGATGGTTTGGGAGTTACTGGCCCCCACACACAATGAAATCACTCAGACTAGACTCAGCTGGCTGGAAGTTAAGGAATGAAGCTATATTTACAGCTTAGCACAATTTACAGGCATACACACACACACACACACAAAACATACAGTTTTATACAAGTTAGAAGTAGCACAGAAACACCAAAAAATCCCTCCAAAACAATCAGATTGCCAGGAGGCTCCTGACCCAAACCTTCCCCCTACTCCCTTCCTCCCCCACCCCCATTCAGAAATAACCAGATCAATCTCCATATATCTCATGTGATAAATCTGGAAAGATCTGAGGTGAGATGTCAAAACAAGACAAGAAGGAGGTTAGAGGAAAATAAAGGGTTAGATTGGATTAGAGTTAAGGCAGAAAGCAACCACAGACTGTTAGAGTGAAGAAGCAGAACAACAACTACCGAGAACTAAATCAGAAATGTGTGAGAAGTAAGTATCTTATCTATATTTTGGCTAGTTGCATTTCTCAGCAGAAGAATGAGTGATATAGGTTACCGTTGTTTTTTCTTTCTTCTCACAGCTAAGGATTTAATTTCTCTAAGTAAAATACTACAATTAGTCTTAAACCAGCACAATGCTTGTTGTAAAGCTTGTGGAAGGAGGTATGCAGAGGGATTCATTTGGTAATTTTTACTGCAGTTTTGAGTATGTTTTTTTCATGCTGTTTCCTGTACTGTTCTGCTTTGCGATGATTTGAACCGCCCTGTGGTGGATCACCATCCGAAATGCACTGTTTACAGCTTTAGCCTGTATCAGATTATCGTGATCATAATTTTTGATAGGAAGCATTTTGCTGCAGAAGAGCACAGTGATGAATGCTGAGTGAGCATTTTCCTCTTTTTTTTTTTTTTTTTTAGAAACAAAAAAAAAATCCCTTATAAATTTTAAAGGTAAGAAATATGTCTCCTTTTCTTGTGAAGTATGTACAAGCAGACATTTAGCCTCATGTTGAAAAAAGCCTCAGAACATGTCAGAAAGTATTTAATAGGTGATTGCTGATGACCAGCTGCCAGTCAAATGTACAAAACCCAAATCGAGCAGATAGACAAGAAGAGACTTAGTAGTTGCACCAGGTCAAATACTAAACATTTCCTAAACTAAAGGAAATGGCAAAAAAGTGGGGTAGAATGGAACTTCAAAATTGGGTTGTGCAGCAGGAATCAAATCCTCATTGAGAATATATAGTTACATTAGAAAGTTAATTTTAACTGGAGTTTTGATGCCTGTGAAACCAAAGTCCTGAAGGAATTGCCCAAGCCACTCTCCATGACACTTGAGAAGCCATGGCAGTCAGGTGAAGTCTTTGGAGACTTGAAGAAAGGAAATACTGTGCCCATTTTTAAAAACAGCAGAAAAGAGGACCGCAGAACTTACCTGTCAGCCTCACCTCTGTGCCTGAGAAGAGTGGAACAAATTCTCCTAGAAGCTATGCTGAAGCACATGGGGGACATGGAGGTGATTCAAGACAGCCATCACGGCTTCACCAGAGGCAAGTACTGCCTGACCAATCTAGTGGCTTTTTGCAGTGGAGTGACTATGTCAGTGGACAAGTGAATACCAAAGATGTCATCTATCTGGACTTCTGTAAAGCCTTTGACACAGTCCCCAGCGTTCTATCCCATAGTCAAATCTCACAGTGAATTTCAATCCAAGTGTCACTCTTTTAAGGCAGGGTTGTATATTACTGCCTTGGAGGCACAGTGAAATGATGGAAGGAGACAGTGGTTAGGGAAAGGATGGTCATCAATTGATGCCAGATGTCACAAGGAAAATGTGTTCAAAAGACTGAGACTAGTGAACTACTCCAAAAAAGACTTGAAAGTGCCAGACTCTGGAAATGGTAAGCCCTCTCTGTGCTTACAATGAGGTGCATAAAACATAAAGCAATATTGCTTTGTATCGTCAGTGTTTTACAAGCTAGTTTGTCATACCTACCCTGAGCTCCAAGAGAAAGCTCGTGGTCCCAGCTGTCTCATTGATCATCTGCCACTAGTTGTTGCAGCACACACAGTTGAATTGCTTTTCCCTCAGGGAAACAATGTCTCCAGGTGTGCTAATAATAAAATTAATAGCTTAGAGAAACTGCTTGCCACAGCATCCACGGCTCTACAATGAGAGAATCGATTCCAGTGTTTAACTGTCCTAATTCCATAGTGGATACCCGACTCAGCCACTGCTGAGATACGCTCAGTCTCACAGTTAATCAATACATCCCTGATTTAAAACAAAGAACCAAGATTTGGGATTAGAAGTCTTTTTGAATAAAAGGATGTAGGTTAAAACTGTCAACACCCTTCAACTATTATTTTAACATTAAAGTTAAGAATGCTTTTGCTAGTGTCTCCACAGAAAGTAAACATGGTATTATTGTATATATCCTACTCCTTTTGTGAAACATTGCCTTGTAAATACTAGACTGTAAAATGACACTTGACATTCTGTAGGGATTGTAAAATGGCACTGGCATTCTGTAGAGCTTCATGACTTTTGATTGTAACTGATATTATTACTTCAGTGTGAATAATGTATGTAGTCATACACCGTAGTTATTAGTCTGTCACAGTTCTGCTGTCAGTAGCCACCAAGTTTGACTGCCAGCAATGTGTTGTGAGGGGCACACATGCTTTTCATACTGAATTTTGAGGAGTTCTCAATACTGCATGCTTATAGATGTCCAGCTTTGACCTGTGTATGAAAGAAAACACACATTCTTTGAGGTCATCAGTGGGAAGTGAAAGAGCATTACACATTACCGTGTGGGACACCGAGCTGAAAATTCAGTGATAGCTTCTTAGTTGCAAGAGTCATGAGAAATTTTTTTAAAGATCACCCCTTGTTTTAACCTATAATTTGGTCTAATGACAGCCATTATTGTTTCTTCTCTTGCTTGTATCCTTAGATTATTGCAACTCCGCTGCAGCTACCTTCCTGACTTAGTGCAGTTAGTGAAGGAGGCAGTTGAAGAGGTCTGAGACGTGTCTGTCAGCCATTAAGCATGGCAGTTCCCTGCAGAGGGAAAATAAATTCTGCTTTCTTCTCCCTCAGAGTTCAGCAGAACTGTTGTATTCAGTACTATCACGGGAGTGTGGATTCATTTAATTGTCTAGACTTTAAGAAATCTAAGCCTGAAAATCTAAGCTTAACCATAAGAAGGAGACTGAAAGTACTGCCCTGATATGGTGGAGACCTTAGGTAATGGGCAGTTGGAGATGCTGTCAGAGCCAAAATAACCCATAAAGGAGTTAAGGAAGGAAAGGCTTCTAAACAAATCTAAGTATTAAAATGCTGTTCATAATCTGGAAAAGATTGATGTTTGGGATATGAAACATCTAGAGGTGTTACTGTTACTGTCTTCACAGCACTTGACAAAGAGTTTAGGGGAAAAAACCCTCACCTGTAACAGAAGTATAACAGTTCTGAGCTACATTATGATGGCATCTCCTGAAAGACTTCACCAGCATTCTTCTACCTTAGCTACTGTATTCAGTAGTAGTGCGACTTGGCAGGGAAAGACGAGAGAACTGAGAAAAACTCTTACAAAAGTATGTTTAAAAGAAGGTTTCAGGCACTGCCGACTTACACCAGCAGGTAAGATGTCTTTTGTATGGATGGGAAGCATCAGCTCTGAATTGCTGGCAGGTTTTGCAGGCGTCTGCGGTGCACGCTGCAGCTGTCTCAGACCTGTCCCTTTTGTCTGGAGACCCTGGCCCTGTTTTGCAGTAGTCGTTACAACAGACTGGGGAGAGGCCTGCACTTCTATTTCTATCAAGTATGTTTTGGTGACTTTTCTTTGTAATAAATTGCTTTCATGTTTTAATTTCTCAATGAGTGACACATCATCCAGAGATAAAACGTCTCAGGATAAATAATTTCAAGAGAATCATAGAATGATAAGGTTGGAAGNCCACACTTCTCTTGATGCAGCCCAGGGCTTGGTTGGGCCACAACCAGATCACTAATTAGTTGGTTCTTCTTTTCTCTTTTGTGTCTCTGTGTCACACACTTTGTACACAAAGGTTGAGGGCAGGAGGTAGCAATAAATTTGTTAATCAGCAACAACCTTTTTCATAAATGGGAATATGAACTAGTTAAAAGGGCACACAAAGTCTGAGCATCAGGCTATATGGCACATTTCTGAGGTAGCTGACTTGATTGCTGGGAGTTATTGGTAGGAATGAAAGCTGTCTTTTGTGGTTTTGATTGTTTGAATAAATAAATCTGTTAGGAAAAAAAAGTGCTTTGAGTTGCTCAGATACACTGCTGGACACTGACTTCCAATGGGGAAGCTCTTAAAGGTGCAAATTAGAGTCTGGTCTGTTGCTTCAATACATTTGCAAGTAGTGGGGCTCAGAGCCTGAGTAGCATTAGGAGATCTGTAGGATTCTGTTCTGGAAGAAGTCCAGGAAATTGTTTTTATCTGAAGAACAGAGTTCAGATGGGAGATTAAAGAAATCATGCTTCTCCTACCATATGAAGGTGTTGATCTGAATGAGAAGTCTACATGAAAGGAGAAACTGAGAGGTCTCACTCACAGAGACAATTCTTTGTTTCAGTGGGTGTCATTGCAGGTGAAGTTTTACATTTTGCTATGCAAAAATTGGATTGCATTTCCAGCCTTTTCTGAACAGCTGCAAGCACTCTGTACTTACTCAGCCAAAAGGGGCAGTTTCAAGACACGAGTGTGTGCACTGCAGTGGTACACCTCACGTGTCTGTTGTTTTGTGCTCCCGACTTGTGCAGCGAGGCAGGAGTTCTACTGACGAAGCAGGGACGTGACTGCATGTGTACAAGTATAATGTTGTTGCATGTTAAGGCAAGGTAAGGGTTAATTGGTGTAACCATGGGGGTAAAAGTCTTGCAGAGACTAGAAAGTCTTACGGGGAGGACGTGGGATGTCATCAATTGCTATTCTCTGCCCCTTTCCTGTATCTCCCTCTATAAGGAGCGGTCTGTCTCTCTTTCTCCCTTCTCTCTGCTCTCCTGGTTTGTGGGGAGTTTGCAGCCTTCTGTGGCCTTGGCTGGCAGGCTCATTGCTTTCTTGCCACGCCACTGGGCCTAGTGGGCAGGCAGTTTGGCCTACTGGGTCTAATGTGTGAGGGATAGGCTTCAGCTGGTTGAGGCCTGGTAGGCCCGGGTGGAGAACTGGATGGAGATTGATTCTGTGCATATATACCCTTTTGTGCTCTTAGACCTTTTGTACNTCATATATATTCAGTGACATGTTCTTTCAAATCATGTCAGGTAAGGCTTATCCTTACAATGTATGACAGCAAGTTGATTGCTTACGCCAAGATAGATTGATTTTTATTAAACAGTAATATGCTTGTTAAGCATGTGAATGTAGTTTTTGTATCTGAAGTGCTTTGTATAAGATGGGTGTTTTAGAAGTGGTGTTTAAGTCATGTAGCAGCACAGTCTACCCATGGTTTTGGTCAAACCGTTGTTTGTTGGATTAAAAAATGCTATTGAGGCTTTTATAGTGGGATTTTTGTTTGGAGGTTTTGGGTTTTTTTAGTGGAGGGTTTTGGGGTGTTTTTTGTATATGCAGCTTTAAGAAAACTGCAGACGAGCACCACAAACCAAATAATAAAGAAACACCACATAGTTTTCATGAATATTACACTTACTAGATTACAAGAATGAATTTTTATTAAATANGGAGAACTGGATGGAGATTGATTCTGTGCATATATACCCTTTTGTGCTCTTATACCTTTTGTACCTTTTGTAAATAGCATTTTCCATTTAACCTCCAGTTCTGAGAGAGTGCTTTTGTTCAGTACTTTGGGGTAAATTACTTTCTGTCCATTCACTCTGGGCAGCATCATTGCTCAAACCAGGACAAATGGAAAAGAAGAAATCTTCTTGTTCAGTACCATGAGCTACTTTGTCCTCTGTTATTTCCATTGTCATTGTTCCCTTCAGAACATAGCATCATAGAATGGTAAGGTTGGAAGGGACCTCAAGGATCATCTAGTTCCAACCCNGGGGTTTTTTTAGTGGAGGGTTTTGGGGTGTTTTTTGTATATGCAGCTTTAAGAAAACTGCAGACGAGCACCACAAACCAAATAATAAAGAAACACCACTTAGTTTTCATGAATATTACACTTACTAGATTACAAGAATGAATTTTTATTAAATAGAGTCATATAAGAAGTCATTTCGATTAAGATGCTGTCTTGCCATATAATGGATGTTGGTTCCATACAGAGTAACAGATGAAAATTGCCTCTAGGAAAAAAAAAAAATTAGAAATGTGTACAGAGAGAGAGAAACAAAGGCTTTTCTTCATAGCTTGCCAATACTCCCAAACATGATTTAGCAATTCTTTTGTCTGCTTTTCATTTTACAGAATTAACAGTTGGCTTAGTTTTATGATCTATATTTAATTTGTTAAAGCACTTCTTTAGATGTTCTACTTTACACTTAATCATTATTCTTATGTTTTTGAAAATAAATGTCAACTAACTAGACAGTTTTAATATTATGGTGTAGTCCTGAAAGATGCTACCAGTATGTTTAAAACCACAACAAAAAACCTGAAGAGTTGTATTGGTGCATTAGGATTGAATATGCAAACAGGCAAGGGGAGAGAGCAGCATGTCTGTTGAGACCTGGTGGTCGAGCTGAAAGACAAGAAGGAGCTGCAGAGGCAGTTCAAGCAGGGACTTGGGAAGAGTATAGGGTTGCTGCCCAGTTGTTCAGGGATGAGGTGGTGAAGGCCAGGGCACAGATGGAGTTGACTTTTGCAATGGCTGCAAAGTAACAAGAAGAGCTTCTACACGTGTGTCAGCCAAAATAGGAAAGTTGAAGAAAATGTACATCCCCTGAACTCCCCAGTAAGCAGGGGTGGCAAGCTAGTAACAACAGATGAGAAGGCTGAGGTTCTCAAAAGATTTTTCACCTCACCCTTCACTAGCAGCCTCTCTTGTCACACTTCCCAAATTGGAGAACTGTAAGACAGGGACCAGGGTGACAACAACCCTCCCAGTGTAAGTGAAGACAAGGTTTGTGGCTACCTCAAGAACCTGAGCCTACGCAAGACTATGGGATCCGATGAGATGTATCCCAGAGTCCCAGAGCTCCCATCATAAATTGAAACCCGAATTTTCTTTGCAGTTGAGTTGCATTTAAACTAGCTGGCATGGAAGGTATGCGAGCGAGCTGGAAAGCAAGAGGAGTGCAGATGCCAACAAGTTCAGAAGATATCTGGAGGGGTCCCCCTGGGTCTCAGTTGCCTTATTGCAGTCTGGAAAGTGTGATGATTTGTCCCTTGAATGGAGTAGGAAGAGAGAGAACAGCTGGTGCAGCTGCCAGTGCAAAGCTGTGAGTTGAGTTCTTACATTTTGAATATAGAGAAGGCGGCTGCTCTGCAGGAAGCTTTTTCCTACTCCCTCCATCTGTGTCTTTGTACCCCCTCTGCATTCTTAGCTAGGGTGGTGCAGAGGGAACCCGTCTCAAGAAAGTTCATGCTAAATTGTCATTATTCCTATTGTACTGACATCTTCTGTCTGCAGCCAAGGGAAAGGGGTGGAGAGGGAGAAGCAAAATTCTGTGCTAGAGCTCTGCTGAAACTAAATCAACTCTCACAAGGGGAAAAGGCATGTTTTCTTTAACCCTTAGGCTATCTCCTTGATAGATTTCAAAGGTTTGCTGTGAGCAACAGAGATGTTAGTACTTCCTAAGTAGCTTGTAAAATGTGAGGCTAAGCCTTGAATTAAGATGTTAAGCTTTGTACAAGTCTTCTTATCAATCCCTGCTGTAACATCCCAGTATTACTTCCCAAAATGCAAAGTTAGGATTTGTGGTGGCTATAAGAATATAGTTCCACACAGGTGCAGAGATTCCTGGTTTCAGTTGTCATTGATTGATTGATTGGACATAATTTATTTAACAATGATGTAACTTCCTTTTGTGGTATGGAAGAACAAGTGTGTTGTTTGGAAAAGAGCATTTCCTTTCATTTACAGACTCAGGCTGTAGTACAAAGAAGGTGTTTTAAAGGATCAATTATAATTATATTCAAACTCTCATCTTTTAAAAAATGATTCAATTAGTCCAAGACAGACAATATTTTGAGTCATTTCTATAGAATGTGTCTTTGTGTTACCATTCAAATTATAAATAGCTATAAGCTACAGTTCTAGAACACAGGCATGGAAAAGAAATCGAAGTAGAGAATTAAAGGCTATGTAATACATTTTGAGCTGGAATAAGGGGGCAAAGAGCATTACAGGAATGGATCTACGCTGCCCAGTGTTGCTGCACTGAGTTAGTAGGAAGACTCTTATTTAGGAAGTTACAAAAACAGAGGGTTAGAACAGTAATTTTGAAGAGTAATTTTTTTTAAAAAATGCTATTTATAAGATGCTTAATATACAACAGATAAGGTTGGCACTTCATTTCATAGCTATATTCCGAAGACTGTAGAACACCAGCATCTTAGGAAGGGAAAATCATTTATCTAAGAGCTTTAGGTCATAAATGTGAAATAAACCCTCTCTGTCATTAATAGCAGGTGATGTCAATCACTTCTCTCATGCAAATAATCACTATAAATAGAGCAATTACTACATAAGCAGTCAATTATAAACTGTTGCATTGTGGAATATAACCACAGTACATTGGCTTGTCATTTGCAAAAAGGGTTTAACCTTTTATCAAAAATAAATAAGTGATTATGATTCAGTGGGAAAGTTCTAGAAAAGCTACTAAAAGGAAGGAGTAAAGTGGTGTTGCTCTTATTTGCCTAGGAGTTAGAAAGTTCAGTGTTCCTGCGCTGAGTTAATTTCTTTCTAAGATTATTTAGATTGAGATACTAGACTGAAATGAAGATCCTCTGTCTTCGCAGGGCCACTATTACTGTGTAACTAGTGAGAGAGAAAAAGTTTTTGAGAAAAACGTTCACAGCTGCAATTTAATTCCTCAAGTATTCATTCAGCAGAGCGGCACAACACCAGGCATTACAGGACTGACTCAGCTCTTCAGCAGATGTGGATTGTTTACAAACCTCCTTTTTTTCTAAGTTTTTGGTGGTGGTGGGGTTTGTCCATTTGTAACTTTCCTTGTGTTCCTTGGAAGAATTTGGGCAGGCAAAAAATTTCCTAGGCTTCAAACCACAGCTGCAGAAATAACCATTTCATATGTAAGTGTTAATATGATACAGCAAAATGGAACCACCCTCTCTATTATTTAGCATTTCTGTGGACTATAATGTTGCTACAGATAGGCAGTGTCATGGTAAGGAGTTCCTACACTGTGTCCCAATGACACAATTAGTTTCTTCACTCTGTATTGTAGAATTAGAAAGGAGGACACAGAGCTGTTGGAGTAAGTCCAGATGAGAGGCAAAAATACGATCCAAGAACTAGAACATCTCTGCTATGAGGATAGATAGGCTGGCAGAGCTGAGGTTGTTCAGCCTAGAAAAGAGAAAGCTCTGAGGAGACTCTTAGAGCTACCTTCCAATACCTGAAGAGATCCTACAGGAAAGCCAGAGAGGGACTTTTCGGAAGGGTGTGTAGCAGTAGGACAAGAAGGAATGATTTTAAGATGAGGGAATAGGTTTAAACTGGATCTTAGGAAGTTATTCTTCAGTATGACAGTATTAAGACTCCGGAACAGGCTGCCTGGGGAAGTTGTGGATGCCTCCTCCCTGGAGGCATTCAAGGCTGGATTGGATGAGGCCTTGAACAACTGAGTCTAGTTGAGAGGCATCCCTGCCCATGGTGGGAAGATTGGAGTAGATGATATCTAAGGTTCTTGCAACTGAAGCCATTCTATGATATGTTTGGACACCAGTGTCCACATTGTACACTAGAAAACCTTGACATTTTTCATATAATGTAACATGAGGCAGTGGTCGAAACTGGAAAGAAAGAGAAAAATCATGTATTAGAAATAATGGTAAGGTCAGTCAGACAAGGCAAGTATTTACATGGCCTGGCAATGGAAGCAATGAGGTCATATATGTTTGTAACTAAACTTAACAACTTTTGGGTGAGTTTACTTTGGTTAGCGAGGAAGCAGCCACATGTCCTTGGCTTTCAACTGCAAGTCTCAGTGCTGTGAGTTGGAGGCCTGTTAATTGACTACTCTGCTTTTATATTGAGTTGGGACTCTGTACGTCTCAGTTAATACTCTGTAATGAATACAGTAAATGTATGTGCATCATTAGTAAAATCTGGGAAGAGAGATCTGATACTTCTTCGTACATAATCAGTGATTCTCTGGTCCTTAACAGTCTGTTTCACAGTAAAAACAAATATGTTGTTCTTGTATTAATATTACAGTAAGAGAGCCTCTGTATCCCCATTTGGATGTGTGTTTAAATGAGGAAGAAATCCTCACTGTATTATTTACATACACTGCATAATATATTAGCAGCACTCACTGTTTAAATAAGCTGAATTTAACTGACATTGTCTATTATTGTGATTAGTGGGGTCATAACAGTGCTGAAACCTTTCCTGGCAGCTTTCTATTGTTGATGCTTTCTGAACAGGCTGACTTACCTGGCTTGGAAAGCCTTCTGGAATTGTAATTGAGGTGATTGTGTGAACTGAACAGGTTGTCCTTCTCAAAATAAATGTTCTAAGTGAGACACATCCCCAACAGTCAATATAGAAAAATATGGTAACTCTTGATCATCTGTGATAGCTACAAGTAACTTGTAACTATGCTGCGGTGAGCATGTAAGTTGTTTAAGGCAGTAGCATTTAAAGGGATCAAATGATTAGAAGTGAGCTCTTCAATCAAATAGAGCTTGAGACTAAAACAGTATTTAGAAGTACATCCCTCAGACAGTAGGTTAATTCTGTTTCGGAGAGGCAGAGAAAACCAAGGTCAGAACCTACACAGAAGTTAGCCATTGTGTAATACCCAAGCATAGGAGTGGAAACAAAGTCTGGCTCCTGTTTTGTGAGCAACTATTTTGTATAATGCTGCTGTGCTAGAACACAGCTTTATGGAGAGGAAATTTCATTTTGAGACCTTTTATATATATAAGGAATATAGTTCTCAGGAGGCAAAACTAAAGGGGGGAAAGAGATTTGTTTGTTGTTTAAATTATTATTCAAAATGTTCGAGTTGGTTGTTTTGAAAAACGCCCGAAGTGAATTACAGAGAGAAGAAATCTTTGGTGTTTAATTACACAGTACTGCCACCTAGCATCAGCTCCCAGGTTTGTATGTGTGTTTGCGGATCTACAGCTGCATCATTCAGGCTTTCACTTATATTTATTTTTCTGTTGAACCTTGTTAGGAGCTTTAAGAGTATAAATGTCTATGCTAGAAAAAGACATTTCTTACATGGCAAACCTCAAATATTAACATAGAAAGCTTTTCAATTCAGACAAATGGAAACAGGAGTAGTAAAAGCTTTTTTGTTAAACAGATTTAATATTATAAGTAATATTAATGGTTCCCAAGTTTGTTTGGGTAGATGCCATGTTTATAAATTTTACTGTTTCCATAACTGTCAAAATAAAGTGATGCATTTTCAATTAGTGATGTTCTTCCAAAATAAAGCAGAAAATAGAAAATGAAGAAGTCTCCTCAGGTTTTCACTGCATGTATCCAAGAGAAGTGGTGATAACCAGGGTCACAGTATCCAAGACATGACTGATTCCTTATGTGGCAACAAGTAGATATTTTGTTTGTGGAAATCTGTGAGATTTGTTGATAAACTTCATGCTGACATCCAAAGGATGTGCCAGCTTTCTCAGTCATATATCCTTTTAGTATAGCGGTGTGAAGTCTTCCATCATATTAGTCTCAAGTGTGGTGTGAAGTTAACACATTAAATCAAAAAGCTACTTTACCTTAATAATCTCATAGTGCCTTGTTCTGTTTTGTTTCATTTTATAGGAAGTTTTTAAAAAAAAAAAAAAAAAAAAAAGGGAAAAAAAACCCCAACCAAAATACTAAGTTTAGATTGATGCTGTATTTAATGAGTCCTTTATAGGATGTAATGCCAAGTGTTAATCAATAGACAGGCCAGAATAACTTCCAATACAACCTTGTAGAGTTTTCAAAATTAATTCTTATTAAAATTATTGACTTGTTGTGACTTACAGGGGTTGCAATTGGAGCAGTTTTTCATCCTAATTAGGAGGTTAGCTTCCACTGCTCAAACTGCAGATAATAGTGTAATGATTGTCATCTGGAAACATAAAAATCAATGTGAGATACTATCAAAATCTGTTGACTGTCACAAATTATGGAAATTATTCAGGGCTTGGAAACCACAGCTAAACAGCGTTTCCTTTTATTTTTAACATATTCAAGCACAGCTACTCAAGAAAATGTCTGCTAACATAAAGCAAATATCAAGTGGTGTTCAGATAGTCAGGGCTGCCTCTTAATCTGTGATAGAAACTGCAAATATTTTAGGGAACATATACTATAGTCTTGTTTCTTACAATATTAAAAATCAAACGTCTTATTAAAAAATATGTAGCAGGATTAAATTGTAGTTAACACTGTGCTCTGTCTTCTGGACAATTTCACTTATTTATGCAATGATCACATAAACCCCTGTATGTTTCCTTCACTAGTAACTTCAGGAGACTGGAAAATTTTAGGTCATTCTATACATACATATTCCATCTTTTGCCGTTTTCACACCACAATGTCAAGGGGCAAAAATGAGAGAAAAACAGGGGGAAAAAAAAAAAAGAAAAGGAAAAAAAAAGTTAGTTGTCACGGGGGCTATGTTCAGTTAGAGGTTATTTATAGTGAGCTTGGTTTTAATATTTGATGTACACAGACCTTTCCATCTCAGTCAGGTGTAAATCTGAAAAACTCTTCTGCTATAATTGCCTTTGGAGGTCTCTAGGAGGTTTTAAAACCTCCTATAGATTCTGAAAATAATCTGAAGAGAGTATTTTCTATCTATTCAGATTAAAACACCATCGGATAATAACAACCTTGAAGAGTTTCTACTGAAACTATCTGGAAATCTTGGTTGTGAAATATATGTCTGAATAGATGACATGCACAGATACAGAAGTGACCAAGATGGATGCTGTTTTATTTGTCCATTATAAACAACTGTAGTTACCCATTCAGGTTATCCTTTGTATAGAATTTGTTTGTCCATCTTCCTATGTTCCATAATGGAAAAATAATATCCTGCATTTGAACTTTGTGTGTGGCACATGTAAGGGGAAATAAGGAGCAAACACCTTGGATTCAAAAGAAAACTAAGCTCAAGTTTGCATGTGAATATTTAGTAGGTTACCTCCACATTGGTGATTCTTTCCTTGAGAAGTACCTTTAAAAATACTAATTTCTAGTTCTGTAATGACGTGCTGCAAATTCTGAGTCCAAATCTTGCATTTTGTTTTGCATTTTCTCTTAATCATCTGTGTACACAGAGAATTGCTGACAGATTTTTTAACAGAATGTACAATTTCAGAGATAAAAAGCAGGGAATCAGAGTGCTTAGGGTTGGAAAGGACCTCTGAGGGCCATCTTACCAAACCTAGATTATATAAGACTTCTCCGTTTTTCTCTTTTCTTTCTGAAGGCTTTCTATTTAAAAACAAAAGTCTTCATCAGTTTCACATACGTTCGCTTCTCACATGCCACAGTATGGGTTCCAGTTCGAGTTAAAATGAACAAAAGAAAGTGGTTCTTCATACAGCAGGTACCCTGGGCTTGTGAGTCTCCATGCCAGTATGTACTATGGCTGCAAAAAATTGCCATGAGCTGCAGAGAAGGCTGAAAAGTACTTCAAGTCTGACTTTACTTACATGACTTGGAGTAAATCCTGAACCAAAAATATCCTGTCTTTAGACATATTGGATCCATGTGCTCTCTTATTCCTTTTCTCTGAATATCTACTTACTGCCACTGCTGCAAACAGCATGCTGGGTAAGATAGATTCCTTGTTAGAAACACTTCTGCGCCTCCTCAGGCGTTTACCGGGAGACACTAACTGTGGGAAAGAGGAATAGACCCAGTGTGTGAGAAGTGCAGGTTTCAGACATTGATAGAATTACCAGCTACCTGAATTTTAAATTTCAAGTGTCTATTCTCTATCAGTGTCCTGCCAAACTTTCTATTGCTAGTGGTAGATAGCAGCATGATTGTGGCATGTTGTATTTTTGAAGTTTAAGAAATAGAGGGAACTCTTACAGAATTGTAGATCCCTCTTTTCCTGAAGAGTATATATTTTCTTAGATTGTTATGTAAGATGGCACGACGGTTCACAACAGTCCAGATTTTGAAAGCTGATGGGGGGAGTCCTGAAAATGATCCAAGGGCTGGAATACCTTTGCTATGAGGATAGGCTGAGGGAGCTGGGGTTCATAGAATCATAGAATGGTAAGGTTGGAAGTGCCCTCAAAGATCATCTAGTTCCAAACCGCTGCCATAGGCAGGGACACCTCCCACTAGAGGTCACTCAAGGCCTCGTCCAACCTGGTCTTGAACGCCTCCAGGGAGGGAGCATCCACAACCTCCCTGGGCAACCTGTTCCAGTGTCTCACCACCCTCACTGTAGGTCGTTCATCCTAGAGAACAGAAGACTCTGGGGAGACCTCAGAGCTGCCTTCCAGTACATGAAGGGATCCTGCAGGAAGGCTGGAGGAGACTTTTCATAAGGGTTTGTAGCAATAAGACAAGGAGGAGTGGTTTTGAGCTGAGGGACAGTATGTTTAGACTGGTTCTTAGGAAGATGATCTTCAGCATGATAGCAATGAGACTCTGGAATAGGTTGCCCAGGGAGGCAATTCTTTGGATTGCTTGGATGACAGATTTTGTTGGAAGAAAGCCTCTTGTATAAGCATTAATGCCATATTCCAAAAACTAGGTCTTATTAAATTCCTTCTAATACAAGACAAGAAGAATTGTGACTACATAAATGAAAATCACATTAACTAGCACAGGCTGCTTTTCTCTATTATAGTGTCAAATTCAATCCTTAGTGTGAAAACAAAGCAAAACATAGTTTTAGTTAAATGTTTGTTGAATAAGAAATATTTTCCTTTTGTAGGCTCTTTAGAAACAACTGAGAATTAGTTCTGTCAAACACTGAATTAGAAGTGAATTCAGTTTAAAATATGTGAACCATACGTTCTTTGAAATTTTCTGAAAAGACTCATTATAAAATTAATACCATGAAAAAAATCTCTGCTTTACAGATTGGGTGAAGCACCTGAATATTTCTTGTAAGTGACTGTACATGGTTTGAAAATGTTCTAGTAATGCCTAGAAACCTTCCAAAGTACCTTTCAACCAGCAAATTTCATATTCAGCACATCTGTGTTCCTACAAGGCTTGCAGTAATAATCAGATTGGTTAACTATATATATGTCTGTGTTTTTGAAGATTGATTTTAATGCTTTTATCGATTTCAGGCAGATAAACTTAATTGTGCATGAAATCTTATTTATTTTAGGACAAAAGGGAATTGAGTCTTGGTAGAGAAACTTACCTTCCAGGGAGGAAAAGTCTTTACACTTCACTTTTTTAAGGTGTGTTCAGCATGCTTAAAAATTCATAATTGTGGTCAGCATTTACTTGTCAGATACAGAGTTTGGTCTGTTGATGCAGTTTGGACCCAGGACAACAGTTAGAGGTATTACTGAATGGTATTGCAGATATAAGGAGTGTGTGTTTAGTTATTTTTCTTCTATAAACTCGTTTTTCCAAGTGACTTTTACTAGTTAGTAATGATTACTTCAAAAAGTTGCATATAAATACACACAGTAGAAACTCATTAATTTTCAGTAATTTTGGAAATGCACATGAGGAATAGCTGAATTCTGCAAATCTCTGCTGTCACCCTGTGCCGCACTCATTTATAAAGAGAATTGTAGATTGTTTCAAATGCAACTCCACCTAGAATTTGTGAAACCAAGAGGAATGGAGTAGCATTTCCAGAAATGGAAATGGGTTTAGGGAACAGTCAAAATTAAGAAGCTTATAAAATCTGAGGAGCAAAAATGGGTCAAAATCAAATCATTGAAGCCCAAGGAAAAAAAAAGTATGGTGAAAATTGTGCATCATGCTCTTACTTCTGTTGGTTTCCTTCTATTTCTTAGTTCTGTGGGTGTTTTTCAGATTTTTTGTTTATGTTTGTGTGGTTTGGTTTGTTTTGCTGGCCTTTTTGTTTGCTTAATTGTTTAGTTTTAACTGCTGGACTATGCATATTGTGTCTAGGTATCCATTAGGTCTGGTCTAGGCACTTTCAGTGTTACATGTTTTGTTTTTCTTGTCAGACACTACTGAACAAAACTCTCTGCTGCCCAAATACTTTTCCATTGTTGTTTCTCTCTCTCCAGAGCACAAGGCTCTAATGTGAGTCAGAGAGATGTGGTTTAACTGTGGGGCTTGAACGTAGCATTTGTGATTTCATGTGGGTATGCTTCAGTAGAAATTACAAGGGCTTTTCTTGATATGACAACTTGGTTTTCCATAGTAAATTTCTTACTGGGAATGATAAGGAAACATGCTTTTAGTTCTTCTGCTAAGTTATGTTACCTAGCAAAGTGAGGATTAGCCTGGTTCTGCACAGGTAAGTAGACTTATCCATAGACCTACCTGATCTCTGAATTCTTAGGAATTATGGATGAGTCTATATTTTATTTAAAAAAAAAAAAAAAGCATTTTTATTCTTTATTTTAAAGAATCTAATTACCTGATATATCAAAATTTCGTGTTGAATTACAGTTTTAAAATCAGAGCCATTTGAAGCACTGATGTGCCCATCTGGTAATGCACTTGCACTTTTAAAAAATTAATATTAGTGCAGTCTGAATGGAGTTTTGAAGCTGTGGACCAACTTGTATTTCCTTCTTATCATTCAAAACTCAATTTCTAAATGGGACATTTCCTAATTCTCCAGCCTTGATTCTTGGAAAGTAGCCTTATGTTTCTTTAATACTGAATATAAAAACATTTCAGATGGCTAAATGACATTCTTTCACCCCTGCAAAACAGAGAGGGAAGTTTGCTTGTTCAGGCCAGAATTCCTAAGAACCAATATTAGTTCTGAAAATCCAACTGGAAAGCTGAGGGATTGTATCAATATATTCTGTGAGTATATAGCTATCCTGAAAGGTTTTTATAGGAAGATCACTGGATTTTATGCTTAAGAATTGCTGTTTTCAAATAAAGGTTATTCTACCTACATCCATTTAGTTGTAATGTAGATGAACTCAGGTCTTTCTTCTGGGAAGTGGCCTCATCCAACCTGGCCTTGAACACCTTCAGGGAGGGAGCATCCATTAACCTCCCTGAGCAACCTGTGCCAGTGTCTCACCACCCTCACTGTAAAGCACTTCTTCCTAATATCCAGTTTAAATCTTCCCTCTGCCAGTTTAAACCCNGATGTCCTTCTTGTGTTGGGGCCTCTAGAACTGCACACAGTACTCCAGGTGAGGTCTTACGAGAGGAGAATAAAGGGGAAGAATTCCCTCCCTTGCTGTGCTTGTAGTGCTTCTCTTGATGCAGCCCAGGACATGGTTGCTGTCTGGGCTGTGCATGCACACTGCCACCTCATGTTGAGCTTCACATCAACCAGGACCCACAGGTCCTTTTCCTCAGGCCTGCTCTCCAGCCATTCGCCACCCAGCCTGTATTTGTGCTTGGGATTGTGCCTACCCAGGTGCAGGACCTTAGACTTGGCCTTGTTGAATTTCACGAGGTTGGCCTGGGCCCACCTCTGCAGCCTGTCCAGGTCCCTCTTGTCAGATATCTTTCCAGTTCTGTTATTTCAGTAAGTTAGGTTAAAACCGTTTATAGTTTCTTGATTTCAGTTCAGGGTAATAAAGCATTTATAGTATTTGTTTTCAATTTCCTTCCTGAGAGGTATAGAGATAGAGGACTTCTTTTCACACTGCCTCTAAGACACAACAACCTATTGAAGCTGTAGGGAGGTTTGAGCAGTTGCTCGGTGTCTTTAGTTTCCATCATAAAGACCTTGGCTTCCTCTTTATAGCCTCATTGATGCAGGTAAGCCCCTGATGGGTCCTGCTTAGCCATTGTTTCAGCAGGTTAAACAAGCCCAGTTCCCTCATTTGGCCACACAGATTATGTGCTCCTATTTCTTGAGACACTGGCATCCTTCCTGGGACTTGTGCCAGTTCATGGATGTCTCTGTTGTGTTGGAAGATGGGGGTAGGACTTAATGCAATACTGTTGCCATCTCTAAAGTACTGCTGAAAATAATAATAGGAAGGAATAATTTGCCTAGATAGATAATACAGTGTTGGAACTAAGAGCGTTTTAAGGTTTGTTGGTTATGACCATAGAGAATTAGAGTTTCATAATGTAACTTCCATTCAGCTGTGTTATTTCTTTTTGCTCTCTGTAAAGAACATCATATCCTTAGTCAAAGAATCAACTAATTGTTGGACTAACCAAGTATTTGTCAGTTACTTTTCTGACAGCAAACCTCTAAACTCTGTCAATTCCAGTATGTTTAGGGGATAAGGAATTTTAACAGCAGTTTTTAAATACTTTAAATTCCATATGCCTTGTATGTACAACAGGATATCCGTACAATACAGATACAATAGATACTTAGTTTAAATATCCTCATTAAAGTTACAAATTATATTTTGCAAGGGTCAGTTGTACAGCTGAATGTGGCAGGTGAAGCACTGGTTGTTTTAAATTTGTTTTTAATCTTCTGTGCCAGCGTCCCGTGGGTTTGATCTCTATCCTTGTCATAAAATACTGATGCTTTTCCCTGGAAAGTTTGACCATGGCAGTTGAAGAATGTGAACACCTCTGTTCTGGTTACACAGCAACCTAGGCAGCAGATGGCAAAATTGTGGGGGCTGACTGGAATGCAGTGAGCTTAGTCAAGAAGAAATTAAGACATTGCAGTTCAGTTATTGTTCTTTCTGTGAAATGGCAATGGAAAGAAAAGACAAAATGGATTTTGTAAAAATTCCTTGCATTTCCAAGACTGGTTTTTAAGTGGTTACTTCCTTGTTGCTGTTCCTGCTTTCTAAAACTCAACCACACATTGTGAATAGGAGATGGTGATTTGTATTTCTCATGCAGTAGCTTATCTGAGAATATCCACACGTGAGCTTCCATTTTCTGTGCTGGGACAGCTTAAGACCTTGCTGTCTCCAGGTGTCTTCAGAAGCCTCCTGCTAGGTGTTGGATGAAGATCACATAAAGGGTTGAGAATAGTGGCAGCTGAGGAGCCTGGATAGACTTGCCTCTGACAGCTCAGCCACGTGAGCAGTGACTGCTGACTTGACACAGAGGAAGCCTCTTATCCACCATCAAATACCAGACTTTCTTGGGAGATACCCACAGAGAAAGCATGGTGAGCGAGATGGTGGCGCTGTCACAGAAGTCTGCCGAAGGCAGTTACAGTGTGAAAGTATATGCTGGATTACCTGTGCTATCCTAAATTACTAGGTAGTTAACATGTCTTGAATTATGTTGCCTTTTCTCTAGGCTGATTTTCCTTCACAATGATGGGCCCTTTTTCTTCATGATTTGGAGATGGAACAGAGAAGTGTGGCAATGTCTACATAGTGACTATATGTTATGATGCGGTATTTGCAGCTTCTTGTAGTCTTGGCCTGATTTGTTCCCTAGAAGTGTATTTTTCCTGCCCAAGCTTGTTAACAATATTTACATTAATCAATACAACCCAGTTCTCTCCCTGCCAACCTCTTGCTGTGTGGACGCTGGAAATTCACTTTGGAGAGTCTGATTTACAGTTGGTCATGTTTTATAATAGCTATGTTAGTTTTCCCAGTTAGCAATTCATCTTCCTGCATCAAAAGATGGCAAAACACCTGGTTTGTAGTTGTTAGTTGAGAAACTCATACTGCAACCTTCTCACTTCATTATGCAGAGTCTGAGGTGTTCTGGAATTTTAAAATGTTTCAGAAAATGCTTTTATGGAGGCTGTTGAGATTTGAGGTCATCCATTTTGTGTGCTTTAATGTGATGTTCCATTGTCTTCTGTTTATGTTTTAATTTTCCCCTTTCTTAACTTTTTCTTAGCTTATCTTGAACCATGAAAACAAGGGATCTCTTCAGAAAGTTGTTGCTTCTGATCAAATCTCCGTGTTTAGACAGAGAACTCCCAGTGAGTTCAATAGTTTACCCAAACAAAAGGACTCTCTTTGCGCCCTCTTTTTTTTTTTTTCCCCTTTCCTCCCCCCGCCCCCCATGTGAAAGTTGATAGTATCAAATTGAGGTAAGAGAGGTTCTGTGGAAGCTTTTAAAGAAGGGGTGTGTGTCTTGGACAGAATGAGAGCAAATGATGTAAATTTAGAGTCAATAGCAGGTGGTGTTCTTGACAGAAATGATAAATACCTAAACTGATAAGTGTTTGCATGATTACTATGTTTGATGAGTTCTGAGAATAGTCTTGTAGAGGTTTGAAAATCACCGAGAAACCTCTTTAGCTACCTGATCTTATAGTAGCATCTTCTGATGAGGTGTGCATAGGAGCTCTGCTTGATCTCAGATTCTGCCAAAGCTTCCACTAAACAGCATATTGGTCTATTAAGATAGATCAAACGAGAAATGAAGGGTGCATTCCTAAAGGTGTTCTTCAAGCTAATCTTTTACCCAGTGGTACAACTTCTTCTATTGCTCGCAGGAGTGAAGGTGCCCAGGAGATGTAGAATTATAGAATGTTTTAACATAAGGATGTAAAAAGTCGGGAAGGAACTGTCTTAAAATTCTTGGCATTGGACCTGCTTGAGTGCAAGAACAGTTCATGTCAGTTACATTTCTCCAACTTTCTAACACAAGCATAAGTTTAAAATGGAAACTTCCTGAGTGTAGTATGGCTGCACCGGTGCCCAGGAGTTCTCAGAGACAGCTGACGGATTAGCATGGGTGTGAGGGAAGAAGTTTGTGGAAATGAACAGCATTCAAATCCATATCTGAAACTATGAAGATAAATAAAGGTTTTTGAGAAAATGGGAAGACAAAGGAGAATTACGAGAGGGCAGAACACTGGAAAATGCTGATAAAAAAATTAAATAAACTGGTGAAAGCAAAAAAGAGCCAGCTTGATGCCTAGGCTCCATTGCTAGTAAGGCTGAAAATCCCATTAATTTTAACTAAAGACAGCATTCTATCATAGTATTAGGAAGAAAAAAGACCATCACCAGTGGTTAATTAAATAAAGCAAGTTGGCATTCATTGCGTGGACATATAGATCTACCTCACTTCTACAAACGTTGATTAGTTTGAACAAAGACCTAATAAAAATTATTTAAACAATTATTTCCTGGTTCTAAAGTGTTCTCTGGTGATAGATAACTATTTTACAGAATCATTAAAACATGCTTAACAGCAGTGTGTTAATTATGCAATGATAAATTATTCCACCTTTAAAAATTAATAGCATTTTAGTAGTAGATAATAGTATTGTTTTTTCTTTCTAGACAGTAAAAGAGTAATACTGATCTTTAAGCAATTACTTTTAGCAAACTTAGTATTTTGAAGTGACCAGTTCGCATTTATCTTTAAATCCATTTTGTGATCTTGTTCAGCTATACTATTTTTAAGTAATTATATTAATTGAGAAGTTGACTTGTGTCGTTATATGGTGATTTGAGTGTTTCTTTTATGTGACTCCACAGAACGATAAACTTATGTAGCTCACAATTATACTGTGAGCATGAAACCAAGAACTGGAACTTGAGGTTCCCAGTGTGCGGCAGACTCATTGTGTGACCTCACGTGGGACACTGAGCCTTTTGGTGTTTAACTTTTTCTGTAGAGTAGAGGCAATACAGTTTTAACTCTTATGGCTGTCCTCAAGCCTGCTGAATATTTGTAAATAGGTTGGAGTGGAAACCTTTTGTTTGTTTGTTTGGAATGGAGGGGATGAGCTGTTAATGCCTCATTCACAAAAGAAGGAAAAACATCCTTCAAGAGGAAAATCTTAAAAATTGCCCACAACTGAGATACTCTAGGATAGACAAAAATTTTTATTGCTACTTTCTCTACTTCCCGTTCAGACTCTTACTACCCTTTTATCTCTGTGCATCTAGGAAGAAAAGCAGATGTCATTTCAGCCTCACTTCTATAACTAGCAGTGTTTTGCTTAGTATTTTTTCTATTGATTTATAAGCCCTTCTCTTGAAAAAAATAGTTAATATCTTTGCTCATGTCACATGTTTTTACAAAATGTGGCTATCTTTCTGATTCAGTTTGATGCAATCTTCTTCTAATGGCTGCTTAACATCTAGGATAGGAATCAACATGGTACTTGACATATCTTTTGATGACCAGCTACTGAAGTATTTAGGATACAGGTATTATTTGAACTCCCTCAAAATAGCTTTTCAAGAAATACAATGTAAATATGGCATGTGGGCTAATCAAGATACTAAATCAGTTTTGCATGATGAAGCCTGAAAGACCACTGTTTTTTCTCCTGTTTGGGCACCTGTCATGTGTTTGTGAAGCCTGCTGTTTCTCACGATGCTTTCAGTGGATCACAACAGATGAAATGTAAATGAAGAATTGGTTGGTTCATGTGTGCTACACTCTGCCTCAGACCTTGGACACTGGCAGATCCTTAGCTAATAGTGAAATTTTACTGGTAGAGTTTCCAGTTCTCTGGTGATGTCCAGCTCATGAGGTTCAGAAACCAGAAACCACATTTAATAACATTTAGAAATTTTTATCTGAGTTTGTCTAGCTGATTTTTCAACTGACACAAAGTTTGTTTAAGAAACTGTGTCAACTGGTCACCTATGATTCTGAAGCCTGCTAGTACAGAGAAAAGGATGTGCTCACATGTATCAGCCCTTGCTGCCCAACACTCAGAGGAAAATAAGGAATTAGTCCTTAGCAGTAAGTGAATGATGTGAGACTAAGACAGTTAGCAAGCTGTCTGCTAGCTCCTGGGCTTCTCACCATTTCTCGATGGATGTTATTTTTGTTGTGGGATGTTATTTTCATAATAGATTTAAACAGTTCTGGGGTTTGCAAGAAGTTCCTGGAATACAGAAATCTCAGAAGATAGTCTTGAAATAAAAATATGTATAAGTAGATTAAAAAATATATATGATAAAAATATTTGGCACGGTGTTTGATTTCATTGTTTTGTTTAGAATTTTGACTGTCCTTAGTCTGGACGTACTTCCTATAGCTTTTATTTATTGAAAGGAAAATCATTTAAACAAAACAAGAGAAAAACAGCTTTTCTCTGCACAGCACAGAATGCCTTATAAGCACTGTGTGTCTTCTAGTACTTAAACATGAATCAGTCATCAAAACTGTTCTGAAATAGCCATTTCACATGCCATACTAAATACATCTAATTTTCAGTTCAATATGCGGAGCAGCTAAAAGGAAAATTCAGGGTATGGAGAAAAAATGAATGAAAAAGGAATACAAAAAAATCCAGAGACTTTTCAATGGAAAATGAGGTTACTTTATTTCACCAAGCAGACTGTCCAAATTTAGAAGAGCAGCGAGGCTGGTGAGGGATTGTGGAGGGCATGGTGTATGAGGAGAAGTTCAGGAAAGTGGGATTGTAATCTGGAGGAGGCTGAGGGTAGATGTTGCTGCTCTTCACAGCTCTCTGAAAGGAGGTTGGGCTGAAAGTGGTGTTGATCTCTTATCCCAAGTAACTAGCAGTAGGATGAGAGTAAATGGATTTAAATTCTGCTGGGGAGGTTTAGGTTGAATGTTAGCAAAACTTTCTTTACTAAGAGATGTGACGTGTTGGAACAGGCTGCTCAGGGAGGTGGTGGAGTCACCATCCCTGGAGGTGTTCAAGAAGCTGTAGATGTGGTGGATCAGGATGTGGTTTAGTGGTCATGGGGGTTGGATTATGGTTGGACTCGATGGTCTTAAAGATCTTTTCCAGCCGTACTGATTCTATAATTTTTGGCCCAAATCAAAATCAGAATACTTGTCATGAACAACATTTCATCTAACAAGGTGTGTATACTGTAGTAGCATTTCATTTAAAACTGCAATTTATTAAAACTGCAATTCTTTCCAAAACGCAGAAGCGATCCAGAAGTAGAGATGTACTTTTTCGCTAATATTAAAATAAGCCAAGAATACAGCTGTTAGCCTTTTTATTTATTCTCTGAAAATGTATACTGTGCCACAGCTGAAATATTGAATTTTCTCATCTCAAAAATAGTCTTTGCATAAAATAATGAACAGCATTTGAATCTCTAAATCACAAGCTTATTTCCAGTTGTGGATGATGAAAAGAAGTACAGGCTTTTAGGAAACCTGTTTTTAATGAACAGAATGGTACATAGTGTACTCCTTTTTATTTATTTATTTCTTAAGACTGTTTCTAATATTGTATGCACTATTGTAATGTTTGATGTAGTTGTGCTAGGTTATTTAGGGGCACAAAATAAATGTGGAGTTCTTTGTTTTCTCTAGAACTTCCAAGTGATTACTACAGTCTGTCTGTTGTGAGTGGCAGTTCTAATGATCATGTAGGTTGTAAGAAAGTAAGGGATCATTAGAAATGCAAGAAACAAGCATGCAACTTAAGTAATATCAGTGTACAAATCAACTTAGCCATTAGAATTTGTTTTGAGTTCTCCCTCCAAACCTCCAATTGATTTGACTTTGCCAACACAAAATGTCAGTTTTTTAAACCCTAAACCAAAAAGAACTGTTTTCCACTTTTCAGCTCCTCAGCTTTTTCTTCTTTCTCCACTCTCTCTCCTCTTCCCTTCTCCCTTCTCTCACCCACCTGTCTTTAGAACATACAGTGTTTTAGTGGCCCTTGGACCACCCCACAGTTACTATTTACAGTCTTGTCAGGACTGCTGTAGTGATGTCCAGGTAAAATAGCTGCTGAACGTGAACATAAGAACTTACCTAATGAATACTGGGTCCAAAGTTTTTGACATGGAACTCAGGACATGTCCCATATTTGTCTGTACGTCAGCAGCAAATACACATCCTATTTATTGCTTTAGATTTGCTGCCTGTGGAAGGCCTGGATCAGCTGAGACTGTGCACCTCTGAAACTCAATGAACCCTTTTGCAAGTCATAAAGATCTTATTCCAAAAGTGAGATGGGAAACTATTAATGCTTCATGGATAATTAAAATAATGAAAAACAGATTAAGTCCGTTGTTGTAATACTCTGTAGTGTAAGTGGGTCAATATGAACAGTCTCAGTTAAATCCTTTGAAACAAAAGAAATTATTAAATCAGTTACTATTTTGGTTGATTACTCAAAATAAACCATTAATTGAGTGCTCTTGAGACTGGCAAATCAAAGAGTATCAGGAATTTTGAACTCAAATTCAATCTCACCCTTTTTCTCACTTAACCAAAGCCATCACATTTTACCTTTCCAAGAACACATTACATAAAGATTTGACTATCTAAGAGGGAAGGTCATTAGCTTTGAATCAAAACAGTATTTCATATATTTTGGTATGAGAAAAATGTGAAACAAGTTCTCTAAGCATGCGTTACAACTTTGGTCATATTTCAAACTGTGTATCATGATATATCTGCATTTTAAGAGTAAGTTGTGGATGATGCTATGGAACTGCTTTTTGCCTGTTCTGTTCATAGAAATACTCATAAAAAGCAGAAATGAGAATGATAGCAGAATCTACAAGAAAGTTTTCTTGCATTTAGGCATTTGGGGATTTGCCCTCTTTTTTTCCTGAATTTCCTATTAATTGAAATACTACAATAAATATGAACATGTCATTGAGTAAAAGCACCAATAAGAATGTTTCTTAAATCATCTAGAACGTTTCAAGTATTTCTTAAAATTTAGTAAAGTTCAAGAAATTTTTAAATAATATAACATTATGAGGATTAATTTGTTCACCAAATTATGAAGACATCTGATTTATGTAACAAGATTTTACTTAAGAAAGATCCAAGTAAACCTTTTGGGACCTACTGTTCCTATTTCTAGGTTTATTTCCCTGTGTTACTCTATTGAACTTGTCATGGTATTGACAGGGCAGACATTGAGTCTTGTATTCTGCATGTGAGCATGACTTAGGAATATTTCTTAGCAATATCAACCGTAGAATGTTGTTTTACTCTTTTCTTTTATTTTTTTGTATTTGTAGGGTAATCGCATAGAATTCTACCAAAAAACAAAACAAAAAAATGTTTGTTGAGGGAGCAATTCCAAAAAATCTTGTCTGCCTAAGAACTGCTTTATGAAGCAAATATCATGGAAATACTCAGAAGCTTTATCTCAGTCATTGTAAATCCTTCTTTTAACCATAGTAACAAGGAATTAAATGTTCTTGCCGAAACAATAGAAACCAGGGCAGACAGCTTATAAAGTTTGGCAGTCATAAAAGCAAAAAGCTGTTTGTTTTTCTGAACTGACAAACAGTACCTTCATATGGAATAATAAGCTTTTGTGTTAAACAGGAGCGTGAAGATATCCAGAGAGCAATTGGCAGGTTTTGCTCAATACTGTACTGTGTTCATCTGTTTCCTTGTTTTGTAATTGTGATATATTAGTATATGAATTTGATGAGATAGGATTGAACTGAGATCAGAGCGCCAGGCGTCGTTAATCTAAACGGTTGCATATCTCCTCAAACTTCAACCAACTGTGCCATCAGTGTTAATGTGCTTTACGGTTAACATGGTTTACAGCTTAAAAAATATTACAGGGCCAAAGAATTGAGCAGAATAATTATGGCATACCAGACATTTAGTGAGGTGAAAAACAGGAATGTGCAGCCTTCCTTTCTCTTTAAAATTCTAAAACTAACCCTCCCGGTTTGAAGTGCTGAATGTCTTCTGATTTTGTTTTGGTTTTCCTGTGTGCGTTGTTTTGTGGTTTCTGGGGTTTTTACCCACTGAAATGTACCATCATAGTTAAAAATAAGAGAAAAAGGAGATAAAAATAAGCATGTTTACACTTTTTTATCACTCACAGATTGTGGAGTACCTGTGGGTGGCTTAAAGCAGCTGTTTCTCCTGGTTACCTAACTTTCTTTAAAATACAGAAAGAAAAAAAAAAACCCAAACCCTACAAGTTTAAATGTCAGAGTCTAAAAGGAAGCCAAGAAACCTTTTCTCAAGCTCACTAGCTACTCTGGCCAAGTACATTTATTCTCTGTTAAGGACATAAGCTATTTCAGGCAAAAGGCAATGATTTAGCCAATACTTCGCCAGTGTTTATGACCTCTTTTCCTGCAGGTGCAGCCTACAACAATGAAAGACGTGACTGACTTCTGGGGGTTTATCAGCTTTCACTGGAATGCATTGTTGGCAGAGGCCTCTGAAGCATTCATACTGCTGAAGTGCTTTGGTAGTTCTAAGTAATGACTCTGGCTTGGGCCTGGGTGTAGCTGATGTGCAGGCCCCATTCCTATTCTGCCGAGTGGGCTTTTGCGTAGGCACCTGAACTGAGAGAGGACAGCAGGAAAGAATATGTCTTCAAGTGGCCCAGCTAAATTTGTCAAAATTGTTTCTTCACCTCCTTCGCCATGTGTAGAAAGTCAGTCTTTGTTCCAATTTTTGCTTGTTAGCAAATCTGTGTAATTTTTATGTGGAAAGATTCCATTTCCAGCAAAAGGTTTTGTCATGAGGATTTCTCAGGACTGCTACAGACCTGGACATAGGAAACCATGAGAGAAAGACTTTCCTACAAATAGCAGCTCAAAATAATTAGTACCCCAGTGGTTAGGGTGTTCATACTTAGTGTATTTCTTGCTTTATACAGTATTTTTCATTTTGCAGTTTATGCATGATAACTGTGCATATATTAAAGTATATATGCCAGAGTAAGAGTGTCCTAATTAAGTAAACTGTAGGAGTCTGCCTCTTTCTGGTCCAGTGAGTGAGATATTTACACAATTTTAAGGAATTTTGCTGCTGAGATGGATAAACTGGTCATCTTGAGGGATCTGGTCATGGCATGTGGTGCACAAGAGCAGCCAATTCCCAAAGAGTGTTTGGAGAATCATAAAAATGCAGAAATGTCAAGGCTGGAAAGGACCTCTGGAGATACCCGGTTCAACTTTTTGTTGAGAATGAAGCCTCAGATTATGTTATCCAGAGGCAATAAAATGAGTTGCTGCAACTTGTGAACCCCTCGTTAAAGGATAATGCACGAGTTTGATCTACGTTAATGCTGAATAGGAATCATCTCTATGCAACACTCCTGCGTGCTTCATTCTTAATTGCACACTACAGGAAGAACGGAAATAATTAAAGCTGGTTCGAGTCTACTTTCCATGTAATGTTGTATAACAGGAACAAATATTGTGCTGTCAGTGTTGTTATCAGTGCTCATTCAAAAATCAAAAGATAAGTTTTTGTTTTATCATTTATTTTATTTTTACACTCTTCAATGAGATGATAATTTAGATAGAATGCAATTATCTTACAACATTTGGTTCCTCTGTGCCTGGCTATTCAGGTTAATTATTTAAATTTCTAGGGGTGCATCATGTGGGTCTTTCCTTTCTTCTCGATCTGTGCCTCATTGTCTTTCAAGCGTAAGTCAGGGAGGGTAGAATAAAATATCGCAACAACATTGTTCAGTCTTTTGTTATCCTTTCCTGTTTCTAGGTGACAGTGACTGACCCCAGATATAAGAGTGACTTCTCCAAAAACATCCTGCCTAGCTCACAATAATGGATATAAAAGACCGAAGGCACCGTTCTCTGACGAGGGGCCGGTGTGGGAAGGAATGTCGCTATACAAGTTCTTCACTGGACAGTGAAGACTGCAGAGTACCAACTCAGAAGTCATATAGCTCAAGTGAGACGCTGAAGGCATATGATCATGACACCAGGATGCACTATGGAAACAGAGTGTCTGACCTGGTTCACAGGGAGTCTGATGAGTTTCCAAGACAAGGTATGTTTAAAGTCATGACTGGTTCATTTAACAGTGATATTCAGTAGACAATCTCTGTTTCTTGCTAAGATATACCAGTATATACAGAGCCTTACTGAAAGCTTTATTTCAACTTCCTTTTTAATGAATGCATTATTTCAGCTAGTCTGTCTTAAATTAAGAAGTTTTTTCTCAGATTCTTGATACTGTCAGATTTCACTGTAAATGAGGTGAACCAGAATCTACTGTTCAAAACATCTGATAATCACAAATGCCAGTGACCCTCAACCAGATATTATATTTGTCGTGGATCCCAGGGCTAGTCAATATGCTGTCTTTGCGCTCCATTTCCTAGGTCCATTTTAGAAATAGTAATGGTATTTTCACCTAAACTTGTCTGTCTAACAGAGTACCTGTACTGAGCTGATAGCTAAAAGTACTGTTATGGTAAAACCTCATATGTGTATTAATTATTCATAAGGTGGCTCAGAATTCCTTTCCTATTCTTAACTGATGTGCATTTGAAAGGTGGGAATGGGGATGCTTTTTCCTTTCACTTCATTTTGTCACAGCCTACCCTTACCTCATAAAAACTGGAAGGAGGAAACTCATCTAATTAGTTTTTAAACTGGCTATAAAATGTTACCACAACATCAAGATCCTAGAACTAATATTGGAAATAACCTGCCTGTGTGATCATAGAAGCAAGGTGAAGAAATTTCTTTTATAAAATGTTCTTTGCTTCCAGTACCAATTAATTAAGGAGTTGGCAATCCAAATGTTTTTTGTTGAAAAAACTGATGATAACTTTGCTGTCTGTACATACATAGTTTTGCTCTCATTCACATATTTACTTGTCTCACTAAATGTGAAGACTCTGTGTTGAAACCATTAGTGGGCATTGCTTCATGGGAACAGTGTTTAATCAGCTGATTAGCTTCATGTCACAGTTTAACTCCAGCCAGCAACTTAGCACTACACAGCCACTTGCTCACTCCTCCAAACTCCCCCTGGGATGAGGGAGAGAGTCAAAGAGAAAAAAGCAAAACTCATGGGTTGAGTTAAGAGCAGTTTAATAATGAAAATGGAATAAAATAATAGTAATAGTTTTAATAACAGCCATGATAAAATATCATAATAGTAATGAGACTGATCCTCCTATAACAGTTTGCATCGCACCCCAGTTTCTATACTGAGCACGATGTCCTGTGATGTGGAATATCACTTTGGCTAGTTTGGGTCAGCTCTCCTGGCCATGCTTTCTCCCAGTTTCTTGTGCACTTTCTTGATGGCATAGAATGGGAAACTACAAGTCCTTAACTTAGGCTAAACACTACTTAGCAACAACTAAAACATCAATGTTATCAGTGTTATCCTCACACTAAATCCTAACCACAGCACTGTACGAGCTATGAAGAAGGAAATGAACTCTGTCCAAAATAAGGACACTTGACCAAACTGCTACTTGATTGAATCGTCACTCAGTCAACGATTAGATATGATTTAACAAATAAATTACATTATTTAATTTCAGTTGAAGAATCAGATATGGTTCACATCAAGGAGTTTGGAGGCACGAAAGTGTAGCCCTATGTGCCTGTCAATGGAAGGTGAATTTTCTCACAATCTTTAATTGCTGAAACTGCTATTTTCTATATGTGCTTGTTAAAGTTGTACGACAGTTCTGTGCTACACGTTGGTAATATTGTGTCTCTGGAAATGCTAAGTTATCACACCTCTCTGTGGAGAATTTACAATGAAAGGTCATTTTTTTTATACTTGATATCATGTCATGCAACTTGTTTAAAGCATTCTGCCAGCAGTCAGTGTCTGTCTTCACCTTTAAATCAAAACATCTATTAATTAGCATTGCTAATTATACCCTTGCCTGATCCTCTATTTCTCTCACATTTATGTACAGAGATTAGGAATTGTTTGCATTGTGCTTGGTCTGTCAAACAGCCACTTCTATTTTCTGAGGTAATATCTGCTTAGATAGTCTTTCATTGCTTATAGGTTATTTGCCTAAAGGTAACGCTTCAAACTATAACTAGATCATACGAGCTCCTAGAGCCACTTTCACTGTGGTTTGTTCAGTCTTTGTGTACAGGAGTCATATAAATATTACTTTTCCCTATCTGGATGATTGATGCTTCAGCTCAAGTGCCTCATTTTAGTTTCCAGGTCATTATTCGGCATTTCATGAGAGTGTTCTTTTTCTCTTGATTACTGATTTGACAACTGTTCATCCTCCTCCTGCTCTTAATGTGTTCCTATCTGCCCTCTTTATGAGGGGGAGTGCAAATTGTTGGTAACTGAATTGAAATGCTCAGATTTTATAGTGGCTGAGTTTTGTTTGGTTTCTTTTTTATAATTTTATTTTACACTGTTGTCCTATTCCCCCCACTAGTCTGTGTTGTTATGTCTAGATGAATAAAGTTCATATCAGAGAAGTAATAGTGAGGTTTTTTGTAAGTGATATGAGCAGTAACTCCTTATTTTTTGGCTTTTGTTAAGTTTAGAAAGCAAATTTCTTTAGAAAATAAGTCTGTAAGATGATTCTTTGTATTTGGCAGCTCATCTTTCTGATGGTACAGTTCCTCTGCTAACATGAAATTTGAGATAATGCAGCAAGAACTAGATTAGGACTTGGTACATATTCTCAATTCCTACATTAATATCATATGGTCGATATAATAGGAAATTCTGTTCATTACATCTTACGCATGTGGTTTCCAGCTGCAGACATCTAGGAACTTAAACATGTAAATTTATTCCAAATTTGAGTGCATGTTTTGATGGGATTAAATTCTGTAGGAAATAAACATGCTTAAAATAAATAGTCTTTAGAGAATGTTTTATTCTTCTATTATAAAAAAGCTTGACACATTATTTAAAGCAATTTTAGATATTTCCCTCAATATTTTGTCCTTCCTCCTACTAAAGCTGCATACATTTGACTTACTGAAAAAGTATTTGGTTTAACCATGGCAGTGGAACTGCTCAAAGCAGTCATTTTTAGCTGCTGCCTGGTCATACGGTTCCCTGTTTTGAAAATCCATAAAGCATAAGACCAATTTGTACCTTTCTGTTTATGACAATTCAACAGTGAAATGCTAATAACGAAAAGTAGATTTGAATCTCAGAAGTCTGAAACAGATCTTCTTGGTTTGCTTTAGAGTTTCATCGTCCTTCTGTCCTGACTTACTTGTTTCATTCCTCATCAAAAATCAGATCTCCAAAATATAAATACCTTTCTAAACTAGTGTGAATAAAGCATTTGAAAGGAAAAATGAATGTTGGTGAAAGTTTAGCTCTGAGACAACAACTTTAAAACTTTATCATCATTTGCATGTTTTGAAATAAGTTGGGTTTTTTGTGCTAATTTTGGACGAATCTGCCTAGCAAAGGTTCCTCTTTGCCTAAGTGCTACTTTTTGTAGTGATATTTGGAAGTTTTGGTACAAAGGCAATGAAAAGTGATGTGACTGGATAGTACCTGAAGCACCTTTCTACTGTGCTTTTCCTAAGATATTTACCTGCCATTTTTCTAAGTAATAAAATTCCCCTCTTAAAGTCCGTTTTTAACATATCAGTAATAATGCCTGTACAAAGTAGTTCAGAATAGGTTTAGTATTTTTCCGTTGAACTTACTTTCCAATCATCTTCAAAACAGCTGTTCATACTGACTAAAATGACAGGTCCAGTGCATACCTCAGCTAATTAATTTGTCTTAGATTTTCCCTAATATACATAAAAATATATTTTTCATTCAGTACCTGCTCTGGGTACTGGTAAGATCTGAATCATACAGTCCTTAGGTGTATATGAGAAAATATTTATACATTACAAGATTTATTCAAAGTTGAGGAGTCCTTTTTGAATACTCTATTTTAAAATTAATAGGGTTTTTTTTTTTTTGTACTTTTGACTAGAATATGTCAGAAGCTTAACAATAATGCTGACACCTCTGTATATTTGGAATATTTTACAATCATAGGGTAATACTTGAGTTTCTCTGTATGCCACATATTTTTCCACCAAAGAGAGCTAATTAGCAAACTTTTTGTTTGTTTGTTTTGAGTATTGTTTGGTGGTGGTTTGGTTTTTTTTTTTTTTTTTAAGAAAATACTTTCATTCTGATTCCTCTGCCAGTACAGCATGGTGGTACTTTAAGGCAAAAAAAATAGGGATTTTGGAAACCCTTTCTTTAAAGAGGCTGTTTTTGAAAGGCAATTTTGCTTTGAGTATACTTTGTAGAAAAATTGTGCCTAGAAGAGTGCTCTGCTAAGTTGTTAGAGTTTTAAACTGGGTATTGAATGAATGTTTGCACAGTTTGCTATTCCAGAGTTCTTCACTTGGCATTCATAGCTGATGGGTTTTGTGTTTCTGCCTGAGCCAAGTGCCAGGCTTCGGCTGATGCAAAATTTATTAGCGAATAGTTACAGTGAATTGACTGCTTTCTCATTCTCGGGTCACATCTAGTTTAGCAGTAAATCTCTGCTGTGAAATGTTAGAATAACTGAAGTATATGATTGAAGTTACCAAAAATGTCTAAAAACTAAATCAAAATTAAACCACACCAAACAGGCTTCTGAAATATTTACATGTTTTTTATTGTCATGGCTGAATTCTTTATATTGTGTCACAGCATCTCTTCTTATATGGTGCGATAATTTCACTGAGGAACAACAGCCAATACCTTTCTGGATGTCAGCTCAGATTCCATTTTTTTAGTCTTTTATACTTTTGTTATAGTGTTTAACAGCAGAGGCATGTTAACAAGAGCTAGAAAAAGCTAGTGACAATGATTATAATAAATTCTTTATAATGTCCCTTAAGATTCTTCAGGATTTTTATTAACATCAAGTAGAAAATCAAGTTACTGCAGTGGAATTCTCAGAGAGGGGCACTTGGGAAGTGTAATGCATTCGGTTTTCTTTCACATGATGTTGTGCTACTATGCTATACTACTCACATCTCTTGGGCATTACATACTGCATCTTTTCTCCACATATATTGAATGGTTTTCTTGAAGAAAAAAAGGAAAAAAACAAACAAATAACCATTCGCATCTTCAGGAAAGTAAGGAATTGAATGGACATTTGTATATTTTTGGAATGTGCAGAAGATGGCTTAAACACCAGAATGCACACACTGCTTCAATGCATAACTCAGATTTCAACTCAGATGCATTGGGAACAATTTTTAGGTGTTTCTTCTCTACTTTTGTTTTACAAAAACCTTATTTCTTTTCCCATGTTCTTCTGAAATATCTTACTGTTTTGGGGGGCTAAATTCTAGGCTCAGCGGACAGCTGGTTGGTCTGTGATGGTTATTACTATGTTTGTATTTGTTTTCTTGCTCCTGTTTGTTCTTCTAATACCTCAATGGATTATGTGATTTTGAGAAGCTTTTCAAATATTGTGACTGGACTCAAATATAGTTTACTTAGTAAGAAAAACATAAGGAGACTTTCAAACAAATAAATAAACAAAACCACCACCCAAACATCATTTTCTTCCCTAGAGAACTGTGGATGATTTGGAGTTGAGTCAAAGTCCTGATGAACAATTCACATAAAGCCTGTAAATGGAAATCAAAATTAGTAGAAAAGAAAACAAGAAGCAAGTATGATTGGATAAGCAGGGCCCAGCATTTTTTTTGTTTGCTCTCCTTGGTTTTTATTATTTGTCTCTGGATTCAGAGTTTAAGGTCAGAAAAACTACCAGTTATCTTGTTTGGCCTGCTACCCAGTTGCTCATTAACATTCATCAGATTATTTCTACATTGATTCCAGTAATCTGTCCTTGAATGCAACACATTCTGGAGTCTCAAAAACATCAATAGGCAGAAAATCCATCATTTCCACTGATAGGCAGCATCTGTGGGAAGTCAGCCTCCATTTTAAAAGCAGATGCCAGCTTCTCCTTAGATTTTTGGAAACTGAGTTCAGTTGCTAGCCGTTAGATCTGGTGATGCCCTTTTCTGTTGTAATGAAACATCCATAATCACAGAATTGCAGAATGTTAGGGGTTGGAAGGGACCGTGAAAGACCATCTAATACATCCCCCCCCCCGCCCCGCCGCCAGAGCAGGATCACCTATACCAGATCACACAGGAATGCATCCAAGAGGGTTTTTAATATTTCCAGAAAGGGAGACTCCACAATCCCCCTGGGCAGCCTGCTCCAGTGTTCTGTCACCCTCACAGTGGAAAAAAAATTTCCACGTGTTCATACGGAGATTCCTATGGCTNTATATTGAACAGAACTGGTCCTAGTGCTGACTCCTGAGGGACTCCAGTAGTTACAGGCCTCCAATTAAACTCCATCACATTGACCTTAACTCTCTGGCTTCTTTCCTTTAACCACTTCCCAATCCACCTCACTACCTGATCATCTAGACCACACTGCTTCAGTTTAGCTGCAAGGATTGCATGGGCGATGGTGTCAAATGCTTCACTGAAATGAAGATAAACCACATCCACTGCTCTACCATCATCTGTCCACCTGGTTATGTCCTGAAAAAAGGCTATCAGGGTGGTCAAACGTGACTTCCTCTCAGTAAAACCATGTTGACTACTCCTAATGGCCCTCTTGTCCTTGATATGCCTAAGGACAGCTCTGAGAATAAGTCATTCTGTTGGGTTTTTGGGGATGGAGGTGAGATGATACTCAACATTTTTTTCTTTACAAATTCAATTAGATGCTGCAGTTCATTCAATGTCTTTTACATGGGTTCTATCTGTCTAGGTAGAGCTCTTCAAACATCTGCATGCATAGTATCATTTTCTGTCATGAAATTGTATTTGTTTCTCATTTCTGAAGCCTTTCCTATCTTTTAGTTTGGGTCTAAAAGAAGCAAAAGGTACCATAGCAATGCCATGTATGTCTCAGTGGTGTGGATAAAACCATGTTGAAGGGACAGTGACATGTATAAAGACATCTGTCAACTACTTTCATGTCTGTAGATCTAAACTTCAGATGAGCTTTTTCTGGTAGCTGTCAGTTCCTGTTGAACTGCTGGTCCTTTAGGGTTCCTAGATTTTTCTAGTTTGGATAGCTGACTAGACAAAATAGCATGGTGATATTTTTATACATGGCAATTTTTTAAGATGAATGCTTAGCTGGAAGTGTCTTACAGTGAATGTAAAAGTACATGTCTATGAATGCAGAGCATATTGGAAACAGAGATTTACTGTCCCAAAGTGTAATGCTTACTCAGCCATCTGATGAGATTTGAGCACTAAACAGTTTGAGAGGGATGCATAAAACTGGTTTATTATAAGATACTGTTATGAATTGTAGCAGCTTTCCTTATGGTATAATGTTGTTGCCAAACAAGCAGCATGGATGTAAGCAGTTTTATTTGTAATTACTTGCTTACATTTCCTTGGAATATTTGGGTTATAGCTGTTTGTGATTCCTATTCCTCCGCTGGTGGCAATCCATACTTCCTGTTGAGTTGCAAATGAAAAGGTATCTGTTAAAACCTTCTAGAGAAAAGCCTCTCTGAGTAGTGCTGTTTCTTATACCCAGTATAGAACGGGTCTCAGATGTTTGTATGTGTGTGTGATAGAATAATGTTTAAATAGAGACACAGAAAGCATACACTGGAAAAGTAAAAAAAATTCTCTGTTTGTTCTTAATGCAGAGAAAAAGTTGAGATTTTGTTGTAGCTGATTTCAAGCAGGACCAGAAAATGGAGAGAGGAATTGCCCTCCGAAACAAATGTTACAGAAAGTACACTAGGCTGTTTTCTAAACTTTGGTCAAAACCTGGATGCTACAAACACGATTTGGCACTTGAAGTATTCTTGATGTAACACTTCTGCGCCCATTGTCTTGCTTATGATTCTTTTCCCCGGGCTGTGTAGCTGCCATTGGGTTTGATGATGCTGGTTAGCTCTGCTTTCCTTACAGCAATCAAATGTTTTCACAACGCTTACTCCCAGAAAGTACAATACTTATTGAAATAGATTACAAAAGAACAATTTGATCATTAGCACGTAAATGTCTCCTCAGTGTAGTTTATCCAGCGTAATTTTGAAAGTCAAGCTTTGGTCTCAGGTTAATTATTGCACAAGATGCTTTTTCATATTAATACAAACTTTGCTTGTCAGATCTTGCCAATATCCATCCTGTTCTACTCCTTGCACTGCTTCCTTTATCCAAGATGTCAGTCTGGGTGTGCTTTGACACTCCCAATATTGTAAACGTCTTTCAGTTGTGTGGATGTTTACTGTCAGAGTTCTCTTTTCTTGATCAGCTCGATTTACCCACTCTTAAGTTTTTAAGTACCTGTACTAGTGGGAAGTGTCCCTGCCTATGGCAGGGGGTTGGAACTAGATGATCCTTGAGGTCCCTCTTCGAACCTTACCATTCTATGATTCTATGAGTCTTGGTAATTGCTGTCACTGTCTTTCTTCTCTCAGCATACCTTTTCCATGTATTCATAAATTTCATGGAAAACTTCATTTATGGTGGGATTATATTAAGAGCTACAACAGGAAGTTTTCAGTTTGATAGTTCCACTGGCAGTTGTTAGACGTTGCTTTATATTTTACATCAGCAGCATTTTTTCCTGTGTTCAGTGTGAAAGAGGAGAAACTCGGTCAGTTTTACCTAGAAATGAGCAAGTTGTATGCTGGCTGCTGGCTAGAAACAAGTTTACATTTCAGACATAAGAAACAGTAAGTGCTCAATTGCAGGAGGACTTAGTTCAATACGACTTTGTCTTCTCAAATACACCAAAATCAATTCAGTTTGTTTAAGTATGCGTATTATGGGATAAGCAGTCTAGCATTCTAGCTTTTTTTGATTACTTCAAGTAGTATGTCGTGTTTTAATGATGGTAGTTTTAAGGCAACATATTAGCTGTTATAATATTAATATTTCAAATTATGTAGCCAGACTACCACAAAACTTGTTATAATCAAACAGAATATTACTTATATAGTGATATCCACTTATGTCTTGGAGGTTTTCTATCACTTAAGATGGGCATTTGAATGATATTGTAGAAAAGCTAAAATGGTACTTAATCTCTGTGGGAAACTATTACATTTGATAAAAATATTCACAATATGCTAAAAGTTTACTGCACAAAAAGTGATAATCTGAATGACAATCCTGCTTAAATGATCTTACCAAATTGTCGAAGAGGTGGGGAGGTTACTATTAGTCAGACAGCTGCTTCCTTTAGGAGTTTGAGTTTCTAATGAGTCTACTAACTGATGCAATTGTGTTTTGGCACAAATTTTAAAATCATGACAGGTTGGTTGGTTGGTTGGTTTGTTTTTGGTAAGGGTAGGCAACTAAGTATGTGTGCTCTTATTATTTAAATTCTTACAAACACAAAATCAAAATGAATTAGACATTATTAGCAATGTCTGCTTCAAGCGCTGGATTTGTAAAGTAGGTTGTTAATAATATGAGGAAAGATATATCACAGCTATAATGCTATGTCTTCCAAAGTTAATGAACAGTTACAATTTTCATAATGAAAAATTAAAATAAGGTTAAAGTGGTTTATAAAACTGCCTATAGATCTAGCAGCAGTCTCATTAGAAGAAAGAACATTAAATCTGAGGAACTTGGAAATACATATTATCTAGTATTGATAGAAGACTAAAATCCTGTGCTTGTATTCGAATGTGAACAATTCAGCCGGAACACAGCAGAGAAAAATGAAATGTTATTTGCTTTCTGGAATCACTGTGTACACAACAGATTGTGGGTTTAGATGTCCTCAGTACTTATGTGAGTCTCTCTTGTTGATTCAGTGCAGCAATCTCTCATCTGTGTTTGCCTGGTTCCTTACCATTTCTTACGTAAAATGAACCTTTGTGCTTATTTTTGCTCTTAAGGAATCGTAGTAAGGCATTGGTTACTGTGCCTTGGCTCTTTTGGGCTAATTGCAACAAAGCAACACAGGTGAGGTGCAGGCTTAATGTATTAAGGTCTTTTTGAAAGTCTGCTGCCCACATCTGTTTGCTTTTGAGTGCACAGGTAAGGCTTAGCTTGAGCTTTAGAATTGATCCTTAAGAAAAATGTCTCACTTCCATGACATTCAGCTTCAAACCACAAGAAGCTGCTGTGACATGTTCTCTCTGTTCTTTCATTGGCCTGAGTATCAGTGTAGAGGTGGGATGTGTGTTTCATGGTTGCAAGCTGTGAAACTGCCTTCTCTTCCCACAAGGGTTTGCCCAGGTGGGTGGTTGTGAAGACTCCATTGCACATAGGGAAGCTTTGAGAGGTTGACAGCATCAAAACTGAGAAGAGCGCCGTAATGCTGCACTTCCCTGAACTCCTTTTTTCGTTTTGTGCAATCCAGAATGACTGTAGTCGAGAGTGTATTTGGAATAAGCAGGCTTTGTGGTTATCAAATATGTCAGCTTTGCTTTTTGTGTTTATATGTCGGCTTTGTAACTCTTATAAGCTGTTATTGCATGACAGACTCCTCCATCTTCAATTCAGTCTCTTAAATTCATCTTCTTCCTTCAGTTTTTGACAGCGTAACAATGTTTTAGCTTGATCCAAGTATATCTATCCCACACACGGGGCTTTCTGTATGACATTTTCTTTGTGGACATCACTACACTAGGCAGAACAGTCCTTGTTAATAGAAGTCCTCTGAAGTATTGTTTTAGAGTGATTGTTTTGGTTGATCTGTGTCTTTACTACTTATGTCTATAGCCTGTGAAAACATAATGGGATAGGGTTAATACAATTCTTATCCAGTCTCTGTTTTACTGCTGAGGGTCTTAGAATCCTGTTTAAGAAAATATATACCAAAAAAAAGAAATTCCCAAGTGTGGCAATCTATTTCCTTACCATGCAGAGGTGATATTTATAAAACAGAAACTTTGCTATTCCAAAACATGATGATTTTCTGTAGAACAAGATGGAGTATGTGTGCATGGAAGCAACTTGGAATAACCAGAATGACTTGGTAATTAAAGAAACCCAAAATTAAGAGGTGATTTTCACAGTTGTAATACTGCGTTGTAAAATATACCAATATGGTTTAATGGTACTGATTCAGTTATTGAATCTAAAGTATGAATTGGCTTAGCTATGGAGTAGTGGATTGAGAGAATAGGAATTTAATTTAGATTCAATTTTGTTTTCTGAAAATTATAGTTTTTCTAACATGTAATGATATTGAGTGCTATTCTAAGAACATGTTAATTAGCCCAGCATCACTACTTTGGTGTCGTCATTGTTAAACTGTAGTTGGAGATGGTGAAGTTGATGCTTTTTTTCATATATATAGAGTGGTTTGGGTTGGAAGAGATTTCAAAAGATCTAATTCCAGCTCGCCTGATAAGGACAGGGTCACCTTTCACTAGATCAGGTTGCTCAAAAGCTCCAACCTACCTAGCCATGAAAACTTGAAAGGATGAGGCATCCACAGCTTTTCTGGGCACCCTGTTCGAGCATCTCACCACTCTTCTTCCTTACATTTAATCTAAATTTACCCTCTTTAAATTTATAGCCATTACTCTCTTTCTCATCACTACAAGGCTTTGGAAAAAAGTCCCTCCTAAGCTTTATTGTAGGCTCCCTTCAGGTACTGGAAGGCCATTATAAGGTTTCTGCAGAGCCTTGTTTTCTCTAGGTTAAACAGCCCCAACTCTCCCAGCCTGTCCTCATATAGGGTAGGTTCTCCAGCCCTCTGATCATCTTTGTTGCCCTCCTCTGGACCCACTGCAGCAGTTCCATGTCTCTTTTATGCTGGGGTCACCAGAGCTGGATGCAGTGGGAGTCTCCAGGTGGGCTCTCGCCAAAGCAGAGCAGAGGAGCAGAATCCCCTCCATTCTGCTGCTCACACTGCTTTTGATGTAGCCCAGGACATGGTTTTCTTTTGGGCTGCCAGTGGCCATTGTTGGCTCATGGTGAGTGTTCCATCAACTGACACCCTCAAGACTGCTCTCAATCTACTCCTTGCCCAGCCTAAATTTGTGCTCGTGATTGCCCCAGTGTGGGTGTGAAACCTCGCACTTGGCNAGGACAGGGTCACCTTTCACTAGATCAGGTTGCTCAAAAGCTCCAACCTACCTAGCCATGAAAACTTGAAAGGATGAGGCATCCACAGCTTTTCTGGGCACCCTGTTCGAGCATCTCACCACTCTTCTTCCTTACATTTAATCTAAATTTACCCTCTTTAAATTTATAGCCATTACTCTCTTTCTCATCACTACAAGGCTTTGGAAAAAAGTCCCTCCTAAGCTTTATTGTAGGCTCCCTTCAGGTACTGGAAGGCCATTATAAGGTTTCTGCAGAGCCTTGTTTTCTCTAGGTTAAACAGCCCCAACTCTCCCAGCCTGTCCTCATATAGGGTAGGTTCTCCAGCCCTCTGATCATCTTTGTTGCCCTCCTCTGGACCCACTGCAGCAGTTCCATGTCTCTTTTATGCTGGGGTCACCAGAGCTGGATGCAGTGGGAGTCTCCAGGTGGGCTCTCGCCAGAGCAGAGGAGCAGAATCCCCTCCATTCTGCTGCTCACACTGCTTTTGATGTAGCCCAGGACATGGTTTTCTTTTGGGCTGCCAGTGGCCATTGTTGGCTCATGGTGAGTGTTCCATCAACTGACACCCTCAAGACTGCTCTCAATCTACTCCTTGCCCAGCCTAAATTTGTGCTCGTGATTGCCCCAGTGTGGGTGTGAAACCTCGCACTTGGCGGTGGAGTCACCATCCCGGAAGGTGTTTAAATGGTGTGTGGACCTGGTGCTTAGGGACATGGCTTAGAGGTGACTCTGCACTGGTGGGTCAAAGATTGTACTAGATGATCCTGAAGGTCTTTTCCAACCAGAGGTATTCTGTAATTCCGTGACATATCTGAAATACCTTTATCACTTCAGCTTTCAGGAAAGAGGGTGAAGCCAAGCTAGATCTCTGCATAATCTTTACCTTCCTACAGCTTGTTATTAAACGGTATTTTTCTGTTGTCAGCAGCTGTAGGAAGAGAGTATTGTGTTTAAATTCTGCATATGATCTTTGGCAGCTATAAACTTCCCCCTAAAACCAAAGGAAATCTGTTAGCTGTTGAAGCAGCTGAAGTAATAAGTAGACCCTGTTGCGTAGGAGGGCAAACTGTGTAACCTTATCATTTAACTTCCTCCTGTTTCACTTAAAAACATCTTTGCACAGACTATCTTAAATTTCTGATGACTTGAGGTTGTCAGTTAACATACAGCGAAATCTGAAATGCAGATGAGGGGAGAGAGGGCACTTGTCGAAAGTGGCTTCTTGTCTTACTGTCAAGGAGACTGTTATGCATGAAGCTTTATATTTCTGCTGGAATCTGTAGATATTTTTGGATATGCAGGTGGTAGAGTGTGTCTGACAAATTTTCTAGTTCTTTTTTCTCTCAAGGAATTCTTTGCAAGTATCTTACATTTTAAGCAAAATATTTTGAGTAAGTTTATGATTTTGTTGTTTGGGTTTTCTTCTTGTTTCTCCACATTTACCAATAAATTATGTGGTTTTGTCATATTGATTGGCCTTTGTTAAGAACTCCTTACCTGTGCAGAATCATACTGGTAAATAAATCCCAGGAGAAAAAATCTAATGAATCTAAGTGAAGTCGCAGTATTTTCAGTATTGAAAAGGCAAAGTAAATTTTGAGATGTGAGGATTGATGTGGATAAGATAGAGAAGATGAATATGGCTGGACAGATGTAATTCTGAAAGAGGGATAAAGAACTTATCAGTATGGGCTTTAGGGTGATAACTCTGGATAGAAGCAGCAAGAAAAGAAAGCATTAGCAGAATTTTTGGAACTACCTCTTATCCATAAGGTCTTAGCAGTAAAGTGGCCTTCCCACCCATGGAGAGAACTGTAAATATGACTTTGCAAAATGACCTGGAAAGAGGTAAAAGGAAAAGCATGTCTAGGATGGTATCAATTGACGTTGCTTTGTACAGCTTGGGAGTGTCATTTACTAATGATGTTAGCAGACTGGGTTCTGCTTCGCACCTCCAGTCAAATTGCCGTAGACAACACTAAAACATATCTATGGGGAGCTAATGCATGGCTGTAGATGGAGGCAGTATCCTGAAGCTCATCAGCTTCCATGTGCTTTCAGCAGCATAGGCAATTCCTGCTTTAACTTTATGTACCTTCACACTCCTGTTGGATCCTCCTCTTCCTTTATCTATAGTATGTTTCCATTTCAGGAAGTGGAAGCCAGAAAATCAGATTGTGTGTTCTACAACCTGGAAAGCATTGTCTGACAATGACAGGAGAATGACAAAAGGGGAAGCCATGTTCCTCAAGGTTTAGGTTGACCAAACTTCCAAGAGTTCATGAGCAGCTGATTCAGCTCAATTTTTCATTTGTGTTTGCCCAGTTCTTTACCATTTCTTAAGTAAAATGGTCCTTTGTGCTTATTTTTACTATTAACAAACTGTAGTGAAGCATTGGCTTGCCTCTTTTGGGCTAACTGCAACAAAGCAACACAGGTGAGGTACTGGCTTAATATATTAAGGTCTTCTTGAAAGTTTGCATAAAGCCCCCAAGAGGTAATGAGCAGTGGTGGCAGCAAATGTAATAGGTATTCATACTTGTCATTTTTTTTCTTTGCTGTTGTTGCTTACTGTATATGGTACAGCTGATGCTTAAAGATGGCTGAGATGTATGTAGTTAGCTTTATTTACCTGAAGGTGATGTGACTGAACCGCATTTAACATTCCATCCTTTCTTCTTCATCTTGTGAGTTTGATTTAAAAAGAGATAATGAGCTTCTCCAAATAATCTTACTGCCAGCTATCTTAAATTGCCATTTAGCTTTTTTTGTGTTAATTTGGTAAAAATACTGCAAAATATCTTTCATAAAATCTCAAGAAATGTTCTACTGGCACAGAGCCTTTTTAGTAATTCCTGAGTTCAGTGGTGTAGCCTAAATACTTTTCAAAGGACAACTATAAATCAAGTCTTGAGAGGTCATGCCTCTTAAATTCAAATTACCATGTTGTTGTTTAATGTTTCAAAACCACAGACTGACTCAAGTGGCGTAACTGACTTACTCTGAAATGCAGCTATGGTCACGTCCATATCTATATGGAATTCCTAATGTGCAAGATATCAGAGTAATCCTATGTTGCATATACAATTGTCAGAATAAAACATGTTTTTTAACATGGCAGGCCTATAAGTGGAAGAGTGCTCTAACAGATGGTAGCTAGAAAAAGCATTTTCTGGGGGAGGAGGGATGCCTCACAAGCCATTGGCTTGCCCAGAATACACAGCCTGAAAAATGGCATGCTGAGACTGGTTTTGCAGGTGTGAATGGCGGAATGCCTTGGTGTGGCCTGTGGGACAGGCATCCTGGAAAGCTGTTCCATCTAAGCAGAGATGAGGAAAAAAGCTTTCCTTATTAACTGAGAATTAATTAGATTATTAAGAATATAGGAGGATTGTTCATCTTTGAACAGAATAAATATTTTACTAGCAATGTTTTTTTTTTCCAGTTTTTGTTCATCACCGATATAGAAAGTTGAGGAATTTAACTATTCCAATAGTTTGACATAGGTATGATGATTTCACCTTCCAGGTCACTGTGTGTTTATTTTGTTGGATAGTCATAACTAAGAGCGCAAGGCTCCTAATTGCCATGCTGAAATGCCAATGCATGAAAACACTCTGAATGGACAGGCAGATCTGCTAAAGTCATCTATTGGGACAACATGAGTTTGAAAACAAGTTTGTTTGTTTCATAGCCAGATGAAGTTTCTGTACATCCTACTGAGAGGCAAAAAAGCCATGATATTTATATTATTTTAGGATTTTATTACTTTTTTTAATGTGTTTGACAGGACAAATGACAGTAAGACTTCTAAAAGCTATTTGAATCAAAAATGGGAGACTGGTAAAAAAAATACATACAAATAAATAGCAAGAAATCACAAACCAATGAACGCTCAGAATACTGTATACATTTTTTACATCAACATCTTGTTTTAAAGAGTCAGTCTCTTTTAATTCAATTTATGAGCTAGGAGTGTGTTGTTCTTTAGCTGGATAAGGATTTTCATGGTCACCTAACACACTTTACAGAGTTGAAAGTTTGTATTTGTTGGCTCAGTTTTCAAGTGTGATGAAAAATTCTGTGTGAATTTACCTATAGTGATAAAATTAATTTTTCTGTTGCTTGTGAGAGCGCTGCTGGGAGTGGAAAATTGCATGGATCAGTGGACAAATTTATTTATTTTTTTAATTCCCCCTCCCCCCCAAAAAAGTAATTTATGAAGAACATGCTTAAGGATATTTTCTGGGCAGCTTCAGTTGGTGATCTAAATACAGCACTGAGAATGAAAAATATGTCGAAGTACCTGAGTTTATTTGAGGGAATGTCCATATATGGGTGATTATTAGATGCTCTTCTTGGGTAATACTGAGGTCAACAAGTGACTTATACAGATTTGGAGTTGGTTTTGGGGTATCACCTTTCCCTGCTTAAGTTTTTTCCCCCACGATCCATGTTTCACACTTTTGTATCTGAACTCAGTGAAAATTCAGAGCTTGAAGCACCCTGCTCTTGCAAAGCCTGTAGCTACACTGCTGTCTTTTTTAGTGTTTTCCTCTTTTTCTAACCTTTAATAATTAGCTGTGGTGTATCTGAGTTGACTGTAAGAAGCAGTCGTTTTAATTTGTACAGTTTTCATTATGCCGTCATTAATGCTTGCTCAGGATTTTGTGACTGCTTGGCCACTGCTCTTTGTCATGTATTTCAATGTTCTGTTCACTTTATCATTCTGTGCTGGGACTGAGTGTAAAAGAATTGTCACTTTGTTCATGTGAAGTGAAATTTTGTGTCAGTAGGGCAGTTATCTGCTGAGATTGGTTTTAGTTGTTCTGGATGAATGTAGTACATTATTGTCCTAGGTAATATACAAACACTTGAATGTAGTAATAACGGAACTGTAAGATAGAGAGGCTGTTTTTCACTGAATTAGAATTCTTCCATGCTAAGAGGAATTTTTCCTTTACAGGTTCTTAAAGTATTGCATTATAAAGTACCAAAATGCATTCATATCATAGCTTTATTTCTATAATTGTGGGTTTGCTTTTTCTTTTTAATAGGAATATATTTGATACATGTTATATATCTTAATATCTAAAATATATTCCTCCCTTTAGAAAATAAATAGGATGGTACTTTTCAACAATAAGCATTTATTTACTTAGAACGTAGATTTTACATTCAGAGTTATGTGTTTGGAAAAGAAGAAAAGCAAACTGATTATTATGAATGATAAAATTATTCAGTATTGATTTTATTAACCAGTAGTTAAACCAGGGCACTTTAAGGTGCAATTCTTTTTAGCAGGCCTCTAAATGGTAATGTCTTGATGTGCATGCTGATCTGTAGTGAAAGGTGGTGAGTGAGAAGTTAAGCAAGATTGAAAATCTAAGGAAAACAACTTGAAATGCATCTACTTCATCTTTTATGGAGCTGAAAGCAATATAGCATGGAAGAAGACAAAGACTCATCTGAATACTTAAAACTGAAAAATGTATACATTTTAACTAATTCATGGGCTTTTTCCTGAAAAGAACAAACGCTCAGATTATGTATGTCACCCTGATGTACCAAATCCTACTGAAATAATTATGAGATGGTTGGATTTTGTTATTTTTTTGCTCTTACTCTAACTCACATATTACACTATTGCAATAAATTATGTTGGTTCATTCCCATTTTACAGACAAAGTGTGTGAGAAAAAAAGATTAAATGAGTTGCTTAGGGGCATGAATAACATTGTGAGCAGAAAAAGGAGGAAAGATATCTTTGCACTTAGATTATTAATCCATTTTTATTTATGTTACCTAGTATTTTCACTATGCCTTTTTTGCCTCACTTATCTATTGACTGCGTAGTCTGTACTCTTAATCCAAAATTATTTTGATTATGATCATTTATTTTGATTCTATGATACAGTGAAATTTCAAACCATCCCTAACAAGAGACAATTTCACTTCAGCTGATTCTCTGTGTGTTGCCTTCTCCAGTTTTCTGGTGTTTCTGGGAAATAGTTATTGCCTTTATCCATTAAAGAAATGTAATAAGAATTTAGAAAAAATTTAGGTTGCTTTATTTGTTGTTGCAACATAGAATTGAAAAATATGAAGTCAAAGACATGCTTTTGCTGAGCTTTATCAAGTTAGGAATTACTCATGCTCAAGCAGTTTGACAGCTTTATTCACTAATTTATTTAATGAAGATGTCTGATGCTGCTAGATTGGGGAGAACAAAAGATAGTCAAAGAAAGAGGAACAAGTAGGCTTTGAGAGACAACACTAGAGGCTGAGTGAGCACTCTCACACCTTAGAGGTGAATGGTAAAATTGAAAGCAAAAATTCAAGGAAGAAGAGAAGAAAAGAAGAAAAAAAAAACCCACAAAACTGAATTTACAAAAAATTTTAGAAATTGTTTAACTGGTAAGTGGGAATAAGGTCTCAGAAGTAAATGTCATGCATCATGAATCAAAGTTCATTTTTTCTCTCTTTGACTGTCTGAAAAATGCAAATACTTCTTGACCGGGATTTTTTTGAGAAGACTTTTGCCTTGCTGGATAAACCCAGTATTCAACATGCAGGATCTTTTTGAGAAGTAAGGGTTTTTTGCTGCTTCTGACCACAGTCTCCATTACTTTAATACTTTATTAGTGCCCTGTGGTGTCAGGAGATCTAATAATGAGTCAGTTTTCCATTGGGAAAAGGCAGCAGAAAAAATGCAGCCCGTGATCATGGATGTCCTTGCATCATAAGAAAAAAGACAATGCGTAGCATAGCACGGGTGTAGCCTCTCACATTTGAATGCTTTAGCACAAACATTTCAGCCACTTTTTGTTGTATAAACCTGAGAGATTTTTGTTATTCTAGCAAATGAGTGCTTTTGTGGTTGATATTCAGAAGGAAAATTGTGTTTTGAGTATGTCGTTGTGGTCACTTGATTATTTGCAGTACTGTTGCTGATAGCAACTTACATTACTCGTGCCACTATAGTTCAGTCACGTGCAATATTTAGTCTTTATCAAAAACGTAAAATACCTAAGGCTTCCAGACTGCCTTATTGAGACTATCCCATTCTTCTAAGCAATGCATTCATTAATATTCTGAAACAAGGTGATTTTCTGTTTTTCTGTAATTCAGGGTATATCTTGCTGTCAAAAATAAAGATTCTTTTTAGAAAATTGTCTAACCAGCCTTGAATCAAACCCTAAATTTTAACCCATCAATTTGGCCAATTCTAATTCTTCAGGCAGATGCTGGTTTAAGAGCTCTCTCTTCCCATTTGTAACACGATGGGTAATATTGTGAGTCTCTTCTCTGTGTGATACGTCAGTATATCTGCAAAGCATGATGTATTGGCTTAAGTACCAGCAGTGCTAACTAGAAATGTATATATCGTGTATGTGGTAGCCACCCTCATCTGTCCACGGGGAACAGGACGTTCTTTATCTACCCATTTATATTGCAAAAGGATGAAAAGATGAGCTACCATCGGATAACTATAAAGTCCATGGGTAATCCAAGTAAAAACTAACCTAATGGACGGGGGGGGTGGTGGTGTTTGGTTGGTTGGGTTGGTTGGGTTGGTTGGTTTGGTTTGTACTTGGTTTTTCTTTATGCCAAGGTTTATTTTAATTCTAGAGCAGGTGGGAAGGCTCATGCAGTATTTGGTAATGTTCTTCCCCTACTTGAGAAGATTGTAGATAAGTGGGAAGAGACCCAACTGCCAACTTCACGTCCTTGCAATTTCAGCTGGACTGATCCTGTCAGGATTTCTTAACATAGTAGTTGTTGTCATACCTAAATGGGATTCAAATCAAATAGAAATTACTTTAGATTATTAGTTTTTTGTATGAGTTTAATTCACAATGTTATAAAGTCCTATTATATTTTGAAGTCTTATTTTATATAGATACTGATGCACAGAGCATTACTAGCCTTCATTTTTTTTCAAGTAGAAAAACATTTGGGAAATAAAACCATAAGCTGGAACTGATCAAGCGATGGCAAACGAGGATTTTGTTTCCTAGCTGTTTCACCTCCCTTTTGCCTTCTGAACCTCATCAATCAGTTAGAGGTGGCTTGAAAGTAGAACATGGTTCACTGATAGGGAGGATTTTATGGAATTTATGGAGGGAAACTGAAAATGTGCTCCAACAAGTGAGGAAGAACAAGGGGAGTAAGGGCAGTAGACGGAAGTGTAGGAGTAGACGTGTCTTTACTTGCAGATTTCAATCCTACTGCACACTAGTAACTCTTTGCTGTGTAAACTACACTCACCAAACAAGTGCTTAACTCCAAAGGCAAAAGAGCTCATCTGACAAATATACTCTCTATAGGCATACAGAGAAATACGTACTGTATTGTAAGAAATAGAAATAATTAACGGTCTGCCTTGAGAAGTCAACAGTCTCTAGAGGTCATTTGTGCCTCTCAAAATGGATGTTATGCTGTCTACACTGTTGCTTATTGGGCTGCAGTCACAAGGCTTGTTTCCCAATATAGTTCAATTTAGAAATAAGAAAGACATTTTTTAAGTCAGCTTAATGAATTAAACCAGCTATCATGCTCTTGAATTTCATACTGTTACCAGGCTCTACCTACAGTTATACTAGAAAAGAACTCTTATGAATCCTTAATAATTTCATCTCAGTGAAACCTCTACCACTGAAGCTCAACTAGTAAAAACCTAACATTTTATTTTTGTACCTATAGTGTTCTGGTTGCCTGGCTTTATAACTGAAGTAAGGCAAGACTCCAGGTAAGCAATAGTAACTGTAACTGAATCATGCAAATAAAATGAGGGCAATTTACCCCTATATGCTTGTTCTCTTACAATACTTTTAAAGTTCTTCTAAGAGAAGCAAAGGTTGAATTTATTATATTAAGAAATTGCGTGGTGCATTTTCTCCTTGTGCTTTCTTTTTGCAGAATGTTTCCCCTATGTTTTTTCATATCTAGAACATGTCTGAGTTTGAAATAGGAGCCTAAAGGTTTTTCTGATGAATTGCTGAGATCTATTAATTTGTATGGTTGGTTTGTGCTCTCCTTTGGAAAGCCAGACGTGCTGGTGCATGCTTTGGTTGTGTTGGAAATGCAGTTATATTTTAAAGTGATATCTAGTCCCTGTAATATTTTTTTTCTATCAGTGTCAATGTCTTTGGAAGACTGAGTCTCTGTAAGGTTGAAAAGAGTCACTTTAGAAAATAAAAATAAATTGTATGTAAGAAGTTTGCGAGGGGAAGCTTCAGTGGCTGGCAAAGGCTGTTTCAGGACTACTGAGGGGAGGAGAGGAGCTCTTTAATACCAACTCTTCCTGTAGCCTGTCAATTTATTCATGCAGTGGACCTTGCAAGCCCAATTCACAGATGCTATTTTCTGCTCCTTACTGAATAAAACTCAGTGCCAGGTCCTGAGTGTAAAGATTAATTAGTCAGTGAGTGTTAAAGGTCTGTTAAAGCCATTATGGCGAATGTCCACAGAGACAAATAGGGGCTATAAAACATTGTGTTTGAAACCTAATTTTACATGTGTATTTTTCATTAATAATAATGATGGTAGTAATAACTATAGTCTTTTCATCCTGAGAGCTCTCGAAGGACTAAATGCATAGTGCAGTGCATACTGTGTAGGAAGGATTGTGCTTTCCATCACTTGAAATGCATTCTTTTGGAAGACATCCTTCCAGTTATGCTGAGCTCAGGCTATTGCTGGCCATTGCACAGACAGCTGTGCACTGCAGGTCATTCAAGCAAGCTTTTTTCATCCCAAAATATTTGTTCTCTGAGTTGAGGGTACCAGAATATATGTATGTCACTGCTTAAAATGACAAACAGAGAAGGACATACAGTTACGTGTATTTTACATTGTTAGCTTAGACTTCAAAAATGTATTCTTCCAATTGGTTGCCAGCTTTCAAATAAGCTCTAATTTACAACACTGTTGAATTTTTTACTATTTATCAGAAATTTGTGACCAAGTTTTGCATAAATGGGAAGAGTTCTTCATAAATATAAGCATATGCATGTATTGAAAATACTCTTGCTCCTTTCTTTGGACTGAACTGCAACTATTCTGTGTGCACTGAAAATGATTGTCTGCGTTACCAGCAGCTTGGAAAGTGAAGTGATGCTCTTTGCACATTTTACAGACTTCTTTGAAGTTTTGTGTCATTTTTGTGTATAGTTTTAATTGTGCTTTATGTTTTGAAAACTGGTGAAGCTTAAGCCAGGTCAGATGAGTAACTGGCTGACACAACCTCTTTCTTACTGTTCCCGTATGTCAGCCTAGCACTGATTATTACACATGTAACAGTATTCCTGCTTTCCTTTCCACAGTATGAGATTTAAGCAGGGAAAGAAGTCCCTGTAGATGCCTCCACTGAATGTTGTAGATTTGTTTACCACATTATGTCCAGCTATCTGGAACTTGTTTGATTAACATAAGCTTCATTTACAAAACTCAGTAAATGGACTGAAATTGACTATATGGTTGCAAATGGGGGGAGGGGGGGAAAGGAAATCCATGTGATTGGAAGGGTATTTCCTCTTCTAAGGTGGATGCTTGCATTGTCTAGTACTTTAATCACAGGGCAATACTTGGATCAGAAGAGGCCAAGTTATATCTTAAATATAAAAGAAAATAGATGGCATTTTTTATGTCAAAGCATTGGACCGTTAGTCACATTCCCAGATATTGATACCAGAATGCTTTCCAGACTCCTTGTTATATATTCATATCTTGGATTATTTGAAGTATTTGTTGGTTGTCTCCCACAGTAGAGGAAAAGGCTTGCATTTAGCAGTATCTGCGTAAGTTATTTGAATTTTTTTCTTATTTTAAATCATCTAACTCCTGCAGCTTTTAATGGTTGCCTTGTTCCTTTAGGAACAACAGCAAGCTACTGTTTAAGCTGGTGCATTCATGTCAAACCTGGAAAGCACAGACAAGAAATGGAAAGATGATGAGTGGCTGACCAGGCTTCCAGTGCAAAAATAACTACAAAAGAATAGATAGAGATGGTAGTTATTATAGTGTCTACTCTGCCCTGGTGAGACCTCATCTTGAGTACTACGTTCAATTTTGGGCTCCCCAGTTTAAGAGAGAGGGATCTGCTGGAGAGAGTCCAGTAGAGGGCTATGAGGATGACTAGAGCACTGCCTCATGAGGAGACGCTGAGGGACCTGAGGCTTTTTAGTCTGGAGAAGATTGAGAGGGGATTTAATAAATGTGTATACATATCTGAGAGCTGGGTGTCAGGAGTGGGGGCACAGGCTCTTCTCACTTGTTCCCTGTGATAGGACAAGGAGCAATGGATGTAAGCTGCAGCACAAGAGGTTCCACCTCAATACAAGGGGGAACTTCATTACTGGAAGGGTCACAGAACACTGGAACAGGCTCCCCAGAGAAGCTGTGTAGTCTCCTTCTGTGGAGACTTTCAAGACCTGTCTGGATGTGTTCCTCTGTGACCTGAGCTAGATTGTATGGTCCTGCTCTGGCAGGGAGGTTGGACTGGATGATCTCTTTGGGTCCCTTCCAACCCCTGACATTCTGTAATCCTGTCTGTGTTAAGTGATGCCATGGTGCAGTAAGGAAAGGATATTCTTGAAAGGAAGAGGAAAAACTGAAAAATGTGATGGCCCTTACCAGATTTCTAACTGCAACTCCATAATTGTATGAATATTTTTAACTCTATGTATCATGGTTTTGAACTATATATGTCTATTATATGAGCTAATTATATGAATATTTTGGAGCCTCTGTGGATAGGTATATGAGAGGTTTAAGAAATCTAGCGCACTCTAAAGAAATTAAATTAATCACTCTCTTTAGCAGTGTATTTAATATTAGCTAGTGAATGAATGAAGTCAAAGGGCTAATAGATCTAGTGAGTGAAGTACTTGCTTTTCAGCTGTAGGTCAAGCAGCAACTGCAGATCTCCAAGGGGCACTTATCCTGGAGACAACTTGGTTTCAGTGTGCTGAAGTGACTGACAGAGCCAAGGGTATGACTGACAGCTGTGCTTTTTGGACCTCATCAGAATACCTAATGCTGCTTCAAACCCTATCATAATATTTCACATCTCGCAATGAAAGCAAGAGGTATACAGAGGTATAATCTCTTGAAATAACATTAACTTGTAGAAACACACTTTAATTCTAACAGTTATCATCAAAGAGGATTGTTTATTTTAGGATTTAGTTCTTTTTTTTTTTTTAAGTATCTAATTTTACTTGCGTCTGGTATCAATTATGTAGGAATTGTAAGTGCTGCAGAAGATCTTGTGGAGACTTCTAGTAAATCACAACATTTCAGATGCCTCATTTGCCTTTCAATGTGGCAAACTACCAACAGTACACCGGAATAATATATATGTTAAAATTAATAGTTGTGCGTGACAGTTTTTTTCCATGCTGAGATGTGTGCCCACAATTCCTTAGTTGTGTGTATGAGAGTAATTCCTCACCAATGTTACAAAGAGTTGCAAATGGTTGAAATTTGGGCTAGACATTTTTAATTTACATAGAAATGGCACTCCATAATTAAAAATTGCAGAATTAGAGAATGTCTGGTTATAGCCATAAGCTTTGATTTAGGTTTTGTCTTTTTCAGCACTTCCCCGTTTTGCTCAGTATTTGTTGCAGTTCATGTATTGAATTTCAATGCAAATAGCTGTTGCTTATTAGTGATTAGAAAACCCAGTACAGACCATTGTCTTCTAAGATGTGAACGATCACATACCACAGAGAAAGAAGTGCACTGACAATATATAGGGCAGGGTCAAAATGTGTTTGCAATTCACAAACAATAAATAACAACAGTAAAAGTGTTTGACAATAAATGTGTCAGAGGGAAAAATAGTACCTGAGTTATCTCAATCACTGAGGAGTGAGAAGAGGGGGCAGTGTTCTTTGTAGATGAATGACAATACCACATTGTGGCTTGTTCGTTATTTTAAGCTTCTAAATTTTCCTTTCAGCCTTTTACTGCAAAACTAGACTTGAGTGTTTCATTATTTACAGGTAATATGAATTCATTAGTCTTCTCACCATTTCATTGTTTCACCGAATGCTTTTTTATAAATAACTAACCTTTTGTTTTTAGTGGCAAAAGAAAAAAATATTTTGGAGTGTATTTTGAATATCACAGATGAAGCTTTCTGTTTGTTTGTTTTCCTGTTGTTGCTTTTTAAATCTCAGTGATCTATGTATGATTGTGTAAATGATGTGGACAGCTCACGTCTAACATTAATCGTTGCACTACAAAAGAAAGCAAAGTTGTGCATGATAGATCTTGGATACTTTGTATAGTTATTTCACGGGGAGTAGAGACTAACAAGAGCCAGTAACAGTGTGTAATTTGAAGCCTACTGTATGACCAGCAATTACAGTGCTAGAAGTTACATCTCAGATAGGCAGATATTTGCTGGATTCATTCTGTAAACCTCTGCAAATACTTCAAATGCAGGTTGTGAATATAACATTGTAGAGTAGCAATTTATTACACCATAATTTTGTTTATGGTGCTATTGATTAGCAGTTTGACTGTACAGGCTCAAAGCTCAGTGTTTTGTGGAATAGCAGTAGCCAACAATTACACGTCATAGTTCTTGTAATTTTCATATGGTTATCTTCTATTAACAGCAATACCTAAATTAGGTTTTCAGAGGTTTTACAGGCTAGATGATTTTTAACTGCTCCTTCTCACATGAAAGGCTTAATCTCCTTCACAGCAGAGACCTCTGTACCTGAGCAGTATGCCTTCTAATGAGGGTCGTAGCAATGTAGATGTCCTCAGGATGATAGCATCACCTGACCACACTCCCTTTCCTCTCTCCCCATGGTGAGACATGTAGCAGGCGGAGCCAGGCAGTAGAAGGGTCTGTGCAGCAAATGTGCGAGATGCTGCTTTGCAGTCAGGAGCTGTTTGTGCAAACATCAGAAGGAACATAGGAGGCTTGGTAGTGAAGTAGCACAAGCCTAAAGGGCTCACTTATCTCTTCATGAAGCTCTAGTAGTCATAGCTGTTCCTGAATGGGTGGTCATGGAGTTCTTGCTCCTCAAGCTGGCAAAGGGTCCCTGTGGATATACAGATCCCTACCCGCAGCAGCAGGGCACAGTACCCATATCAGCAAGTGCCCTTTCTGGCTCTGACTCTTCCTTTGTTTGCAGACCCAAGGCCTATGTTGCCTTGCCAGTGATAGCTCGATGCAGTGTACATCTTCACTTCGGCCTCCTTGAGAAAGTTTGGGTGCTGGGTCTGTTTGTTGCTTTGGAATCAATCTTTGACATACGCCAGTTGTTAAAGTAGGTATTAATATGAAATAATGAATTTGTGTAATATTCAACTTTTCTGTGGCTGTCTATCAGAAAGTTCTGAAGTGGATTTCTTTAAAGACTCCCTGTCTCCTGAGGAAAAGGGGATAAGGCAGTGTGTCCCTGGACAGGATCTATGACTCATTATGTCAATCAAACTCCACTTCAGAGGGGAATAAAGAGATTTGTATCTCAAAGCTGTGCATAACGACTTCTCGGCTTTTCATTTCATATTTATGAGCGGTTTACTTTGAAGTGTTTATCAGGCAATACGCAGAAACATGAGAGAGCATTGCCTGAAACCATGTTCAAGTGTCTAATCTGTTAAATGCTTGCTGAGCAGGCTAGTTCATCAGTGCATGCAATGCAAAAAAGAAAAAAAAATAAACTTTCTGAGTTTTTGAGGGTTTGAAGCAGAATCTTTATATTAACAATATAAAAAGGATTAATAATGCCAAGCATTTTGAAATAAATGTAATATATGAAACTTACAAAAGTCGGTTATGTTCTAAGTAGATAAATAGTTCTTTGCTTGAAAGGAAGTTTCACAGTACTTAATACTAAAACTATACAGTGCCACATCTGTTCTTAAAACAGGAGTATACAGTGACCACCAGATTCTCACTGTTCATTTTGAAGGCTTGAGGCATTGTTTAAAGCAGACTTCTGTAAGCTGCTTTCTCCCCCACCAAAAAGGGCAATTTGCTGATAACAGAAGTGTTAAAAGCTGATAAAAGAATAGCAATGGCATTATCCTGCAATGGAAACACATTTTTGTCAGTATTTCCCATTTGCTGTCTGCTGTTCTTGCAGTGGAGTTCTGAAGAGGTGAGTGTGGTTAAATAGGTCAAAGACAAAAAAAAGGCCAAAATTTCAGTTAAAGTAGAAATAACATGACAGTGGTTTTCTCATTTAAATATAACTACAAGGGGTTAGCTAGGAGAAAGCATGTGCCTGATGATCGTTGTTTTGTTCCCTGGTCACACATTTTCTGCTACTATGCGTCTGAAATCAGGCTTTGGTACTTCTGGCTAGATGTGACTGGTAAAGACAGCCCTGCAAGATGGAGGACATTGAGACTGCAGGGCTAACAAAGTGCTCCAGCTGCAGCCCACAAAACCACCCTGGGAAATTTTGCTATCTGTGTGGTCAGTGCACAGTATGTTCTTGGGTGAGCAGTTCCTAAGGGTGTGTGCTACGTGGTGTTCATGGACTTCACCCTACATTTCATTTTAACAGCACCTCCACTTTTGAGCTCATTTTCAAAGATATTCTGAAGAGTCAGTGGTTTTTAAAAGACTCAACAGGAATGTGATTAGTTCAGTGCTTGATTTTTACCAGGCCATCTTTCATACCATTTTATGATTTTGTGCAGATCATTTCTGCTTTTAAAAAAGTAATCTATCTTCCCCAGCTACAGAGAACATAATTGACTCTGAACAGCTTGATTTGTGAGTCCCTAATCTCGGACTTATTACAGTTAGCCCTAAAATGACTTAGAGAGCCACAGCTGATCAGTACTGTACACTTCTGATTATCTAGCTGTAGATTTCTCTTGACTTTCCAGATCAGAAATCCTTGGAAACTTTTGAGTTGTTCACTGTTCTGTGTTGAGAGTTCTTTCCTTTGGCTTTACCATTGAGAGTGGAATGGCTTTCTTCTTGATTATATATCCATGTACATTGTTTACCAAATTCCCAGTTTAAAATACAAAACAAACAAACAAAAAAGGGCATAAAAGCATACTGTGTTCAGTTTCCATGACAGAAGTAAGTTGTAGGAGAGCTGAAATCAAGGGTAGTTTTCCAACATCCATGCCTTTTTCCCTTCCTGAAGCTGTTAAAGAGATGACTAAGAAGAAAATAGAGGAACCAAATGCCTTTGAGAACCACAAATTTGAAATTTAAATAGATGTGCTTGCAAGTTTTAATATATTTAGCTGAATCAGAGGTTCATCAGTCTGAAAGTGATGGATAAATCTGTGAAGTATCCAGAACCTGTCACGGTAGCTACTGGCTTAGCTCATGTGCTCTATCATGCCGGTAATTAAGAAAAGAGTTTGTTCAGATAAGACAGTGACTGAAAGGCCACAGGCAAGAGCTGTACCACACAGCCACAGTGGTTCTGCTACCTAATGGGAAAGAGACTGGGAGCAGAATGGGCAAGCTCTCTCATCCAGTGTATCTTGCCAGCAGGGGATTTATTTCCATTCCTAGTCATCAGAGCTGTCCTTACCTGCTCTGTACTGACTTGCAAAACAAACCTGATTTGGGGTGAAAACTGCCTGAGTCCCATCTAACCAAAAAGGAAATACCTGAACTAGCCTAAAAAAATGGTTTAAAAAAGAGTGAACCACCGCGAGGATTAATGAATAACCCAATCAACCTCCCTCTCATTAATCCAAAAAAAATTCTGCAATTGGAGTCTGCAAAGTAAAAATAAGAACAGTAATAATAATAATCATCATAATCAAAAATCAAAACAAAACATAGATGATACCTGGGTATACTCGACCTTTGTCAGTGAGGTCCCCAGCTCCCTCATTCTCTTTGTGTAAGGAAGAAGTGCCACTGCCTTCAGCATCTTTGTAGCTCTGCACTGGACTCTCTAAAGCAGTTGCCTGAGGTCCTTCTTGAGTGAGAGGCCTAGAGCTGGACACAATAATCCAGATGTGGCCTGACCAGGGCAGAGTAGAGGGGAAGAAAAACCTCTCTCGACCTACTAACCGCACCCCTTCTAATACAGCCCAGGATGCCATTGGCCTTCTTGGCCACAAGAACACATTACTGGCTCGTGGGCATCTTTCTGCCCATCATGACCCCCAGGTCCCTTCCCCCTGTGCTGCTCTCCAACAGGTCAGTTCCCAACATATACTGGTCCATGGGGTTGTTCTTTCCCAGGTGCAACACTCTACACTTGTCCTTGTTGCATTTAATTCAATTTCTTCCTGTCCAACTCTGCAGCTTGTCCAGAATGGCAGCAGCCTGACAGGGTGTCAGCCACTCCTCCCAGTTTGGTGTTATCAACAAATCTGCTGACTGTGCCCTCTCTTCCTGCATCCAGGTTGTTGATGAATTAGACTGTCCCATTGACCACAACTTCTTTCCTTCACCCAGTTCACATCGATCTCACTGCCCAGTCATCCAGACCATCTTCCTTCAGCCTTGCTAGCTGATTATGATATATACCTTTTTCTTATAAATTATTGTTTTCAAGTGATTTTAACTTCATTATTCTCAGTTTGGTATCAAGTTTATAAAGACTTGTTCAATATGCTTTTTTAAATTCATATGGTGCTGCATTGAAGCTGTTGAATTTGGGGGGGAAAACTGTTCTTTCCATTTTATGTTAATTCCTTCTCCAATACTCAGTGTCATTCACATTGATCTACTGATTGTTCTCCTAGCAGGATTAGAAATGCAAAGTTAAAGGCTGGCAACTCTGGCATTTCTAAAACCTGTTATGAGCAACATCTTTCAGACTGTAAACAAAGAAGTTCTGAACCAGACAATGGTTTAAACTTCTTTTATTCTGCTGTGCAGGGTGCAATTTACATTACCATTATTTCTCGGTGACATGATGTTTACAGTGAGGAAGCACCTTGTGACTAAACAGCTGACAGCTTCTAGTGCTAAGAAATCTTTATGTGTGCCTGGGGACTTTCATAAAATATAGAATATCCATGTTCCTGACTTGTGAAGCAAGGTATGAAAGAAAACAATTAAGGTTTTGTCTGTGGTGACAGCTGATTCAGGTTTTTCAAGAGCTCCCAATTAAACAGTTATGAAAGTATGAAAGCTTATTACCTGTGACTTCCTCCCTTTCTTGAGAGCACAGTTTATTTATTGAGTCAGGAACAGTGGTTCATTTTTTTTACTGCTTTTTAAATCTTGATAAAATAAGAAAAGACTTTTCATGAATTCAGCAAATTATCACCAATTTACCCTCTGGTAGTTTCCTACAGATTTTCTTAGAAATCTTTCTTAATAATTGGACTCTGGTTTGTGTATCACCAGATTAGTAGCTCTACAGTGATTTATCTAATAGTATTCATATCTATATATTTTATGGTCAAATGAGTGAGTTTGTTTGTTTGTTTTCCTGCAAATCCAGATAAAGTCACTGTCCCTGTCTGACATAACTAAAATGCTTTTAGACCAGATGACCAACAGCTTGATTGTCTTAGCCTAGAATACGAATGACTCAAACAGTTTTCTAGTGAAGTAAATGGAGATTTAGATTCTGTGGGTATTGCGGTCTCATTATTTGTGCCAAACAAGCTTAAGCGTGCATTGCAGACCTGGATAGTAAATAAAGATACTAAATGCTAACTCTTCTCTTTCAGGATGGCACTTCATTCTCTCCATATACTGTCTTGAAAACTGGATCCTCTTCAGAGTTTGCATTTTCCATGCAGTTGTAGTTGTTATCCCTTCATAGGAAATACTGTGCTAGTGTGGCAGGAGATACTATGAGGTGTTGAACAGGTTGTTTAACCTGAAAAAGCAATTTTAAAAGTAATTTTTTCTATGTTCTTTTATGGTAGCTATCACTTTGTTTATGCAAATGCTGTGTATTTAAAATCTTTTCTTGTGCTTCCGTGGTGAATTTTATTTAGACATTCACGATCTCTAAAAGATAAATAGGCACATAACAATATTATTCCACAGTTCAAGTTGTTTTGGACTGCGAGTAGAAAACGTTCACTCTTAACTCCTTTCCGTAAGATTCCATCTTAAAAAAAAAAAACAAACTACAAATACTTGGATAGTGTTTGGACTGGAGATGGGAAATCTACAGGAAGAACTTCATTACTTGCCTTTCTGTTATTTCTCTGCTGCTTGCAAAAGAAAAAATATAAACTGAAATGCAGTCATTAATAGCCACATTCTAGTTGAAGTGTATATAGCTGTAAACTGATACAGTTTTTATCCCAAAAATGCACTGTCACTCCAGAGGTATATTAGAGCATTTGGACAGTTGTGTTAGCCCTGAACTTGCTTTTTGTGGGCACTTAATCAGTGAGGAGGAGAAGAAATGCACCTGGGCAGACCCCAGAGGGGTAGAGCAGCAAAGGAGAGCAGAACTGCATATTTTATTTCCTGCCTCCTTCAGGTTTTTAGAATGGACATGTCAGTAGGAATAGAGCATCCCTTTGGAATAAATGAAACTGTTCTCCCTTTACCATTCCCTGGAGCTTGGAAGAGTTGGAAAGGTTACAATAAATGAAAGACTGCCTAAGAAAGTAAAATGTTAGCCTGAAGAATTACATTTTAACCTGGAGTGTGTTGGGTAGATAATAAATAATAACCACGTTTGCCACTTAACCTTCATCCTCTCGTCCTCCCAAATCTGATTTTTGTCTTTAATCAAAATCATCATTTGAGCAGAAAACGATAAATGCATACTTTGCCCTAAGCCAGCATGTCATTTAAAAGAAGTTAATCACCATAAGGTGATGCTAGATACATAATTTTTCAGATGGTACTTGTCCTGCCAAAATTAGTGTGTGCTCTGGAAAGAGACTGTCCTATTCTCCCCTTCCACAGTTTAAAATCTATAAAATAGGGATGATCAAAGCTCACTTCATGAGGAGGTGAATATAAATAAAGAAGTGATTGAGATGTTCTCAGAGACTACGTTCAGCACAGCTGTAGAAAATGTGTATGAAGTAATTAAAAATACTATATTCTTTATTTGGTGTGTAAAAACTGAATGAGGAAGGTAAAAAAAAACAGAAGAGAGTAGTTTCACAGGCTTTTCACTGAAGGAGGAAATTTTAGTGAAAAATTAGAATCTGGTCACATAACTGAAGATTATATAATATTGTCAGTTAGGCTGAAATCTCTTTAGATGCCTGCTTTTAGAAACCATATTTTTTTTTAGATAGAGATGAATCTAGTACTGTATTAGTACTGTCAACAGACAGTCAAAAAGAGAAACATCTGTATCCTGGTATTAGACTTGGGGATATCCGAGTCAGAAAGAAGCAAAGCAGAAAGAGTTTTACAAAAAAAGACAATTAAAGGATTTTGCTGTCATTGATGAGGGAAGCTAGAAATTATATTTCATATTCAAAGCATGTGTTGTAAGTTGTGTATGGATTTCCATTTGCTGCTTCTAGTCCATTTGCTGCAGAAGGGACCAAGGCTGCTAGTGTTTCACTTTGTAGAAAACCATGGTGCTTTTGTTGTGTTTTTTAAATTGGTCTTTGCATACTGCTGTGTTAGTATTTGTAATGATACCTCATGACATACATGGATATCCTAAGTCATAGTAAGGATTACTGGAATGGAGTGTGTATGGATGTACCCACATGTTAGCTAGAAGAAGATAACAGCTCATTTATTGGTGGCCTTTTCTAATTTCTTAGAAAGTCAGTATTCTTAGTGTTTCATCAGGAGTAAGTTTCTTACTTTGGAGCTCACATAGCTGCTTCTGAAGAGAAAAATACTGGGTAGAGTTAGGAGTTCAGGGAAGAACATTTGTGAATGTTAGAAATGGGAGGAAAAGCCAGCCCAGACACTTGTCTTAGGTTGGTAAGTCTTACGCCTAGAGCACCTATTGTCTTCTCTTTCTTACCCAACCTGTCAAACCATGGGATGTTTCCTCTTCTTGAAGGGATCACAGTGAAAGAGTGGCTTATCTTTTCCTTATGTTTTTCTTTTTGAAATTGTGCTTTCTTTAGAAATGGAATATTACAGTCATTGGAATATTAATGCTGTTAAGTGAGAGAATCTTCCAAGCATATTTCATGCTAATATTGAATTCGCCACAGAGTCTGCTCATTGTGATTACATGGTTAAAATTCCTGCATATTACCCAGCAAAATACTTCTGATTTAGGTACATTTAAACCACCAGAAACGTGCAGTATTTTGTATAATGATGCATCAAAAGGGAGAGGGAATGAGACATTGATAAAGGAAAAGGCTTACATTATTTTTTTCTCAAAAAAAAAGTAAACAAAATAGTAGAAGAGCTTCAAAAATGCAGGATGACAGCAGTGTATCCTTTATCTCAGGTTTGGAGTCTCAGTTTGGAGTGTCCAATAGTACAGAATTAGAAACAAAATAAACATTTTGTAGAACAAAATCTTTAACCATGGAAAAAGAGTAGTATTGAAATAGGTGAGATACAGGGAAGGATTAAAAAGATGGTAGTTTTTTATCAGATAAAGAAGGTGAATAAAAAGGCTAAATGTTAAAAATGTGTATGGTAAGTGGATTAAAAAAAAAAAAGATGATGATATAATCATCTGTTCTTCCTGTCATTATAATAAATTAATGCATAAAGAATTGAGGAAAACTGAGTGTGCCTTGATATTTGTTAAAAGCACGACCTCTTCATATACCACAGATTGGAGTTAAACAGCAGTACTTGTGCCAGCGAAAATCATTACAGCTAGGAACATAACAAAGACTTGAGAAAGGATGGAATATCTTAAATGATGCACTCTTTTTATCCTTACTTCTTGCAATTGATTATAGTAGCAAAGAATGTAAGTGATATTTATCCTTTTGATTTTAGACTTAGCCTAGTTTTGAACTGCTGATCCAGTGTTGAAGGCAAATTTATCATATCTGTGCGTTGCTGGTCTCAGGTATCTTCCTCTGAGGCATTTTGTAGCGATCGCAGCTGGATTAGATTAATCTTCAGACAGGCAACTCCTGCGATGTGCAATTACCCAAATGAGGCCACTGCCTAGAGGTTAGGTGAGGATAACTTTTGCTTAGGTAGGAATGCTTTCTACTCTAAACTGAGATAATGAGTAGAATTGTACTCTGCTGAATTAAACACACTTTTAGTAAGTATTTATCCATTAAGTAGTATATAAATAGTAATAAAGTAATAAGTAGTAAAGTAGCCTTCACCCAGTTCACATCGATCAATTTTAGAAACCATATAGCAATAAATTTGTTAAAGGAAATGTGCCTCAAAAATAATAGAAGTAATGTGGCAATGAGAAGGAAGACAACTTTTCTACTCCACCGAGAGACCATTCACAGTGTGTAGATTACAGACAATGATAATAAAGCACTTAACATTCTATTACACTTTAAACTAGTTTACTACTGATCTAGTTTTGTATGAGAGATTGCAAACACTTTAAGGGAGCAGCTGATAGTGACTGCTTTTCTTCAATGACAATGGTATAATGATTTCTCAAGTGGAGATGAAGGGACTTGGGGTGGAGGCTTGTATACTCTGTTGCATAAGAAAAAAAACCAACCAACCAAAAAAATTAGCTGCTTTTTTTTTTTTTCTTTCTTCTGTGGTGTATACTTCAGGAGAAAGCAGTTTCTATCCTACCAAAAAGAGTCTGATCGTACCTGTCTCTCTTCACTTGGTGTCACCATCAATGCTACAAGATGCTACAAGAATCTGGAAGGAAATGTGCAGGAGTGGATTCTGTCTGCACATTTCAGTCCTATTTTGCAACTGAATTGTTCAGTAAAATGCAGGTTTTTTTAACAGAACACTCAAGTAACACTTTGCAGAAGCAAACACTTAAAATTAATAGAAGAAACTAATCTAGAGTCTGCCAAAGTAGAACGTGTTTGTTTTAGAGAGGGAAATCTCTAGAATACTTCATGTCTATCACCAGTGTGCTTGAGATTGTCTGTTGTAAGACTGTAAGGAGATTTCTGAGAAGGAGCATAGAAAATCCTTTCCTAGAGGCTCAGAGGCTGATTCTCTTTTATGTCCTTGAGTTGATCTGATCCACTTCTCAATTTTTAAAGAAATCTGCTCAATTTTCAAATCTTTTTCTCCATGTTCATGGGAGATACCAAGATCCCAGATAATTTAACTCAAATGGGTGAATGATTTCTGTGAATACTCTATTTTCCTTCCATTAGCAGTGCCTTTACTGTTTTCCTCGGTCAAATCAAATAAGAATATCTCCGAAGATTGCTTTTTTCATCAGATGTTCTAGTCAAATTTTGATGTCAATACAGGATGCTAATCAGAATGAAATCATCTGGGCTTGTAATGGCTGTTAAAATCCACAGAATATCATTAAAATGTTTTACCGTGTATGTAAACCAGCCTAATTAAGCTAATATATTCATAATTGCTGTGTGTTTGTATGCATTTGTGCCACCAGCACACACAAAAAAAAAATAAAATTAAAACCCTCACTTCCATGATGACTTTGGTATTTCTAATACATATCTCATGTCAGCATGCACTCTGCCTGTGTAGCTCAGAAAGTGTGGGGCTAGTAGGCTTCTCTTCAGGACCTTGAAAGATCATCTAGTCCAAACTCTCTGCCAGGACAGCTTCCACAGGAATGCATGAATGTGGGTTTTGACTGCCTTTTAGGGAAGGAAACTCCACAACCTCCCTGGGCAACCTGTGCCAGGGCTCTGGCACCCTCATAGTGAAAAAGTATTTCCTTATGTTCACGTGGAATCTCTTGTGCTCCAGCTTGCCCCCATTGCCTCTGGTCCTATCATTGCACATCACTGATTAACGCCTACCTCCATCCCCCAACACTCACCCTTCACATCTTTATAAACATGAATGAGGCCACCCCTCAGTCAAGAGGAGACTTCTCCAAGCTAGAGAGATCCATCTCCCTCAGCCTTTCCTCTTAAGGGAAATGTTCCACTCCCTTCAGCACATTGCTGGCTCTGCACTGGGCTCTTCCATCCTGTGATTCTGCAATTTTTTACAGACATACTTTGGTTTGATTTTGACTTTTTTTCATTTTTCTTCCCCTTTTTTTCAGTGACTTTAAGGTTGGGTTGTTAATATAGCTAAACCAAAACAAATCTATCAAGCTGGTTTTGTTGAATACCTTCTACTGAAATTTTGTGTGAGTTAGATTTACCTTTTTCTAAAAAGTGACTTTGTTTCAGCTGTAACTGCATAGTTCTTATTTGGAAAAAAAAAAGAAAAAAAAAATCTCTGGACTGAAGTGTACTTAAGGAGCTAATTTTTAGACCTGTTCACTGCTTTTGACTAAATCAGGAAATTTCTGATTATTTTTTTAGAATAAATATTAGAAGACAGGTTAAAATATACTGTAGACTCAGAGGGCTTGAGTTAATTTGGTGTTGATGAAAGCTGACTTTTAATGTCAGACTTCTTAAACATTGCCACTTAATGCTTCATTTCTTTTGAAGCATGCAGTGGAGGATACTTTGGTTCCTGATGTTGTTGGTCATTCTGTTGCTGCCAGCTGGTTTACTGGGTAACCTAGGGGTGAAAGAGAGCATATCTCTTCCTTCTTAGTGCTGCTGTCTAGACATTGCTGGATGAAGATATAGCTCAGCCTTTGAGAAGATCCTGGTCACCATCCTAAGATTGATAAGCTGTAAGAGTAGGTGTTAAGTCAGACCTGGTTTTCCTTTCTGTAGATGTATGCACATGTCCAATATCCAAAAACCATCTGGAGAGGCCTGAGGCAGATGAGTGAATCCAGATGTCTTTATTAATACAAGACACTTAGGTGTGGTTTTTATTTAGTTCATGAACTTCCACTATATAGCTTTGTTCTGATAAAGGCATAGAGGAGGGAGAGAAAAGAGAAATCGCTTTTTGACAAAATAAGACAACCATATTAGAAGCACAGACCACAGATCGAGCTTCCCTGTGATGTAAGAAATCAATTAAATAATTCACAGTTACACTGCCAGCGGCTTCAGTCTGTCTTTGGTCTTCATTTTTATCCCAATGTAGTCAAGGTGAAATAACTTTGCTTTTCAAAACCTTTGAAAACTTTAGTGACCAGTGAATATTTCCCTAGATTTTTTACGTATGTTCATTACTGTAGGAAAGAAATACATAAGCAGAAATCAGTGAGCAAGTCTATACTTTCTGATACCCCTGGGGGACTCCATGTGCTTTAAAAATGTATGAGACTTTGCCCATGGAGTTGTTATTAACTGCTAAAGGTCACATGTTTTGACACTGTTCCTGAAAGTATCGCCTTCAAACCAAATGACCTCCTGATTTTGGTGTTGGTGCACTTTCTTCTTCAATACTGTGGAAAAAAAAAGATAGAAAACAATTTCAGTGGTGCTGAAACCTGTCTGGATTACTATAGCAGATATTGAACTACCAGTCCCGCCAAGTGTGAAAGTGCAAAACTGATGACAAGATTTTTCTGTTGCTTCGCTGATAAGTTTGCATTCTTTCAAGTAATCCTGACCTTTAAAATCTGTTTTCCCAAATAATTGTTTATTTTCTTTAAAATAAGAAACTATAATACAATTTGAATTAACAACCCTATCTCTGTGAAATACTTGTCTGAGAAAATCAACTTCATATGCAAAAACTCCTTTTTCCGACTATCAAATGCTGTTTCGAAGCTTGTACTCTGGTCCTGTGAATTTAAGGTTAGATAATAAAGCAGGTTGTGTTATTAGCACTTGTCATGAGTTTTATGTTAATCATATACCAACACGATTAATTTATCGTGTCTCAAGTAGTAACATAACATTTATAGACCTTTGCTACCTTTTGTTTTGTATATTTAATGTGTTTTAACTACATTTGATGTGTTTTAGTTAGGTCTTGCTGGATCTGTGCACCAGAGAGATCTCTATATGATTCATTACAGAGGCTAGGTATATGGCACAGTAAAAAGCAGTTTGAAAGGTCTGTTATTTTCAAACTTAAAATAAATTCCCTACCTAAAAGGTATGATTTAACTTTTTTTTTCTTCAATTCCCCTTCTAGGAACAAACTTCACCCTTGCAGAACTAGGAATCTGTGAGCCTTCTCCCCATCGAAGTGGCTACTGCTCAGACATAGGAATACTGCATCAAGGCTATTCCTTGAGCACTGGCTCTGATGCTGACTCGGACACAGAGGGAGGGATGTCTCCGGAGCATGCCATCAGGCTGTGGGGAAGAGGGATCAAATCCAGGCGAAGTTCTGGTCTGTCAAGTCGTGAAAACTCGGCACTCACGCTCACCGACTCCGACAACGAAAATAAGTCAGACGAGGAAAACGGTAGGCCTTTTTCTTCAGTTTGTTCCTAATGCATGTGTCTGAGAACATGGTCATACTTAAAGACATATGAGTACTCTTTGCAGGGTGAATTTTGCACTTCTTTTTCTCAGTTTGACTAAAGCTGCTTTTGAATGTTGATTTAATTTTAGCATCATTATTGGGAAACTCTATTACATGCGTATTATAGAATCTGATCTATATTGAGGGGTTATTTTATAATTTACTTTCCAAACCATAATCTTCCACAGAAGTTGGTGTTCAGAGTACATTAAATTAAACTTAATGAGGAGAGGCAGAAAGGAATTTTGTAAGAGAACTGGTTTCTCGTCTGTGATTTTTATACACAGCTTGACATAATATTAATAATCTGCAATATGCTTGTAGCTGTGACAATGGTGCTAATTTGTAACAATCAGATTTAACTTTGTGTGCTTTTTCCTGCTTTTGAAGTAGTTAAAAAATGCAATTAATTTGCTGTTTGGTTATTGGTATTGTTGGGGGGCGGGGGGTGGACATCAGACTGAAGCAGAGAGATTTTCTTTAGTGTAGTTTGTTATGCTCATAGAAATGAGACATTAGAGTGCACAGCAATCATTTGTGACAGACAGGGATGTTGGCCGATCCTTTGCATGAAGCCAGCTGTCCTTCTATACGTGGGTAATTCCAGTTCATGCTCTTCATATCTATCAGTACAAACTTTTACTTAGGGAATTTTCAATACTCACGTACTTTTAAATTAAACTAAAAAGAAAAAGTAGTAAAAGTGGCTTTGCAGGATTTTGCCCTTCGTCCTGTGTGGATCTGAAGGTGCAAATTCAGCTTAGTTCAAATATGAACTAGGGGATTTGGTACTTGCCATTCTGAGAAGGTAAAGAGGAATCTCCCTAACATTAGAACACACAGAGCAACTATTCAGTCAGCTGATATCAGCTAATGAATCCAGTTCTCTGCTAGGCATAGTACTTGTAGTAAAATTTAATTTGGTACATGTTAGGTGCCTCTGAGAAGAGGATATTTTATAGATGTATAATTTAGACTCTTCCTTATACTTACTGCTAGCCATCTTTGTTTCAACAAAACCTATGTGCCAGGCACTGGAAACACAAGCAACTGTTTGTCAAAACAAAGAAGGCAAAGCAGAATTACAGTTTTTATACTGATAGAAAAAAGTCCAGACAAGTGCAGTGATTTTCTTTGTAACAGCAGTCTTTTTTTGTTGATTTAAATGGAATCTTTAAGTAATATCTCCTCTCTACAGACACAGCATGATACATTTCCAAAGAGGAAATGCATATTTACTAATAATGGTGTATAAGAGGAAGCCAGCATTTTAAAAAGAATCAGTGATTGATTAATTGATTTTTCCTTTTTTTTTTTTCTAATATTGTTCAGAGAAAATATGACAACTTCTATTGACTTCAGTTCTGATGAGACTATTGTGTGTAATTTTAGATAAAAGCCCAACTAACGAATTTCTGGCATTATGGAACAGTGGGGATTCATTTGAATAGCATGAATTCACTTCTCTGAAGGTGATTGCTCCATTTCGGTGGAAGCACTGTGCCACACCTTTTGTCTGAGAAAATTTCATCTCAGCACCCACTTCCCTACATACTGTTGCAGGCATTGATAAAAGAATGAATTTGTTTGCTCGCATTGTTTACATTTTCCTCCTTATACTACCTGAAGTAATTTGAAATACAGTGCAGGAAATCCATTTTGAATAGGTAATTTTTCTAATAGTGATGTTAATAAGAGAAAGAAAGACAGGACCAGAGAGTAAGCAAGATACAAACTAGTATGTGGAATTCATTTTAACTTGGAAAGGTTTTTGTGATTAGAGTTTCTGTGCGTTTGGTTGTTTCAAATAGCAAAGAAAAAAAAAATCAAGGAAGTATGAAGCAACTGTTATATACACAGAGGTGTTAACTTCAGGAAACTTTTCAGTCTTACTCTCTCACAAATCCTGGTTAGCTGAAAAATCAATGCTGCTTCACATCACTGATTTTATGAAGTTTTGGGATGCATTATCATATAGATTGACAGTTGCCCCACTGGTTCAGCACCACAGTGTGGACACTTACAAAACCATCATTAATTTCTCACGCTTGTGCCCAGCAGTGGTTTCCTACATAATAAACACTGTCCTTCAGAAGCGGATCAATAGCCTGCTAGGTATTCATCTTGAAGAGGAAGTAACAAGGATCTATACTTCAAGAGAAATTCGCTCTCTGATATGGTTTCAGATTTGCAGGATACCAGCATAACGCTAGACATTTCTTGGTATGTGGTTTTAATCCATTTATGCCTAGTAGTGTTAGAAAGAACTCATGATGCATAGACTACAAAATTTATTTAAAATACCAGTGAAGCTTTTTCCCTGATATGGTTCAGCTGTTGCATTACAAAACAGTAGTTCAAATCCAAAATATGGTGTGTGTTTGTTTTTTTTAATATTGAGATACTATCACAATTTATATCATCACACTTGATAAAAACCCAAAACCAAAACAAACTCCCTTTACTTACAACATTAAATCTTTTTTGTTAATTTTACTACATCTCTAAGTAGTATGGAAATGATTTAATTTTTTAAAACTGCACTAACGATATGATTTTGCTCACATACAAATCCATTCATAAAGCCTGTGAGGATTTTCTGCACTTCTAGATTTAGTATATCTTAATTTTACCATGAATTAGAATTCTGTGAGCCTTGAAATATTACTAAGTTTGAAATGCTTGTAGGTGATGTAATGCAAACTCAATTACATTCAATGTTTTACTTGGTAAACTAATATTCTTCCTAACTAAACACCTTTTTGATGATCTACTTTGAAAAGCAACACTTTGACTTTCACATGATTGATAAGGCTCTAAATCCTTATAACTTACAGTTTTTGCTTCTGTCTGGATCTGAGCATCTCATCTTTAGACATGTCAGTGTCTGTAACCACCACATTATTCATCATAATGTATTGAGTTGTAAGATGTAGGTAAATGGCTTTTGTTGTGATACACATATGAAGTCCATTGCACCTCTGATGTCGTGTGCCAGCTTTGTGGAGAAAATTCTTTACAGAGATCCACAGGTACAGAGTTCCTGAATGCTTATTTTTCCTTTCCTCTTATTGAATCCTGTATCTATTCCAAAACATCATGGAAGGCTTTTTGAAGGTAGCGGTTGCCTTCGGTTGTCATGTGTTCTTTCCTAAGCCTGCAATATTCCTATTTTCAGAGTGAAGCTTAGGAACCGATTGTGTTTAGGTAGTGACCTTGAAGCACTTTTTTCTTTTTTTTTTTTTAAAGGACACTGACTGATTTTTTTGTTGTTGTTGTTTTTTTAAGTTGAGAGTAAAATTATGGTCTTCTCAGAAACATAAAATCTGTTTTAAAACAAAGTAATTTTCACTTTTTAAATTCATGAAAGCAGAACAGTCATAATTAAAGAGGATTGATACAATGAATGCAATTCCAATGGCTCTTCAATCTTCTCTTTTCCTGGCTTCACTGTTATTGAATGACCAGTTAGGGGCTGTTAGGGAGGTAATTGAATTCAACCAGTGTTAGGCAGATGAAAGTGAAAAGCTGAGCAAACCAATGATAAAGAGAAAACATAATCCTAGGTAAAAGTGAAGGCAAAAGTAGCATGTAAACTTAAAGCAAATCTCAGTAATATTTCGGAGTGGGAAAGTCATAGAACTGTTTCTACAAATATTCACTCTGAAGCATTACTGAGATCTGCTTTGGGTTTACAGAACAGAATTAATGAACTACTAGACCCAAAGAGAATCCACAAGGAGGACTTTCAGTTTGATGTAAATCTAGATGGTGTTAATTCTCCTGTTGTAAGAAAGAAAAATCTGGAATAGTGGCGGTGATTTTATTTATTTTTCTGTAGAAGGTTTTTACATTGACACTTCTTATATTAGTATCATTATTATGTATAATGGATAATATCACTGGTAAAATGGGACATAGCATAACATGTTTATCATGAGATTTCTGCTCTGATACTATAACACTTGAGATGTTTCTGTTTTACATCTGTGCATCAGAAAAGAAAAAATTTCAGTGTGTCTTGGGAAGGAGGGGAACTTCCAGGGCTGAAGCCAAATTCTTAAAGTGGTATCAGACCAAAAAACATGATCAAGGAATGCTTTTATCTTACTAGTAGTGATTCTGGGTTGAACATCAAGGCAAGAATAAGTGGGGAAAAAATACAGCAATCTCCAATGTCAACAAAAAAAGGAAATAGTTCAAGGTTGTACTGTAGTAATCCATGTGCGTCCTTTCCTCACTTCATCTCATCCTCTTGGAGATATTTTCTTTACTGCACTGGAGCCAGGCTATCTGCAGCATCATGTTTGAGGATTCAGGTCACATGGAAAGATGTTGTGGGATGCTTCAAAGATTCAATATCCATCAATATTTGCTATGCTAGACATATTGGTCACAATAAATTCTATTATTTTTCCTTCTTTGGTGGTGGTTCTTGTAGCAATTAAAAGTTCGAATACCAAACAATACCATACGTGCATATAACTTACTATGAAAAAAATATCCCCATGAATAAAGTAAAATGAAGTCAGGAAAACTGTAAGATAAAACATGAAAAACTGTATTTGTGTTGTAATGTGATTGAATGTCTTGAAAACAAAAAGGGAATTATGTTTTGTTTTCTTTTTCTCTGTGATGAAGTTTTCACTGTTGGTTCCATATAGTAATTTCTCAAATGCATAGTTAATTTTTGTGAGCAATATATTCTGGGCTTTTCCTGTGATGATGTTGAGTAATAGACCTAGACTTACAGTAAAGGTATTACTGTATCAGAGGAGTTTACAAAGAGGCAGCAGACAGATGACAGCTGAGGAGTTTATGTTCTTATTTTCACTGTTTTAGTTTTGACATGTTGTTCTCAATATTTTATTACTTTAATTTTTATTCAGCTTTCTATTTCACACTTCATAATTGCAGAAAAGGTTATGGTGAAGCTGTGATTCTCCTCATGACAAGACTTTGGTTTTGTTATATGCATGCTAATGTCTCTGAGTGGTAAGATGATTTAGAATAGGTTTTAACATTTCTGGTGACAGAATTCTGTTTTAAGACTGGGTCGTCGGGCTTTCTTCTTAAATATTCCCATCAAGAAATGTTCGCTTCTGCCTGTGGAAAAGTTCCCTTGTTAAAATGGGGGTTTTAAACAGTGGCGATACAGTACAGGTGGGGCACAGGGTATGTAATGTTTAACTGGGAAGAAAGAAAGATGGTATGACCTTACCATTTTGATATAGTGTCTGTGTTGTGAACAAGAAGCTGTGAGGCTTCACACTACTGTATAGTGCATAGTGGAGTGTTTCAAGCGCCGTTGGTGCTGCCTGGAAACACTGCACCCATTTCCCTCCAGATCCACCCAGGTAGGTTGGAAACAGCAGGAGGGACAGATATGAAGAGGGGAAGAGCTGCCACAGTTGTACAATCTGTTCATAGCTGAGAAAGTGTCCAGATGGTCTTAAGGAAATGAAGAGATTTAAATGAAATGTCATATACTCAGCAAATGGAATTGCATACGTCATACATCAACTAGACTTGTTAAGAAGGAGTGCTAGGGAGGTTAGCTTGTGCGTGGGGATACTACTTCTCTTCTTTAGGAAGGCTTGTAAAGCACTTTGTAAATGACAAATTTAGAAAGTCATTAAGCACTCTATCAAAGCTCAATTGCTTAAGTGGATCCAATTTTGATGTGCTTTCAAAACCTGAGGGCACTTCTGATAGGAAGTGGTTTCCTAATGAGGGAATTGACTAGCAGGAATGACTTTTGAAGACTTAACTACATATCAACTAGAATTTTGTCCAGGTAAATGGCTTAGGCATTCAGTGCAGAGGGAGGCTAGAGGGTGAGGTTAAGGACAAAGAATGTGCGTGTAATACTAGTACACTTTAAAGCCTTGTGGAAGACAAGAATCTGAAGTGACAGTACATAATATCTTAAACATTTATTACAAAGTTAAGAAAACCCAGTACCATTGTAGTGTAGGTCAGCAGGTTGATGCGGTGAAATAAGTGCTAAAATGCAGGTGCATTGAAAGAGCTAAATAAATGTATCTGAAACACAGGTTTTGGTGATGTGCTGGAGAGAGAATGCAGATGTGGCAAGAGTGACACCTCTTTTCAGGTTACTGAGCTTTGACAACTGTGCTTTTGGTTCATATAGCATCTGAGGAGCTGGTTGAAGCTATACCCTGTTTTGCGGTCTCTCATTCAAAGTGATATTCCTGGATTATATGAATGCCCCCCCTACCTAAAACCAGGAACAAAGGCAACCAGGAAGTGGGACCTGGGAAATGGAGTCTGGTCTTTAGCCAGGAAGCTGAGGAAAACAGAAACACAGGCTGATAAATAAAGGCTACTTGGAAAATGCTGTAGCAGCTGGGTTCATAAAGTGCTGAGGCTTGCTGTGATTATCTTCTCTCCTGAATTCACTGGGAAGGAGCTTTTGCGTGCAGCTGTATGTATCTACATCACTGTGTGAAGATCATAACATGGAGAGCTTTTTTAAAAATATTTTTTCAGTTAGTATTTTAATTATGAGCTTTTCCCTCTACTAAAAGGAAATGACGAAACTATGTTTAACAAGAACTCCCTTACGCTACATCATTCAGTTTGTCAATTATTAGTTTTAGTAAAGCAAATTTAGATGATATAAGTCACTTAGGTAAGCAAGCAGCAGCACCTTTGTTCAAAGCAGAGCTGAGTTAGAATAATGCCTTTTCATACTTTTCTATAGCAGAGATGTGTACCCGATAAAGTTAATCCTGCTTGGTAATAACGGTATTGTGAGTGGCTGATGAGCGATAAAACCTTTGCAGGAAGGTTTTTCTGTACATAGTGTTTAACAAAATGTGTCATGGTGAAATAAATAAAAAACAAACATATTTCACGTTGGTCTTGTAAACTGGAGCCCATGTCACAGGAAAACATACACTGAATTTATTTTCTGTCTTCCACTTCAAAAGACTGAGAAATTTTATCAAAAGCCTCCTCTAAATTTGTTGAGGCACATTCGTTTGTGTAGCATATCCCACTATTAAGAATCTTACTAATTGCAAAGGCTTGCAAGACCAACAAGCCTGGTCTAGATCAAAACCATTGTGTTCAGCAGGAGTGGGAAAGTGATTGTGACCCTGTACTGGGCCATAGTGAGGCCACAGTTGAGTACTGGCTGCCACAGTATAGGAAAGACATTGAGGTCCTGAAGTGTATTGAGAGAAGAGCAACAAGGCTGGTGAGGGGTTTAGAGGGTGTTTTACAACGAATGCCTGAGGGAGCTTGGGGAGCAGGTCTTCAGTCTGGAGAAGAGAAGGCTGAGGGGTGATCTTACTGCTCTTTACGGCTACCTGGAAGGAGGCTGGAGTGAGGCTGGTGTTGATCTCTTCTCTCAAGTAACCAGTGGTAGGATGAGAGAAAGTAGGTTTTATTTGTCAGAGGTGATTTAGATTGGACATTAGAAAAAACTTCTTTACTGAGAGAGCAATGAGGCATTGGGACAGACTGCCCAGGGAGGTGGTAGAGTTGCCATCCCTGGTGGTGTTCAGGAATCTGCAGATGTGGTGCTTCAGGACATGGTTTAGTGGTCATGAGAGTTGAGTTATGATTGAACCTGATGATCTTAAAGGTCTTTTTCAGCCTTAGTGATTCTATGATTCCATAATTAAATCAAGATATATACTGTTTTTTCTAGGTAACCCTTGATTTATGAAGCATGGCCTCAGTCTGACCAATGACCTCTGTTTGGTTAGCACAGTGAAGGCATAGTTGCCATATACACATAGAACTACACGTGTGGTTGTTTCAATATACTACTGTTTCTAAATACTTTATTTGATACACTTTGCACTCTGTTCTTTTCCAAGGGAAATAACTTTATGTATTTTTTCAGTCTTTCCTTTGAAATTGCTGACCGTCTGATGTTCTTGCTTTGAGAAGCTAAGGGAATGACTGACAAGGCTTCAGAAAGGCTGAAGTTCTGCTTCTCAGATCAAGTAAGAGATTTCTTGTGAGAAGCTGTTTGTCCCCTTTCCAAACACTCACCTGTTCAGTCTATGGCTCATGCACCATCTTTGACATCTCAAAAGTTGTTGGTAGCATTAGAGAAGCCATGCTGAAGCCTTAACCATATGTGAGCATGAAATACTATGACGAAATGAAGACCATTTATTTTCAAATGATTAAAGAATACCAGAGCAAGATGGAACCTGTAAAAAGAAGATACAGTGATACTTGAGAGATGGAAGTTATTTTGAAGAACTTCCTTGTTATTGAGGGCTAGTTACTATTGTTCTTAAAAATAACCTCCTACACTTTGCAACTTACCATAGGAATTCCTTCCATATAATAGGTTACACGAAACAGTATCTTTAAATGCTTTTTTCCAGTCTGAATAATGTATCTCATTATAGCGTGTTACTGTTTGTCACCAGAGGGTGCCATTGTTGTGATCTTCCACGTTCTTGTGCTAAAACCCACTGAATTTTGGACGAGGTGCTACTTCTAAAGGGTACCTCTTCTTTTAGTTCTGCAAAGCCGTGGCAAGAAAATGTGGCCTTCTGGAGAATAATTTGCACAGCTGGCAGCAGAGCTGTGTGTAAATCCAATTCTTCAGGTGCTGTTGCTTTCAGGAAATCAAGCAGTAATTGGAACAACCAAATATTGAAAAAAAAATAAACCCCTTGTTATCCACTTGGGTTTGTTATGTAAATACATTTAACTAACCCCACTTACTGTAGTCAGATGATGGTCTCCTAGAGAGAGACTTACACAAACTGGACTCTTAAGAAACTTAGCTTATTCATGCAGTGTTTCAGAGGTGCAACTTATTCAGAGCATATCAGACTGTATTTAGATGCAATAAGAACTCCTGTTTATATACCTTCCACACACTGGTATTTTCTCTGTTCTCCCAAGTGCACTATGCAGCTATCCAGTTTCTTTTCCTAGAGACTAAGATGGAAGAGGAAGTTTAGGTAGGCTTTTTACTTTTGAATTGAGAGCCATACTGGTGTTGTTGAGGACCTTCAAATAACACCTCTCTCTGACAGATTTTCCAGCTGAACAGCAATTCAGTGGAAAGGATGGCTTTTGTGATTTTTGAAGTATCTCAGAAGCTGCTGAATGTTCAAGTCATTCTGAGAGTTTCCAGTAGTGTGTGACTGATCTGGAGAGGAAGACCATTCAGTTGATGAAATTGTATTTGTCAGGAAGTTCAAGACACCTATGGAAACTGATACTTCCTTGCGATGTTTGCCCTATTGAAACTGAGATACCGTCTTGTAAGAAGGCATAATATCATTGAATTATAACAACATGCCTGTAGGCAAGGCACAATATGTGAGCATCATTTGTTTGCTTAGAGCCATGACTGTCATTCAGAAATATTGAAAGGTAGCAGTTGGATTTTTTTCACACAAATGGTTAAGGGACTTTTCTCGACATCAAATTAGCATTCAAGAGTGAAAATATAGCTTCTGTTTCCTCAGATGCTGAGCTGTAAGAATGAGTAATCATGATTCCCAGGGAAAAAAAAATGTTTTATTTCATTGTTGTTTTTATTTTTTAAAAATCCTAGAGTGGTACTAAAAAGAAATCAGTTTATCAGTTTTCTGTAGAACACTTCTGTGTAGTAAACTTGAAATAAGATGAATTACAGTGAAGTTGCTTCTCTTTTCAGTTTTCTTTCAAAAGAGGGAAATTATTTTTAAGAGTCATATGCTGGTTTTGTACCTCCCACATAATGCTGTGGCTTTAAGGTATATTACAGTGTGAAAAACAATGGAATAGATATAACTGCCTAACAAAGTGGAGTTTCTCTTTTGTAGCTTTTTGTTTTGTTTTCCTTTTTTCAGACTTTTTTCCTAAATAATACACATCATCTCTAATACTTGTGCTGAGCTGATTTGTACAATGCATAGGAAAAAAGGTGTGGGGTAGGAAGGATCTAGTAAAGGCTGAGACTGTCACCTGCAGTATGAAAAGATGAGTGTGTGAGGACAATCGGTGGAACGCGAAGCATAAAAGAATGAGGTGAAGAGAATTCATCAAATGCTTAGTTTCAGTAAAGTCAATGACACAACACACCTCTGCAAGGAAGCAGTAATCTGCCATCCAAAAGGTTTTTACTATGGGTGGTTGCTGTTTTACAAAGCATACTAAAGTGATGCAGAGAAAATGATTTTCATCTGAAAGTAAATACTGATGTTCACTTCCACAACCTCTTACTACAGCAAACCTTCTAAGCTGTTGGCCTTGAAGTGTTAATGTGGCAGTGAATGGCACAAGTCTGGAAGGAATTGCATACTCGTATTTGTGTTACAAGTTTGTGAATGAGATACACATGTTTGGAGTTTTACTCTATTTCTCATTTTATATATTTCATAGATATTTCCAAAGCTAACAATTTATGTAAATAATTCAGTTCTTTTCCTTCCTTTGTTGAGTTCTTTATGTTTTCAGTAATAGTGAAAACATCAATCTTATCTGCCCAGACCTGTCAATATATCCCTGAATAGCTGCTCAGACTCCTTGAGTCTTGATCATCTAGACTTATTTGTTAGCAATAATTTCCTGGATAATTACTACATATTTTAAGACCACTTCTATTGTGATAGTTAACTTTTATTCTTAGAGGTTTTTTTAATATTTAATTTGACTTCCCAGAGTATCAAAGATGAGTCCCCATATTCACTTTAATCCTAAATTTTGAGGTTGGATCATACTGCAAGCCTGTCCTCTGTCTCAGTCAGGGGTCATTCTCCTCTCCCCTGTGGACTATCTCTGTGGATTTGATGTCCTTACCCACAAGTAAGGACATTCTGTACATAATGGAGCACTTCATCATCTCTCTTAGGTGAACAAATGCCATCTGATATTTTCAGATGAGCATTTCTGATAATTTAGAAGCAGAATTTCTCTTATGTTTTCATAATTTTGGATGGTTTCAGTTAATTAATGACATTTTGCTGCCATAGGACAGATGAAAGTAGCCTGGTGTGATTACAATTATGATATTTTGTGTGGCACTTTTTTTGTTTGTTGTTCTGAGGAAAAGATAAATCAGAGACCTATGATAAATGTTAGAAGCCTGACCTATCACTACAGGAGGCAGACATAAATAATCAAGTGTTTTCTATCTCATCCTCAGTCCAGCTGTTTTGCTAGAGAACCTGAGAAAACATTCCAGGAGCAATCAGTGCTGCAGCACTTAAACATGAAGGCTGCAGTTGTGGGAGGCGGATTGGAACATAGATTTAGGGACTTCAAGGCATCATTAAGAGAAATAATTGTAGATGGTGAAGTGTAAAGGGATATACCACGTATACCTTCTGGTACTGTGATCAATCCCCTACTAATGTCCTCTTTTTTTTTTTTTTTTTTTTTAATTTCATTTTTCTTACTGCTTTTAATTTCTCCTTTTTTTTTCCCCACCACATTTTCCTTCAATCATTTTCAGTCTTGGTAAAAATATTATGGCATTTGTTAGTCATTGCCTGCAAGACCATTTATTCCCCCTTTCTGCATTTTCTTTTTAATATAACATAGTGCCTTGAGCTTAAGACTTTAATGTGGTTCCAGATAATCTCCTAGTTCTGTTTGACACGTGATGGCTTAAAAGCACCCTTTATAAAGCAGAATATTACAGAGGGAATGTGCAAAGTGAGGCTTTGTGGGGTTTTTTTTCCCTACACGTGATGAATTCTCTTGAAGGATTAAAAAAAATGGAGGAACAGATCATCTTACAGAAATAATGATCATCTTAGAAAAACAATCTGAAGAAATCAATATTTTTCTTTTCTTTACTTTTGTCCCTCCTTATTTGAGTCTCGTTCACAAAATAACTGTGTGTTAGAAATGCTTCAAAGCACTTCTGCAGTGATAAATTTTGACACTATTTCAAATATTGGTTTTATGTATTTCCTTTTTGTTAGTCGTCTTGTGCCATATGTACCGCAGTAGCACTCTCATTTTTCTAAACATGAAAGAAGTGAGGTTTTTAAACAAACAAAAACTTTTCAAACAATTTTCAACATGAATTGAAACTCCAAAAGTCTTACCTGAGCTCTGCTGTTGTATCTCAGAGGAGTAGAACATGCGTGGCAACTTCTCCAGAAAGATCCTCTCAAAAGAACGTATTAAAGATGAAATATAAGGATTTTTAGATCAAAAGGATAATGATTTTTTAAATCTTTGCTATGTGATAAATTAATCAGAAGGCATTATAAACATGCACAAACTTGTACAAGGAGAGAGAATGTAGACAGTGACTTGGAAAGTAGTTTAGACAGACCTAAAGAGATACTTTCAGAAGTTTGTTATAAACCACCAGATAAGTACTGCAGTGTACACTCTTGTTAGAAATCTGAACTGTGTCAAGGTGAGCGTGAGGAGATAAATCATTGATATGAGCACAAATACTTCATTTTATCAGGTGTTTTATTGCATGTACAGAGATGCCAGAGTGTTCTGACATGGAATAATCAGGAGTAATGCAATGACTGTTCAAGCCCAGCATTAGCTTTCGGTGTCACTCAAGCCTACCTGTGATAAAAGCAATAAGACAAATGTATCCCAAGGCAGATGCTGGACCAAAACTCCTAATACAACTAATAATTTCTGTTTCATATTTCTTATGTGAGCACATATATTACTCATTCATGCTTAAAATGCATTTGCGGGTGGAATTTATCATTTGGCTATGTAAAACTGTTTGCATCTGATTATAAATGTAGTGAAACCTGTTCTAACAGATCAGCTGCAACAAAAGCTAGCAGCAGGAGAGCTGATACTGTGCCTTTCATAGATAGGTCTTACCTACTTATCTGCCCAAAAGAAAGACACGCTGTAATTAAGTTTATAGTCTTCATTGCAATTTATCTCATTTTTTAAGATCTATTTTACTTATTTATGGAAGGAAAGACAAATTCCACGACTCTATGAGCTGTTATGTTGCTTATGTAAGCACAATATGTTGCAATAAAGTTTGGTGAGTCGTAACATTCAAAGGAAATTTGCAATAATTAGAAAGAAAAGAGTTGGTTCTGTAAGTTCATTTCAGTTTATGTAAATAATGGTAATGGTATTTTAAGAAGGATCTTGAGAAATAGTCAGAGTAATTTTATTATCATGATTTATCAATACTAACAAAGGAAGATTCTGTGCTGCATGCACAGGTATTTATGGCAATGCGACAAAAATGTGGTGATGATGATATATATGGAACCTAGAATAAACACACAGTGTTAGTGTACTAATGTGTAGTCAGTGCTCTGCTCATTTGTGCTCGGGAAAAAAACATTAATCACCCTGGGAAATAGATGCAAATCTGATGAAATTACTTGTGTATACTGATGGTCTCCAAATACTGGATGCATCTTTTAAAGAGTTTCTGAATTCTGGTGGATTGCAATGACAGTGACAGCATTTTTTACGTGTGTGTGTGTGTGTGTGCTGTTGAAGCAAAGTTCAGTAAGCGAATTCTGATAAATTTGTACAAGAATTTCTATGGAAGATCCATACTGAAACCTGAGGTTTATTTTTGAGATGTTGACACTTGTGCTTCTCCACCATGCCTTTGACTGTACACGGGATTTATGTTCAGTGCTATTGTGAAGTGTTGAACATAACACGCCCCGGAGCCCCAGCTTCATGTGATTTAAATGAACAGTGATAGTTACCATCAGAGCCAGGGCCAAACCATCCTGTGCTTCTGCTGTAGCAATGGCTGCATTACCTTATTGGCCCTAATGACTGATCAGGGGCCAGTTGCCCATTGATTGCTGCTCCTGGGCTACTCTCCCACTTCATGCTGGATTTGAAAGAGGCACTTGGTGGCTTAAGAAGTAGACACATAATCTATACGCTTGTCAGGGGGAATGAAAGGATCGGTTTGATCCAAACACAGGTGAGCTACTCCTTGTGTTGGCTTCAAGGCTACTAGCAAAAAAGATTTTCCTAGAAAATAACTAGACAAGAGAAATTAGTTGGACTTGTGAGGATTAGAAGTAAAAAATATGCAAATTACAAGAATTTGGCATACTGTCAGTCTTACACTTTCTCCCTTGATACGCAGATTTTGAATCGCCAAGCTCAGTCCAGCATCTTATTTTTGATTTATTTCTACAATGGTATTTTTAAGCAGCTTCCTTTTTTAATTTCTTTTTTTTTAATTTGAGTCTTTTATGACAGAAATTCTAGGTCCGGGTTGGAGTGTTATGCTTTAGACATCTGTCTCCCTAAAAGTTGAGTGAAAATACAAGATGCCTATTTGAATAGCACAGTGTCACCAACAGTGCTTGGAAGTGATGCAAGAGGTGATGGTGCTTGCTTATGGTTCTCTCATTGTATGTCATGTAGTACATTTGTGCATGTATGTGAGTAGTTCTTTGAAAAAGAATAACAAACAGGTCCAAGATGTGATGTCAGTTCTAGTTAATCAGTGTACTAGAATACATTATCCTAAACTGTGGTTAGGAAAATAGTAATCAAAGTCGTGAGTTTCTTTCTGTTCGAGGAGACAGATGGCATCTCTGCTTAACGGCAAATATCCAAAAGAATTTTTTTTTTTAAATCCTATCTTTCAAAACATGGCAATCAGAATCATCTTGGAAAGGAACTATTAAATTTAATAAGCCATATGTTCAGTGAATTTACTTATTTTGCTCTGAAATGTAGACAGAAGATTCACCTCTGTGTCCTTTTGTGTAAATTAACTGCCTTATTCTCTACCACACAATTAAGGTATTTAACAACATTCCAAACGTGCAGTGTATTATTAGCCAAATGCAACAACTAGTTTTCACATGGCTAAAATAAATGCGTTTAGGTGAACAGTTTGCAGTTTACCGGAGTTCCCTCTGTGGAGTTCAGCATGTTTGAAGATCAGATTGACTGACAGCTTCCTTGGTATACATAAAACAGATCTAAAATCATTTCAAATAGAAATTCTCTGAGGATTGCATCATCTTTGCCATTCTGTTGTACTGAAGATGCAGATGTGCCAGACTGTTCTGCAGGATTATAAATGCATTAGTGAAACCCTAATACACTCTCCGACAAATATATGCAGTGCAAGAGGCTTTCTTAGCCATCTTGTACCCACTCATTTTATTTATTTCATGTAATTGGCATGTTGTTCCACTTTTATAGCTTGTTAAAATGAGATGTGAAAATGGCTGTAGCTAATGGCTGCTGGAAAATCTTTTCCCATGGTAGGCAGGAAGAACATTTCAGAAAAAATACACTGCAGATTTTAAAGCACAGTGCTCTCCCTGTGAGAAGCAGAGATTAGAAAGATGGATGTAATGCACTGGTATGTGTAGTAGAAGGAAGTTTTAATGACCTTGGGTGTATAAATGAAGTGCTGAAAAAAATGTCCTGTTGTAAGTTCAAGGATACTGGTTTAAGCCAGGTCTGCTTTGCACAGTGGTGGTAATACTGAGGCATAGATGTGGTGTGAAGAGTCTGGTGGTAACAGAGGGAGTTTTTCCTTTCCTCCTTCCGAGAAGATGATAAAAGAAAACCTGGAACGAGGTTTCTTGAGCATTTTCCAGCTCTCCCATTCTACCAAACAGACTATGTTTTTTGATTGCATATTTCCTACCACTCCTTACTGGATGCGAAGTCTCTGTCACCTGATGCTTCTTTAAAAGCTGGTCCTTGCTGCCAGCTACTGGGCAGGTATGATCTAGAGTGTGGAGGGGTCATTCCTCTTGACTTTTCAAGGCAGTCTGACCTGTATTCCTTTGCTTCATGAGAATCACTGTGTTGATCTGTTCTATCCCTACCCTTTCTTGGACAGTTTGTTTTCTTGGTTTGCCAGGGGTAAGTTAGTCAGCGAAGTTTGTTCAGAAGGGCAATTTTTGTTATTGTTGCTGCTGTTTTGCTTTGGTCATTTGTTTGTTTTCCCTGCCAGTATGAAAAAATTGGAAACATACTGCACAATTACTTTTGGTTTGTTGGTTTTTTTTTTTATCCTTTAAGAGTTTGCTGCCTTATAATCTTTGCTTGGATCATCGAAACATAGGCCATCGTTGTGTCAGTGAAACCTACCTGGAATCTTTTTTTTCTGAAAGCATCTGAGAGAAATGCATCTTGTAGGTTAATGTTTTTAATAAAGTTATGTCTCCATCTTATGGTCTCTCTCTTCCCTCTCTTGACCTGTCTCGCCTTCATGTGTCTCAGGATTATAGTAAAAATTTGAAGATAAGAGCATGAATTTTGCTTGCCAGAATGACATTGTGGTTTGGAAACAAATGCTGTAGAAGAATAGAAGTACCACTGTACAACAGCTAATTTAAGCATAGTGATATTTCCTAACAGTCATTTGGAATCTCCTTACAATTGTTCTTTTTGTTTCTCTGAGTGTGCAGTTCTCTTGATAGCCTTTGATTGTTCTAAAGGAAAAGGGCCTATGGTCCTCCAAAAGCAGCCCAGTAGGTGAATTGAATCTAGTCTAAGTCAAGAGGAGTATGGCCAGCAGGGCACTCTGGCCACTGTGCTCTTGTGAGACCCTAGCTCAAATACTGTGTCTAGTTCTGCTGTTCCTATCGTAAGAAGGGCACAGAGCTGTTGGAATGAGTCCAGTGGAGGGCCACAAAGATTATCCAAGGGCCTGAGCACTGCTGCTATGAGGATAGACTGAGGGAGCTGGGATTGTTCAGCATGGAGAAGATGCTGAGAGGACCTTATAGCTGCCTTCCAGTAGCTGCAGGAATCCCACAGGAAGGCTGGAGAGGGACTTGTAAGGTTGTCTAATGATAGGACAAGGAGGAATGTTTTAAAGCTGTGGGAAATTAGGTTTATACTGGATCTTAGGAAGAAGTTTTCAGTACAAGGGTGGTGCAACTCTGCAATAAGTTGCCTAGGCAGGTTGTGAATGCCTCCTCCCTGTGGGTGTTCAAGGCTGGGTTGGATGAGCCTTGGGCAACCAAGTCTAGTTGAGAGGAGTCTCTGCCCTTGGCAGAGAGGTTGGAATAGTTGATCTCTAAGGTCTCTTCCAACTTAAGCCATTCTATGATCATCTAGGATAGATAGATCCTGCCACCAGAAGAGTCAGTCTGCAATTCCTAGCACCAAGCGAGTTTACTGGCAGGAGCACAAAAAACCAAACACGATAGCACATTTTCATAATGCTTCACAGTAAATTCAGAATGGCCTCAGTAGTAGATCTCATACCATAGAGTGTTTGTACCTCTGCTTGTTACAAGGTGTACTGAATTCACTGCATCACGACTCCTATGCTGTACTTATCCCAGTGCATAGGCAAAGGTTACATAGGCAGAACCGGAATAAATTTCCATTGCCTTCCTCTAAAAAAGCCACATAAAAGTGACTTTATTTGTGATTCTTAACTCACCCAGTTCTTCTGTGCACTCATTCTGTATTTATTAACAAAAGCAACTAATGGGGGGGGGAAAAAAATGAGCCATGTCACTGTAAAACATGATGAGGCCTGCTAACCCAAGCTTGCTTACTTGTACTTAGTGAAAACCAAATACAGTTGTTTGGCAGTGCCCCATTTAACACGATTTGTGGTTCATTTAGGTTTTGCATTTGTTACTGTAGTGATGGGACTGATCCTGGAATGTAAAGTGTGGCATGTACTGGAATATAAATCTAATGTGTGATTCAGAAAATACAGGGCTTAAGTCCAAGAAACTTTGACACCGTAAACTGTGCACAGAGGAGCGCAGTGCCTTCTTCCCCAGAACACTCCAACCCATTAGGGTGACATAAATTAACACCTTTTTATTCTGCTATACCAGTGAATTGTTGAGGTGTGATTAGCTAGGAATCCATACGAATGCTCAGTGTATATGTTGCTACTTTTATAACAAAAACTTTCTTGTTTTTCTCCTGGGCTTCGTTGTAGGTGCTGTCAGATCATTTTCTGTGGTTTGAATGGCTATGGGGAGAAACACACAGTCTGTCCTGTGATTCTTATCCATTTAGTTTTTTAGCTATGATGACATTAGGTTCCAATGCTGTGCAGCCTGATTTGAAACAGTTTTTTTCAGTTTTAACAGCTATTGGAAAATGAAAGAGGATTTTTGTTCTAGGATTTGACCTGAGGAAGCAGAAGACAATATATGAAGTGTGATGTAACCTTGGTGTCCTCTTACTAAGCATTACACTGTCTCACTGCTTGCTCATAGTTTTGGAGATGTACCGGATGGAAAATCTGGTGGTCCTGGTCAGTTCAGTGAGGCTCTTCTGTCAGTATCTGGGGAATGAGCCGCTCATTCCTTGCCCTCGGATGAGATGGGGAGAGAGTCAGAAGGAGAAATGTGAGGAAACCTATGGACTGACATGAAAACTGTTCAATAGGTAAAGCAAAAGCTGCATGCACAAGCAAATCAAAAGAAGGTAATTCTTACCCCATTTCCCACCGGCAGACAGGTGAGTCTTCAGCCATCTCCAGGAATGCAGGGTTCCATCACACCTAACTGTCACTTGGGAAGACAAATGCCATAACTCCAAACATCTCATCCTTCCTCCTCCTCCTCCCAGCTGAGCATGATACCGTATGATATGGAATATCCCTTTGGTCAGTTGTCTCCCCTCCCAGCCTTTTGTGCACCTCCAGCCTGCTGCTCACTGGTGAGGTGGTGAAGTGAAAAAGTCCTTGACTCTCTAAGTGCTGCTCAGCCATCTCTAAAACATTCTTGGGTTATCAATGTCAAATTAGGCCACAGATCTAGAAAACAGCATCATACAATGTGCTATGAGGAAAATTAACTCCATCTGAGCCCAAACCAGCACACTGATGAGGGGAAACCCAATTTTTAACCTAACTACAGATGGCAATTGTTTTGAAATATATTGAATAAGCAGTGACATTACTATTGTATGAAAAAACATGCTGTCTAAAATGCTGAGGAAAACCTCTACTTAATGAAGCCAGCAAAAAAAAAAATATATATATATATATTGCTCTGTGATCTGGGAACCTGTAGTTTGTTTCATGGCAAGGAAAAAAACTGCAAATTGTAAGAAAAAGAAAATATCCTCTTACAGAAAAAAACATACCTTGCAGAACACTGAATGCCTGGCTTCTTGTACAAGAGAAAGTTTATTTAGAAAAAAACAAACAAAAAAAAAAGCAAAATGGAAAAGTTTTTTTTTATTAGTAAAGCATTTTAGAAGTTACTGGGAAGGGGCTTGGTTTTTATTCTGTATACCAATTTCAATTTTTAAGAGAAAATATTTATAGTGTAGCACTTGATTTCTAGACAATAGCACAGCACCCGCTAGATGTGTAACAAAGAATGATCAACTGTTGTGTGCCTGTTCCAGTGTGAAATATTGGTAAGATGAAGTATATCAAACACATTTATCTGCTGCAAATCAGTTTGTCTCAGAAAAGACTCGGTTAAATTTTATGGAACCTAATTCTGTTAGTGATACACCTTCTGAAATTTATCTGAGATACTGAATTTTTTTCCTCCCGATAGGTCACATGAATCATCTTTTCCTTTCTTTTCCAGAATGGACAATAAAAATAAAGCCACCCCATGCCATTTGTGTATAACTGGCATGATTTACTGCGTGCCTGAATATAAAATCATAAAACTTACAGGACATGGTTAATACATAACCATCAAAATAACAGAGTGCAATTCTAAATTTATGAGGCTGAACTTAACACTGAATATCAAATAAGAACCACATTGATTTCTGTAGCGCATGGCTTAAAAACACATTAGGTGGCATAACTGCAAGACAGTGCATTGATTTAAGTGTAAAATGCATAGCACTCAATACTTCACCACCTAACGTTTCCCAGTAATGAACAAAGCTGTTGTATATTGATGAAAGGAAAATTATTTGTTTTGTTAGATTATGGTACTCAAGCAGATGCCTTGCTTTTAGACTAGGTGGGCATAATTTGAATTGTGCTTAGTAAAAAGTGATGTTGGACACCTTAAAGAGAGAGTACAGGGAGATCTCCACATAACGTGTGTTAAGAAATATGTATTTAGTCTGGCCTTATTATAAGTCTGAATTCAGGCACCCTCGTTTCAGGGAGAGTGCTTTGGCAGGTACAGAAGATTCATTGCGTTTTGGAGGCCTCTAATCGCTTTTAAAATGTTAAACATTTGCTTTCCTGAATCATGGCCAGAGAGTAAGTCTATAAATCTCTATCACCCTTGCTCACTGAGTTTTGCCAAAATTAACTCTGTTTACATCAGGAAACACACTTTTGCCTTGTTTTAGGCCCCAATACACAAAATGCCTCAGCAAGTGAAGAGATTCATTGACTTTAGTCTAAGCTCCCCAAAAGATTAATTGGATTGACATTGGCAATTCATCTAGATTTAATCTTAAGTAGAAAATTCTATGTGGGGGTTTAAATCGAGTCTGTTAAGCATGGTTTCCTCACGGTACACCATATCCAGAGTAGCATCCTTGACCTTTTCAATGCTCCAACAGTGCAAACAGGACTTGAAGCAGCTCAGTCCATGGCTTCAGGTGACTGCGGTCCCTGGCCACTACCAGGACTGGGGAACAGCTGCTCCTGCAGGTAATGCTGTTCTCCATGTGGTCCTGAGTAAGAGCTCTGCTCCTCACCTTGTGAGGGTGGCAAAGCAAAATCAGGCAAGTGGTGAAAGACACAGCTACTGTGAACATACACATCTGTGTGTTAGAAACACCTGCACACACAGATACCTGTATCTCCAAATTGCCCTATGGAAGATGAAGTGTGCCTGTCCATTAGCTCTCTGACATCTTGCAGGATGTGCCCCTTGGATTGTGTGGATTTTGCAGCTGGAATAAGCAAGTATCAGATCAGAGCTGGTGTTGTGTCCTCAATCTCACAGGGTGTTACTTGGATTGTCGGTTTCAGCAGCAGGAATTGGATGCAGTCTGCATTTCAGTTTTGCCTACATTTTGGGTTACTTTTTTTTTATTATGCAAAGTTTAAGTATTAGTCTCCATGACAAGCAAAATGGGCTTAAATGTTAGAGAATAATGTTTTTAATAATCATTGACATTTTCAGAGAAGATTAAAATTTAATAAAATTAATTGTCCATTTTTGAATGGTTCACTTTGCACTTAATCACACACCTTTAGCTTCCACTACAGATGTGTATTTCTTGCCTGCAGTGTTTTTTTACCTTGAAACTCACTTGCAGTAATTATCATCACTTATTAAATAGCTGGTTATAGTGTTTTTTCTACAAGTTAATACGATGTAACTACATTAACTTATGCTTAGTATGAAATAAGATAATTTTCTAATCTTGTTGAAAAAGACCTTTTCTAAACATCTACAAATATTTTTTCTTTCCCTTTTAAAGGAAAATGTCCAATTTACTAGAAGAATATAACACTGGGGCTATATTTAATGACAAATACAGAATATGCTGCTTTCACTGCTGTGCATCTCTAGTAATATAATTTGAAGTGCTAGGGCCCTTTGCATCCATTTCTGAATCTATTATTAGTTGATTAAATTAACTGGCTGGATCAGTACAGTGAGAAGAGACACAGTAATGATATTACAGAATTAGTATGCTATGATGAATTGTCAAGAAAAGTAACTGTGACAGCCCTGTGGCCATATGCACTTAGCCATGCAATTTATAGTCATTTGAAAAGCCAAGGACTTTTCAGTTTTGGTTAGGAAATTTGTTCCTGCTTTTGACAGAAGTTGAGGGATATGTATGTATCGAACAAGAGGGGGTTTACAGTGCCAACATGAAAAGAAATCAAAGGCTCTCTTCAATTGCTAGCATTTGGGTGATTTGCAAAGAACAAGATACAGAAAAGGATGGCTTCTATTGTAGCTGTGCCAGTTCTTTTAAATAGATTATGATGTGATAGTGCATACTGTATGATAGTGCAGCTCCTTTACAGTTGTAGAAAATAGTATGACTTAGGGTAAGATAAAAGTGAATGCAATCTTGTATCACAATTTCAGTACTTAAGAGAGCACCACAAATGTTGGTACAGCAGCCTGGCTTTTTTAGTAGGATGGTAAATACAGCTGGTTTTTATTCTTACAACTGATGTGAGGCTGTTTAAAATGCCTTATTTTTCCTTTATTGAAGTAAAAGTAAACTAAAGATTGCCAAACACCATTAAAATCGCTGATAGTTATAGCAGGCAATCAGCGTGTATGAACTGACTCCCAGCCAATGTTGTAGCAATTCCTGCTCTTTTCAGCTTGCAGTTCTTAGCTGCTGGACACTTGGAATTTAAATTTAAAATCTTGCTACTTTAACATTTACCATATTGTGGGTTGGCTCTCTCTGTAATATTGCTAATCATTAAAGCCAATTCTACATATATTTTCAAAGTAGAAACAGACAGAGCCTGAATATAAAAGCAACAGACTACATAGAAAGACAACGGATTCTAGAGTTGACTCATTCTGTGAGCCTAATAAAAGGTGTATTAGTTGTACCATGGATATATAGGCTTTACTGAACGTCAGACAAAAATTCTAATTGAGCTTTATAAATTGGAATGTTAAATCATTTTTGTTTATGTTGGTCATACCAGTTAAAACAGTTGTAAAGAAAAGGAAAAGCATGAAATACATTTTTAGTAGCGCATCATACAGCAGATCTGACTTCTAAAATAGCTCAAATACTCATACATTTAAAGGTTAGTAACATACATACGTGTTTCGGTAGCGTAAGATACAGTATTTGCTAAGCAAAAAATGAGTTCTTAACGATGTGTACATCTTTTTTTGGACTGACCTGGATGAAATCCTCCTTCAAGTTGTGACCTAATAGTAATAATGGTCGCTGCTGGTGTTTTGTTTCTGTTTTGTGTTTTGCCGTTGTCACAGATATATTAAAAAATAGAGTCTGGTAAGCCAGTGTTTCTGTAATTATTGCATCTATTTAGCTCTTCAGATGTCAATCAGTCTGTTTCAGTGAGATTTTGGCTTGCTTTGATGCTTTATTCCTGCAGCGTTGTGAACTCTGTATCGCTACCTGCGTGCAGTCTAGGTAATGAACGCTGCAGTCACACAGCAATTTCCTAATCTCCCTGATCTATGTACTGATAACAATTAGTATTAATTTACTCTCATGCTTATTTGCAACAGTAAACTGTGAATATAGTTTTTTTTTAAAAGCCTAACCAAACAAACAGCGAAAAAACCCTCATGCATAAATTATAACTGACAACACAATATTTCATTTCTTTCTGCCATATTTGCAGCATCACTTCTTAAAAAATATTTTTGGTATTACAGTAGAAGTTTCTTCTGAAAATAGATGATCGGAGGCTGCCATTGTGAAATAAAGCAAACTTCTGTTGACTTCAGTATTAGTGACTGTAGGACTAGATCTAATATTTCAACTGAGAAAAACTGAAGAGATATACAAGAGAAAATAATTTTCTTCTTTATTTGCCATGCTGTATGTGCCAGGGAGCTTCTATGATTTGGCTGTTTGATCTGGAGAGATGTTACACTTGGGTGAACTGGAATGATTAAGCTTTGGTTCCAACCTCTGAGTCACCTAATACATAAGAAGATAAGCACTTAAGATCTTACTCGTAAGTTTGTATACAAAAGTACTTGATTTTTTTTGTAGAGTGCGGTCAGACTTGTGTTTGGCAGCAACTTTTCATAGCCAAAGATCACCAGCTGAAACAAGCAAAAGATTATTTTTTTTTAAAAAGAAAAAAGAAAAAAAAGAAAGTTTTGTTGGTCACAGTTGCTAGGAACATGGACAGTGAAAAACAGGAAGCTGTGGCTCTGTAACAAGCATCTTGTCCATATTGATGACTATTATGTGCCTTGGCCCAGGGAACGGCTTCTCAGCTCTCCAGTGCCTGGACCACTATGCTAAACGCTCCTCAGAAATAGCAGCAAGTCAGAATGATCTGAAAAATATTGGCCAGAATATTTTGTCACCATATTCTGTATTTGGAATCTAAAGAGCACTTAAACCTGAGCAGGATAACTATGGTTGCACTGAAGAGTCCACTCTTGCTACCCGTGGAAATGAATGCCTTTGATGTCCGTTCACTGCAGAGCAGCACAGTAAGCAGCTAAATGCCTTAATGCATTCTGCCACTGAGCGATCTAAAAGCTTCCATGTGCATCATGGAGCTTGTGCAGTAAGGTTTTCACTGTCAGCAAAGGAAAATGAATGCCTTTAGCTTTAAAGTTTAAATGCCTTGCTCAGCAGGGAGCCCAGAGAGATTTGTTCAACTGAAATGAGCTTATAATAAGGCTTTCATCCTAAGATAAGTAAGGACAACATTGAGTAGTTCCATACTCCCGCACCAGAAAATACAAATAGCTCTCTCCATGTGCTATATGATGCTGTTATTGTCTTTCATGTGATGCAATTCATGCTAATAGACATTTTCCTTTGTAGGCTGCGATAAGGCCATGTTGTAACTACAGGATATTTAGAAATGCAGAAAAAAAATTAGAGGTTCAGATTCCATAATAATTTATTTATTTTACCCCCAAAGAATAAGCATTAGGGTAGTATCTACAGAAAAATTTGCAACAACAAGGTATTTTAAACCATTTAATTGTGTTCAAACTTTAACAAAGGTTCTTTTTTTAAAAAGAGAGATTCATACTAGAAGAAAATTCATCCCTGGCTATTAAACATGAAACATCACTCCTGGTTTAGACAGTCCCAGGGCTGCATATTGCTTGTGGATGAGAGACTGTGTGGAAGCTGTCGCTGTGCTTGCTGCTGTGGGAAACAGGAAACTAGACAGGAAACTTGTCTAACCTGGTGTGGCTGTTCTTATATTCTTACTCCTATATCTGCCGATTTTCCTAGCCCCACCCCAATTATTGCTTATGCAATCAAGATGCAGTTTTTGACTTGCGGGTTTCAACTGGAACTTTTATAATAGAATTTCTAGACTGGAGTCCCTGTCCACTCTGTTATTTTTTGTACGGTTTTTGTTGGAGGGTTTCAGAGTTCCTAATAAACTGTTAACAAGCTGTCAATTACAGCATTCATGCAAATTAGTGAAACGGTGAGGTACTGATGTGTACAGTATGCTATCTGAGAGGATGTAAACTAAACCCTTCCAGTTTTCATCACTCTCCTTGCTGATGCTGTTGTCTTAATGTCTATAAAGCATTCATCTTGTCTTTTCCTTTATATAGTGTTTACAGATTGAATAGAGTAGTGAAATACCAATTAGTACAGGTCATATTTTGTGCTAAATACCAGCTGCTTAAAAATAGAACAATGACATTTAAATAGGAAAAGGACCTCAATGAGTCTCCCTTCTTGATGGTTTAAATGTGTTATTTACAATTTTCTGGTTTTCTGTAGTTCACTGGAATAATCTTGCTTTCATTTCTACCACCCTTCCTTGCATTTTCTATTCATTTGTTTTCAGTATATCTTATTTTTGCTTGGAAACCCATTAGTTTTTGGACTGTCTTTCTTAACTGTTCCCCAAGGGTTGCAAGGCAGGTATAAGTCTCCATACACCAGTCATCAAAACTTTCATGGCTGCTTATTTATTTATTTTCAAAGTAGTTCTCAGAAATGAAGTCTCATAGCTCATACTTCTTATCTTCCTCATGGTTCCCGCAGGAGCATGCCATGAACCTAATCTCTTTCAAATTCTCCATCAAAATATCAACATAAATTTATTTGTGTCCCCCTTGGTATTCATTAACTCTTGGAATGCTCACCAAATATCATTTCATACCCCATGTTACTAGACTTGGCTGTGTAAGCACAGATCATTTTGACCTTACTAGTTCCAGTTAAAATTCAAATGCTGCTGCTTTGTGCTTACCATTGCAATATTTTTCTCATCTGTTTTGAGGAAGTGGAACAAAGTAGCAATTGGTTGACTTTGCTGTTTGACCATTGAAAGTGAAATTACTGATGGAATACAAGTATCTAACACCTGACTGGGGTGATTAGCAAGATTTCTATTCAGTAAATATGTCAAGGAGGTTTTGAAGGGAGTCATATAGAAGAAAAGCTACTTTCTGCTTAAAGCCAAAATGATGATCAAAAGCCTTTTAACTCGGGAGTTTCTCTTAAGCATGTATGCAATTTTAACTGAGATGGGGGAAAAGTAGGCAATCTACGATTCAGTTGTGAGCAAGATTAGTCCATTCCTGATCATTCACATCTATCTTTATCTTTGAAAAGACAAAATTGGTGTCCCGTGCTCATATCTGTGTTAGCAAACCACTGAACGTTTTAGGTTGGAAGGAATGTCTGGAGATCATCTAGAGGTCACTAAGTCTCTTTAAAGTGCTTTATTCATCCTGTCTTGTGTTCCCTACAGACTGCCCACTGTCAGCAGTGGGGTGGTTGGGGGGGAAGGTCTAGACACTGCAGTAAATAGAATGGTCTGATATCCTTGACTTAAGCCTGTCAACAGTTGTAGGACAGCTGGATCCAAAGGAAGTGATCTTTCACCATGTGGCATTTGGCTCTTGAATTTCAAATATTTAGACCCATTTTTACAAGTGCATAGGCATCTATTTAACCAGAGTTAAATATTAACTGAATATTCTGCAGAAATTGAGTGGATTATGTGCCTACTGACTTGATTCTGCTGCATTAATATCAAGGACTGTTTTTCTTCTGTGAGCTGAATGGAATCAGGATCAAGTGCTGAGTAAAGTTAAACAGGCATTCATATTCATTCGGGAGCAGTACAAAGTATGTATTCAACTTGGTGCCATAATTTTCTTGTGATATCTGGTAAGCTTATTACTTAGCAAGAGCTATTAGATGAAGTTAGTCTCACAATTACAAGGAGACCAAATCACGCTTTTGCTTCACAGAGCATGTGTGACTGTAGGAAGCTGATTAGGATATTCGTAGGATATTAGTGGGAGGCTGAGGACTTGTCATTCCTTTTTCTGAAAAGATGGATTTATTCAAAAAGCTATCTAATTGGATAGATAATTGATTATCCGAGAAATTATATTTTCAACAAAAAGCTTTCACTAGTGTGATAAAAAGCTTGTCATTTCCAGATTTTTTGGAACATAAGATATAAGGACAGATGTCTTCCAGTTATAATTTCCCAGCTGGAATTCTACAAGAAACATGAGAGTTGTAATAGAGCATCATATTGTCAGGTTGTGCTCAAATTTACTTTTTTTTTTCTTTTAATAGTCAACAACAACTGGCTGCAGCATCTGGCATTGCTGTACATTTTTAGAAATGGTAATTCTACCAACTTTGGGAATATTGAGTCACATTTAAAAACAAGATATTGTTTTATTTTTAAGAACCTCTTTAATCCAAGCATTGCCATTAAGACAATGCTTTTGGATTTCTTTTTCCATAAAGCAAAGAACAGACGGATCTGCTTCAAAGGTAAATAAGGTTATTTTAATATCGTGTAGGTTAACCACATCAAATTATAGGAATAGCATTACAGACTAAAACCAATACAGCTTCTCATAGTCTTCTCTTTTCTGTCTTGCAAGCTTACTTGGGTTTTATTGGTGCAAAGGTGAAATGGTACCTTTTGGGGACATTCTGTTTCTCTTTTGAGTAATGCAGTCTTGCTTATGAGCGCTGCATATTCTTCTATCCTGTATTACTGTGCTATCTGGTTGTCAGATATGTATATAGTTGAAGAGACACACTAAAAGGCTTTCCCTTGCTATAAATCAAAAGTAGCTGCATTCATGTGAAGGAAATTATGAATGGGATTTACTGCAAGTAATAGCCATCATTAAGAATATTCTTAAGAAATTAATTTCATAGGGTCTGCCTCTAATTTTGTGCAGAAGTCCACTTACTGATTAACCCATATAAAGAAAAAAAATATATATGTAAAGTTAACTTGACTACATTGGGGAGTTTGCATGTTTTACACCTCATGGACATGGACTAAATCAGCTGTGCTAAGCATACTTATTAGTATTCAATTTATTTCTCAGTCTCTTTGAGGAAACCATGCAAATGTTTGGGCTTCTATGTTTTGATTTCTTAGTGGAAAATTGTATCCACATAAGTAAGCGTGCACTGAACAGAAATAAATCATTATTTCTCAGATGACCAATATCAGCAGGAATCTCATATACTTCACTGCTGGAGTTGATTTCTAAATTCATTGAATAATTATTGGTGCTGCTTTTCATATGTGACAAACGTTCTTCTCTCTCTGATTCTTTTAAGTCCTGCAATGATGTTCACACAGAGCCAAACCCAACATGCAAGGGTCGTAATATTTAGGATGTGGGAAAAGGAACAATTTATCGGCAACTTTGTACTATGCAGTTTAAGAAAAAAAGAAATTATTCCAGTTTATTTTAATAACTTTTAAATACTTGGAATTTATCTCCTTGAAATTGCAGATATTTTATTGCAGTGTTAATATTCATGTAATATCATGAGCTATTTCTGTCATGAAGAATAATGTTGTCAATTTAAAATTATCATAACAAAAATGCAGAGGAACAGGATAAAGTGCTTATGCTGAATACAAAATTTAGTGAGGCTCCCAAGGTTTTAGCAGTAATTATGCAGACAAAACTGATCAGTGGTTGCACAAAATGTTGTCTTTTGCTGTGGGTAACACCAGTTGTATCTGGATTTTGAAGAGCAGCAATTTTTTTTTTATAATTTCTGGATCAGGAAAGCAATCTGGATTCCTGGAGATCTGCTCTAGCCACACAAGTTGTGCTGTGTGTCAATGGGATTATTTACACAAAGCAAGCAGATCAAGAAGTGGGGGTGAATGAAGTTGGTGCTGAGAAGGGTCTGGGGAGTATGAATTCACTGTACTTGAAGTTAATGCCACCTGATCAGCACCATTGATGCAACATCAGGCAAAATGGAGGGGAAAAGATTGTGTCTCAATATAAGACTAAAATGAAAGTTCTTTATATTTTTTTTAATAGTTCTGTTGTATGTGTTAATTCTAAATTACCTTTGCTTGTCAGAACAGTACAGCAAATTGTTTCGTTCATCAAAGGGTTAATTGAAATTTTAAACAAAACTGCAGAAATTCTCTACAGCAGGAAAACATTAGTTTGTTAGAGGAGAGGACATCCTTTAATAACTTAAATAGTTTACCCCCAAAAGGAATTTATTGGGTATTGATTGCCTCCCAACTCAGTTTTAATATCAATTAAATATTACAGCTTTATTTCAAGTCCCTTGCTAGTTTTTTGCCCTTTTCTTTTCTTTCTTTCTTTTTCTTTCCCTATGTAGAAACCTAGATAATTTGGTTCAATTAATTTTAGAAGTTCAGGGTAATATAAGTGAGAAATGGCAATCTGTTTACAATGACCTTCCTTTCTTGCTTGTGAAATCCTGTTCCCTTCTTAGCCCATGGCTGATGTCTTCCAACCAGAGAGAGAAATTCTGCTTAAATTTCCACTTTTTTCAAGTGCAGAAGCTGCTGCACTTAAAATAATCCATATTTTCCCATTTATTTACCATATTACCTTTTGCTGGTATCAAAGCCAAATCTTTTGAAACCTAAGCAAAGTTTACTTTTCTCAAGGCTGAAAAAAAAGTTTTGTGTATTTCAGACTTTTAAATTGACTTCCATAAACTGAAATGTTCCAGAGTTGGTTTGTCATCAGTTAATGTCACCCTCCTGAGTGACAAAGCCGAAATGTTTCAGCAAATGCTAGTCCTGGGTTTTATTATTCTTCACTCAGCAGAACAACCTGTGTTGCTGCCATCACTAGTCTACATGCAACTAATTCATTACATGGCAACTGAAACCTTGTTTTATTTCTTGGATTATTTATGTTATTTCCAAATGTAGCTGTCTAGTCAGTCTTTGGGAAGAGTGAAAGGACAATGTATATACATATGTAGGTTATACATCCCCACCAATGCATACTTACCATCTTCAGACCAGTTGTATCAGTTAGCAAAGTTGAAACTAACTTAGCCATCATACCTTCCAAAGCAGTAAACCCTGCAACATCAAAAAGGTGAGAATTAGTCTCCACACTCCATAGCCAGACCACACAAGTGGTAATACAGAAACTGGAAACCTTCTCTTGAGCTGAGCAATAAGAGCATAATGCATCCCAATATTCATGAGGATTGATCTTAACAAGAAGTATGATAAACTAGATCGAGGTGAAATTCTACAGGTTTGGTGAGGCTGGTTAATGATCCTGTCTACTTACAGTAAAACTTTTTGCTTCGTCAGGCTTTCCTTGTGCAAATGCATCCTCGTTTCAAACTCTGTTTTCACAAGCTCACAAGAAGGCTGTGTATGGACTGTTTCCAAATGCCTGTAGTGATAGGACAAGGGATAATGGTTTGAAATTACATAAGAGGAGATTTAGGTTGGGTGTTAGGAACAAGTCCTTTACCATGAGGGTGGCAGAACGCTGGCACAGGTTAACCCAGGGACATAGTTGAGGCCCCATCCCTGGAGATACTGAAGGTCAGACTCAACAAGCCTCTGAGCAATCTGATCTAGTGGAGGATGTTCCTGCTTACTGCAGGGAGATTGGACTAGATGAGCTTTGGATGTCCCTTCCAACCCAAACCATTCTATTCTTCTGCTTTAATGAAAAGAAATGTTTGTCAAAATGGAACTGAGCTTCTTTTTCTTCTCTATTTATATATTTTTCCCTGTGTTTATTAAGGAAAGCTGTAATTGTTAAAACATTAATTGAATTGTACTTCAGAGTATATGCATTTGATGGTCTGTTAGGTTAATAATGACACAAAATGAACGTTCGTTCCTTGAGAATTCAGCATAATGTGAATATATTTTTTTTTCTGCAGCTGCTCAGACTCTGGGACACACTTTTAGTGTCAGTGGGTGTTTAGAGGGCTTCTGGTACAGGTAAAATAACTCATCAACTTCCATACTTTAGAAGAAAAGGAGAGTGACATGACTTTAAATTTGTTCTTTTTTGTCCTTAAATGATTGAACCTATCATCCCTATCATCCTGCCTCAGGGCTGCACTCACCTCAATAGGTGGCTGTGCACAGATAAATGGGTTATTGTTACCAACATCAGCTCGTTGAACCTGCTAAGAAGCTATATGAGGCGGCTAACAAAGTTGAGAGCCAAATAGTCATGATTGAAAGGTTCAGATTTAATGCTGGGCGGTGGTGAACAGCAGTGTTTTACATCTTTCAGTGCTGTCATTCTGGGTGACTGTATTCAACAAAATGTTCTTGCATCTGGATAAGATGTGAAAAATTAGAACTTCTGGCTGTGAGCACAAAGTTTTTAAACTTACATGTTGTGGTACAATTATGCAGGAAATTGTTCACATTTTTCAGCTCTATTGTAGTGTGTCTGCTTCTGCCCACAGTACATTGGCGACCTCTTGCTGTGAGAAACTTGTTTAATTTTTATTAAGTATAATTAAAATATTGCCAATTCAAATAGCATTACCTTCTACAGTCTATACATATGCAGATTTTGTTGCTTTTGCCTACATTTATACATCTCTGCATTTCCATTATACATTTAATCTGTTACACTTAAATAATGCATTGGGAAGAGCTCTCAAATAGAAGGTTAGCATAACTTCCAACACTCTACATGTTCCCAGGCAAGGTCTGTTTCTGCTTATCCCTTTGACCTAGAAAGTGATTCCTAGAAAGCTGTGTTTAGCTGTTTGTTTAGTTTTTGTGAGTGAGGGAATATCTACACTTTGCTTTATTTCATGCAGGCAGATAAACATTTCTGATGGCATTTCTTATCCCCTTTACATGCAGCCATACTGCAGACACTCAGTGTTCCTGGGATCTTCAGGTTTCTGATACTTTTGGAAATAAATTTGGCAGCATTTCTTCGTACATCTTTTCCAGTAACAGCTGCAGCTTCTTTGCCTGTTGTGTTTTCCTTCTGTGATGGGTTGCCGTCAAGTGTAGTTATGGGAGAAGGCTGCTTCCTTCTTGTAAATGTGTAAGCCAAGCAAGTTTGGCTAAGTTTAAGTTTTTGCTGCTCTTTCTCTTTCCTTCTCTTTCGTCTCTTGTCTTTTTGGCAGTGTGCTATGGGAGCAATAGCTGTAGCAAAGAGGAAAAATAGGGGAAAATACGGAAGCTACCATTACTGAGTATTACATAGTTAAGGCTTATGTGCTCATTTTTGACAGTAAGTCAGCATTTCAGGTGTCAGATCTGTCCTGCAGTCCTAGAAATACTTGTGGGTTTGAATTGATGCTCAGGGTCTTTTGTGTATTCTCTGTGAGTAGGGCTAGATGCTCCATAGTGGATACAAAACATGGGACCTGTCAGATTAGTATGTTTTTCAGGCTCCTTTCTTCACTGAGTTTCTCATTCCACAGAAGGGGAGTCAAGAGTAAGTGTGGCTGTGCTGAAGGGCTGCTGATGTAGCCCAGCTTACCAAAGGATTGCTGATAGAAACGGGTTTTCTCTGCCAGAAAGCTGTGCTGAATGTCTGAGCTCAGGCTAGATGATGTGAGAGCAGTGACCTTCAGAAGGGTGCAGGGGTTTGACGTCTGGGTGGTAGCATCTGACATCTAGGGCAATGTCAAGGTTGAAGGAAGGCATTGTTGCAGATGGTGATTTGCAGTCCCTGCTAGAACGGATGCTTAACTCAAAATTTAATATCTGATGCTTTTAGCTCTGGAGATGAGTAATTCAGCCATGTGTGTAAACCAGGATGATGACCTTCACAAAACCCTAAGCCATTAGTTAATTCAAACAAATGTAAATGTTTGACCAGTCATAAATACCACAAAGATTGAATGGGTGAAAAGGCACAAAAGGAAATTGGAAGCTGTATATGTGTGTGTGTGTGTGTGTGTGTGTATATATGTATAAAATCACCAAGTTTAGAATCTTAATCATATTTAAATTTACATACAGATGGAAAGATACTTCTTTTTATGCACAATTGTAAAGTTACTGCAACATACCAATTTATACCTGCAGGCACAGGTCTGACAGGCAGGGCCAGGTTCATGGTGTTTATTGTTACTAGATGTAGGTTTGGTTTGGTTTTGCTTTTTTTTTTTTTTTTTCATATACAAGTAATACATACAGAAGTCTTTATCAGTGACTAGAGTGTGTTAATGATGCTACAGTTTTTAATTCAAGGATTAAGAAATCCAATTGCATTCTTTTGGTTGCTTTCGTAGTAAACTAAAAATACGTTTAAATATACTGTGTCAGAAGATGGAATCAAACCTACCTTCTGGTTCAGATTTAATGCTTTACACCAAGGTAGAATTTTCACAGGACTTAAGTGAGATTTTTACATACCATCAGATGCAGACAGGAATTTTAGACTCCCACAAAAACAGATCTGTTTCCAAAATGAAGATTGCCAAGTCATGTAGGTGCTTTAGAGTATTTTACCCTGTTCCTTCCCATACTTGAATTGTTCATGTGCAATGACTTGCTTGCATATTTTTTTTTTTTTTGGTGAATTTTCCTTTTTTCCAGAAAAATCATGTCAGAGGGCTGTCTCTTGTCCAGTACCATTACTTCAGAGCAGCTTCTGTCTTCTGTGCATAGCATAAACAGGGAATATATCTGTAAAATTTTGTCTTCAAAGCAGTCTGGATCTATATGAGCAGCTTTTCTTCCCTGTGCGAGCTCTGCCCTCTTTTTTTCAGCTCACCAACAGGGCAAAACCAGCAGAGCCATTTTTTAACTCCTCTGCACGCATGCACTCAGCTCCCACTAGTGGAGCCTCAACTGGACCAGTGATTTTGCAGCAGACATGTTGGCAGTGATCCGTGGGTTGCAGTGAGCCTTCACTCCTAGTGAGCCCTTGAAGAATTACAATCCCTGACTTGCTTCGTGGTGTGGCATCTCCTCTGAGGCAGTGGATCAGACAGGCTGGATTCTTCTCCCTGCAAAAGAAAAGGAGATCTATACAGAGATCTTCACAGCAAACCTCATAGTATGGTAACTCATAAGGCAGAGTTAGAGTAACTAGCCTTTACTCTTTGCCATTTGAAGACAGGCAGATATTGCAGTGATCAGTGACTGGGAAAGGACTGCACAGTTACAGTGACGGTGATGAAAACCTCTGGAAATTTAACATAACAGCCATGTTTTACCTGCATTACTCTTGAAGATTTTTGGCAGTGTTGATGCTGTGATTAGATAATGGCTTGTGGGTTTTGTTTTTTTTTCCTGACGCTTGGCTTAGTGTTAAAAATTTGTCCCTGATGTTCTCTAAATTATCTCATTTTTATGCTAGTAATTCAATTAAATCGTGCTTCTTAAAATAATATTTTACATATTAACATTCCTCTGCAACTAAATTTTACTAAACATTAAATATTTTCTGATTTTCCAAAGCTAGCAGCCTAATGATAAGAAAATATCTTGAAAAGCCTCACAGTAGTTAGAAGTCCTTACATTTTCAGCAAGCTATTTTCACTTTAATTGGTAAGCTACGTTCTGCCATTGTTGTACTTTCACTAACTACATTGATTTCTCTAGCCTAATATATATTTAATTAGTAGAGATGTGATTGCAGCTAATACTATAGAACTTGTAAAGGACAATAAATTTCAGTGTGTTTTATAGATTTTTTTTTTAAATTATTATTATTTTTTTACTACTTTGAATATTTTAACCACTGAGGAAGGTATCATTTATTGTTAGACTTCTATTCATTTTTTTAAAATCATAACTCAAGTTGAATCGAGATTGAATGTTCTGTTCACATCTTCCAGAATGCATCCCGAAGCAGTCCTCTAATGGTAAACTGTTATCTAATTTATAAACTAATTTGTAAGGGGAAAGATTGTCTTCCCTAGAAATTCAGACTGATACACAGCTCCTAAAACCATGCATAACTCAGTTGTTGTCCAGAAGTTTGGAATTTACAGCTAACATGGCCTTTCCTTGTGGGGACTTGTGGGGAAGGGAGGAAAACTGCAGATACTTGGAAAAAAATGTTCTTTAGGTTGATGTTTGAGATGTCACTTACAAGTGTTGAACTACACTACCCAAGACAACTGTACGCTGTGTGGATATCCAAGGTCATGCCATAAGGGCAGCAGGGAAAGTTACTACTTTAAAGAAGGGACTTCACAAACAGGCTCCGAGACCATTTCAGTGTACAGTGCTTTATTCCTTCAGTAGTGCTGGTAGATAAGTGATTAACCTTTTCTATCCACTCCTGCTTTCAAATGGCAAAGCACCAGGCAAGTACACACAGGACATATATGGATTCCTTTCCCATGTCTCTCAGACACACATTGCTGTCCACAGCTGTCCAGCAGAAGGATGTTGAGAAAATGAAGCTATCCTGTTCTTCAAGGTGCACAGCCATGGGATGAGGTGCAACAGACACAAGTTGAATCACAAGACATTTCAGTTAATATAGGATCAACCTTGTTCAACATGGTCAAACCCTGAAATAAGGGCCCAGAGAGGATATCAAGACGTCATGCTTGAAAATATTCAGAACTTGACTGGGCAGGGTCCTGATCAACCAGAGCTTACTGAATCTGCTTTGAGCTTGGGGGTTGGAATAGTTGACCTATAGAAGTCTCATTCCATATAAATTACTGTATGAATTTAGGGTAGCTTTGGTACCAACCTACTTGTTTTGCCTAGTTGCAGAATGTGGTTTCAGTTACCTTAGTTCTGTCTTGTAATGAAAATCTTTAGTTATGACTATTCATGCTGTGGTGGATTTAAGAAATATGCTGAGTATGGCAGAGTATAATTTCATAGAATTGTACTGAATTTTGCATTTGGTGATTCAGGTGTCAGGCCAATAACATAATGTGTGCCTTACATTGGAGATTCCCATTGTATGTTGTTCCATAGCTAGGTTGATAAATAGTGTTGACGTAGGCTGAGTCTTTCCCTCTTAAATCCCTATTGGAGGATAACCAAAAGAAAATTAAATGCTGCTGTCTGATAGCCAGAGAGAATTCCCAACTGGAGGAATGTGGCACTTTGAAAGGAGGAGGTTTGTGATTTAGCATGACTAATTTGGAATTATGGAAAGATGAGCAAACCTGCACTAAGCAGAGTGGCTGCACAAGGCAAACATACGAGATCAGTTATTGCCAAGTATGGTAGAGAAAGTGAAGAAAAAAGAAAAAGTGGCTTAGAAATTTCCAGTCTCTGCTTATCAACATGAAACATCTGCTTCAGCTGCACTGGTTCCCATTGATAGTCAACACTACTGATACAGTGCAGTTCCTGCTTACATGCAACACAACACCACTACACTTCCCTGAGCTGCATTGTAATAATTTCTTATTGTATGCATGCAATGTGGGCACATTGCAGGTTAAAATCTAAGTGGTGCCAGTGCACTTGGATGAGCATCACATATGGAAATTAGCATTGGCACAATTAATTTTTGTTTGTTATAGTCTTAATGTTGCTAAGCTACAGAAGGAAGTGGATCACGCAGAGGAAATCTACAAGTTGCTGACTGTTTGCACAGAATCTTTTAAAATGTTACACTAATCGTGTGCTATAGCTTAGCTTTTATTTAGTGTAAATAAAAGGGGCACTTTCTTTAAAGCCACCATCTTAGTTTTAAAATATTCCTGTCTTTACTTGTTATGACAATACTTGTACCTATAAATAGCAAACCAGCTATGCTCAGTTCTTCTTTGTGAAAGAAGCTCCTTAGTCAAGCATGTACAGACATGAATATGATCATGTTCCTGTGTGGTGTGAAAGAACAATATATTTTTATTTAAGAATTGCAGTTCCTTCCATTTATAGCTAACTAAAGTTGTTTCATAGACCACACAGGCCAGGTTGTACTCACAAGTAAGTGCCAGTTGAAATATCTCATGTTAATAATATCGTTTCCGAAGTTGAAGTACTGAACTTATTTCTCCCCACACCATGAATTCCCAGGGCAGCCATGGATTATTTGAGCTTGGAACATAAAAATTAAGTGCTTATGATTTCATAGGCTGATGAAATGCCTAACTGTTCAAAAGAAGAAAGGTGAAGTCTTGACCTCTAGATAGAAAAGGAGTCATCTGTGAGTTCTTCTTTCTCCGTGTATCTTTTCCTCCCCCACCAGAGTATCTTGTTATATTTTTGTAAAGATAAAAAGGGAGGCTCGATTTGCATTCACCACAGTTTTGGTTATTTGCATGACAGCACAGGCCCATTTGGTGTTAACGATTAGAAGCATTTCAGGGAGGGAGGAAGGACAGGCCTTCGATGATGCATTTTTTCTTAATTCTCATGTTTTAAAATGTTTATGAAAATATTACAATATCTTAGTGTAGATAGAAGAATTTGTCATAGTAAAATAAGTTTAAATGCATAATAGCTAAGAGTAATAATAAATGCACCAAGTGTGTGAAATACATTTGTTCATACTTCTAAAAAAAAGCCAAGATTTGAGCCAAAAAGCATAGTGCTTGTCCCGAAAACTTCTTGCTGTTCTCAGGTCAACATTTACAGCTTTCTTGCCCTGCAGACACATGTATCTTTGTATTTTCCTGTTACTTCATCTGACTTAGCAGTGTCTTACATTAGAGGACAGGGAATATTTTGGACAGTGACATGCTTTTCATCTGCATTTACTGAATGAAAATCTAATTCTCTTAACAGTTTATGAGTGAAGTCTAGCAAAATAAATATGATTGTGTTAAATTCTACATAAGTGTCATTATCAGGCTTTAATCTTATATGTTATGTAAAATATGTGGGTTTCATTTCAGGATGTATTAGTGGAGGTACTTGGCATCTTCTCCAGATGTAATTACAATTACATTTTATATTAAAATCATATATTAATTCTTTCTGGGCAAGGTACTTCATTCTAAAATGAATGTGTTCTTCTGAGCATTGGATAGCTATTACTCAGCAATACTCAGTAAATGGAGTATTTATCATACCAAAGTATATATATTATAGCAAAGCCTTATGAATCAATTATTTAAACCATTGTTATATTTGAAGTCTATAAATACAAAATCTTCACAGATGGTTTGTTTTACAGGTGCTTAAATGTGGCATTCAGTATCACATAGGAGTTGGACTCAAAAATTATTCTCTGACTCTTAAATACTAGATAGTTTTAATTTCCTAGAAAGAATAAGAACCGATATGTGCTAACAAATGCATAGGTGAAACATTCTTGACCCTAAGGATGCGAAAAATCAGTACATGGTTAGCACATGAGACAACTCAGTCAGAGCCAGTAATGAACCCACTACACACACCGCATGGTTTCAATTACAGTTTTATATGACTAGACGGCGTGGTGCCAGAAACAAAAGATTGAAGCAATTTAAATGATTCTCCTCTTCATGGTTCAGATACTTGAGCCTCTGGTTTCTGTTCCCTTATTAATGTTCACTTTTATCTGTGCAGAACTCAGATGTGGAAAATAAGAGTTCAGAGCTTGCATACGTAGAATGTCATCTTGTTAAAGGACGCTATAGTATGATCCAGTAATATATCACTTAGCTAATTATTTGCTGTGCAATAGTTGCCTTCAAGGTTTATGTGCTGAAGGTCAAGAACTATTTCTGGAAATTGTCTAATTTGTCCCAGTCAAAATTAGAGAAGCTCTTCTAATAGACAGTTAGCAAAATAAAGGTCGCAGTCCCCTCTTCATATAATTACTTAGCAGTTAAATCATTTACACCTCCAGCGGTGTCATCTCTTCACCACTCCACAAAAGGAGAGAGGCAAACACTTGTGCGCATTTGTAGGATGCTGTAGTCTCTGTTGCTCTTGCTGAAGATGCCTAACTGTCCACTGCCGCTCTGAGAAATGAAATAATCATTGTTCTAGCGTGTGGAGAGTCACCCACCACTTGTAGCAGGATTCCTTGGCTGCTTGCTTGCCAGACTGCCAACTGACTCACAGGGTTCAGGTTCACCTCAGTTCAGGTCAGCAGGCAAGTTGCCATAGTGTTTCATTTCAGCTAGTCCAGTTTACTTTGATGATGACTTAGAGCCTGGAATTGTATCATCTTTGCAGGCTCTCTACCCTGAACAACTAGCTTTTTCAAGCTTTTACATCACCTACTTCTGTTGGTGTGAAGGGATACTGAAGTTGCATAGCAACTGATTTTTTTGGCATTGATATACTACTTTATGAAAGAGACTGTTTGCAGAGCCATCTGTCCTAGGATGCCCAACAAAGAGGGACATCATGGCATTCAGGGTATGCAGACCCATCCTAGAGACCTCTTCTATAGAGATTCATTTCTAGTTCAGAGCCAATGGCTGTCGAATGAAAAGAGAATGAATCACTTTATCAAGCACTATTAAATGTTTTCTAAAGCCTTTGAGCACACTTTTGAAGGAAGGAATGCTTTCTAATAGCCTCTGATTTTTCTCCTTTTTCTTTTTTTTTTTTTTCCTTCCTTTTTTTTTTTTTAAATACAGGCTGTTTAGGCATAATAGATTTCCATTTGTAAAGCTTATTAAAATGGAAGAATAATAGAGTCAGGTTTCCAATTGCAACTGAACTGAATTATTGTTGTAATGATTAAGCAAAGTAGGAATTGTCAAGTATTTAGTACTTTTCTTAAAATGAGACCACCTAATGTAATTGTAGGTATGCAGATGTGAGCAGAAGGTATGCCTTGATGTGTAGGTTGCTAGATTTTACTTTACATAAAGCTTATTTTCTTTGTACAGTTGGAGCAAATGAATAAAAAATATTGAAGTGTTAATTCCCTACCTGCCTACCTATCTTAGCATTTTACACCATTTTGCTTTATACAATAAGTTGCATTGATGCTTATTACATTCCTGTGATACATATTTACTCCTAAAAAGTTATATTAGATTCTGTTTCATCAAACTCTTTTTATCAGTTACTTAGAGCTGCTTTTGTTTAGTTGCCATCTTTATAGGGACTGTGTTTGTAAGGATTTTATAGGAACAAAGGAAAAAAGGATTTTATAGGAAACAAGCACAAAAAAGCTTTGCCGCTTTGTGTGCAACTTAGTGACATTGGAAACAGGTTGGGAGAGGGCCTAGTTCTGATTTCTAGTCAGATGTTGTCTTTTCCTTGTGCAGGAAGTAGAGATTTATGCCCTTTAATTTCACACAGATTTTTTTTAAAGAGCTAGAAATGCTTTGTTATCATAGCTAAACCTTTCTGAATCACAATATTTTTCTTCAAAAAGACCTTCTGAAGTTCTTTTTCTCTACCTATCAGAAGTTTCCCAACTCTTTGCTTTCTTAAAAACATGATTTTTCTTTTTTTGCAGTATTTTGAAAGCCGTTCTCAACATATGCTCTATTACTACTCTTGTGCTACTTTTGTCTTCTCCTCCTGGAGGGTTTGCCAGTCTATCTAGTGTAGCTGTTACGTTTTTGAGCTAGATCTTTTTGACCAATATGTATCTTAACTCATTAGAAAATGGTTCTTTGCTCCCAGAAAGTCTTGGTTCCTTAAAATACTCCCTTCCTGCCCCCAAACAGGAGTAAAATACCATAAATGCCTGGATGGATAAGAGCTTGGGGCTTCAGTCCATTGTAAATGTCAACACTGCCAAAAATATAACTTAGTCTTTTCAATATCTGATTTCTGTTTGACTAACCTTGCAACAGGATGCCTTCTCTGCAATATCACCTTTTATCACTTCTTTTTTTTTT